>JARBWK010000010.1:138731117-138791117 GCA_030556195.1 Anolis apletophallus | reverse complement strand
ATATGGAAGGAGACGGTCCCTCAAGTACACCGACCCCAGACCATAAATGGCCTTAAAGGTCAAAACCAACACTTTGAAGATGATCCGGTGAAGGCGGATGCCATTTTTGAAGACTTCTGAATTTCGGAAATACTTCTGAATCAATTCCGATTTTTTCCCCAAAAAATTCAGAAGTCAATCACATCCGATTTTTGAACAAAATCAACATCCGATTCCAAAATTGAAGCATTTTTTTTTGCCTTCAGAAACAGCCCTACTGTCTTCCAGCATAGCTCTATGGTCAATCTTCACTGGAATCACATCAGAGGGCAGAGAAATTACTGGAAGGCTGTTCACTCTAGAAGTCTCCAGATCCTCCATGGAGTCACACTGGGGAACCCAAAAGGTTCCTGGAGACATTTTACATTAAATCCATGAATAATAAAACTTCACAAAAGTCAAAACTGCAAATGTGGAGCAACAACTGTAATTGGCTGCCTTTTACTGTTTGCTACTTACAACCTGTAGGGTTATGAAATACTCCTGTTGGTTGGTCTGAATTGGAATTGCCAGAGGAAGCCAAAGGGGCACAAAGGAAATGAAAGCAAAGTGCTCTGATGAGGCAACGACCTAATGAGCTGATTACTTTATCCCAGCAAGTGGCAGAGAGTGCAATTAGTGTCCCTTTCAATTTAGCCTCCCTTGCAAATGAACCTCACCAAAGCAGCAAAGTTGAAGGATGGAGGAGGGCAGAGAAGCAAAGCAGAGAGGCATTGATTTGGAAAAAATATGCTATTGGGTAGATCTAATTTAAGTTTGTGAAATCTGCGGAGGCCACAATGGAAGAAATCCTAATAATACTGATCCCAAGGCTCTGTTTGTAGTTGTGCCAACTGAGCTTGACCGAAACAGCAACCACTTCCCTTACTCAAGATAAATCCATTCCTAATAGTTGCAAAAGCATCACTGGAAGCAAAATCAGAAGAACTAGCCCGAGTGGTCTCCAGCTGCAATGTCGAAACCAGAACAAGATAATGATAATTATCACAATTAATTTATCTAATATTTTCAATATGAAGAGTGTTTTCAGTCTTACCCTCAGTTGCTCTTACAGAAACTTTGTTTAAAAGTGTTTTTCATGTTTTGCAGAGCCTCAAGCTTGTCCTGTGACTCTCTGCCTTGTTCTTCCACGCAAGAAGGAAAAATGTTAAACTTTTTCTCCCCGCTAGAAACATTTTTCCACATTTCCATTTTGGGACATTTTTGTAATAAGAAAACCATTAGGACACAGAGAGAGAGAGAGAGAGAGAGAGAGAGAGAGAGTGCGAGAGAGAGAGAGAGAGAGAGAGAGAGAGAGAGAGAGAGAGAGAGAGAGAGAGAGAGAGAGAGAGAGAGAGAGAGAGAGAGAGAGAGAGAGAGAGAGAGAGAGAGAGAGAGAGAGAGAGAGAGAGAGCAAGAGAGAGAGAGAGCAAGAGAGAGAGAGAGAGAGAGAGAGAGAGAGAGAGAGAGAGAGAGAGAGAGAGAGAGAGAGCGAGAGAGAGAGAGAGAGAGAGAGAGAGAGAGAGAGAGAGAGAGAGAGAGAGAGAGAGAGAGAGAGAGAGAGAGAGAGAGAGAGAGAGAGAGAGAGAGAGAGAGAGAGAGAGAGAGAGAGAAGAGAGAGAGAGAGAGAGAGAGAGAGAGAGAGAGAGAGAGAGAGAGAGAGAGAGAGAGAGAGAGAGAGAGAGAGAGAGAGAGAGAGAGAGAGAGAGAGAGAGAGAGAGAGAGAGAGAGAGAGAGAGAGAGAGAGCAAGAGAGAGAGAGAGAGAGAGAGAGAGAGAGAGAGAGAGAGAGAGAGAGAGAGAGAGAGAGAGAGAGCACTTTGTGAAACTTCCCCCCTCTGTACAAAACTTTAATGTGATTTGCAGAAAGCAAACTGTTTCCTGAACAGTTCTCCTTCTGTTCCTCCTGGAACTGTAATACCAGATCAATAATGTGCAAAAATGAGTGACCCACCAAATGTGTGACTTAGTTCCGATATAAGCACTAATCAATGCCATAGTGATGGATTATGAAGTGGTTGTTCAACAATATATGGAAAGCCACACAGGTTCACCTGCCTTGAGATAAAACATTTGCGGTGATGGTGGGAGTGTGGAAGGATGGGTGTGTTGTTTATGTGATGTGTGCTGAGGAAATCATTTAATTTCATTGTACAATGAACAATTTATTTATTTATTTATTTATTTATTCAATCTTATATTCCGCTCCTCCCTGCAGGCTCGGGGCGGATCACAACACTCAGAGAACAAACAGCGTATATTAAAACATATTACATATTAAAAACGTAGAGTAGGAACATATAATGTACGATAAAACATAGAACATGTAAAATACACAATGACAATAAAGTTATTCTATAGGCATGTGTGATCCATAAAAAATGGTTCTAAACTGTGTTCAAAAGTAGGGGGTGCAGCCACTTTGTTTCTAAAGTTCTTTCTGGATTTGGGGCGTAAGAGTTTTGGAAGACTAATGAAACTTACTAACCTTTCATTAAGGGCAGTCACGCATGCACAATACGGAAAACGTCACTGGCAGTGGGAAAACTTCAGGGACTTCCCTCTCCCTCATTTTTAAGCTATCCTGATGAAACATTCTAGAGTGGTAGAATGCATTTATCACTGTTATCTCACCAAATTTCAGAACATTTGACTTATCCAAGGTTTTTTGACAAATTTTCAAAGTTTTTATAAACAATATTTTTTTAATAATAAAGACAGTCTGTTCCTGGTTTGAAAGTGTTATTTCCTGTTTCACTGTGTGGTTTTTACTTTGAAAGTAGTTGTTCTACTCCAGAATCTTTGTTTTTGTGGCAGAAACTGTGTTAAATTGGTGGAGACTCAACAAAGCAAAATGTGATACAGGGTGATGTCCCTTGAACAAAGACACCGTTTTTACAGTGAAAGTAAACTTTCACCATGTTTTTATGACAGAACCAATTAGGAAATGACATTTATAACCTAGGAACAAAAACTGTAGTACAGACCCCATCAAGGGACATCTAGACTGACCCCCTTCTTCCAGGCAGAAAGGCTCTGTTCAAACTCTCCAGACATCCAGTTGCTTCCTCTATTGAGTTGGAGGGAACCCTCAAGACACATCCATATAGTCAGTCAGTCAGTCAGTTTATTATTTCATGAGTCGCTTCCCACTAAAGTGCTTTAAGCGACTTACATAAGAGATAAAAGCAAAATGTACAGTATATAGGTCATTACTTTTTTTTACAGCCCAGCACAGAGATTGGCTTAGAGCAAATCAATCAATTATCCCCCCCAAAAAAAGCTGCCCCTTACGATGCATTCCTCGTGGCAATCGGGCCAAAGTAAAAGTATTGGGTTTTTTAAGCAGTTTATGTTCTCTTGGCCTTGCAAAAGTTGCTTAATGCTTGCTTACTTTAGACCTTTTTGCAGATTCAATCCATTTATTTCTTTTATAGTTAGACTAACTATAAACAGCAACTGCTACAGCCAGCTATTTGGGTCCTTCAGCCATCATTGGGCTACTGAGTAGCTTTGCATTCTGGGAAATGTAGTTTATGGCAGGGCCTTTTGCAATTTTTTCTACCGGGGGGCAGGCCTTCCCAAACTACAATTAAGATGGATGGCAGCACTAGTGAAAATGTGACCAAAACAATGAGATTTTAAAAGCACTTTAAGTTCCCTTGTTTTTCCCAAATTGCTTAATGGTTATAGTGAAAATTAAGCTGACCTTGGGAGACAGGCCTATAGCCAGGATTTTGATTTGGGGGGCGAGTCTGAGTGAGAGAGGGTCTACCCTAGCAAACCTTTTGTATCGTTATCCCAATGCCCCCATGCATATGGGATATATTGAGCATGGTGATCAGATCATGATCTTAAGGGACCGCCTAATCCCTTACAAACCCCAGAGATCACTGCAATCAGGAGACCAAGATCTTTTGGAAATCCCTGGTTTGAAGAACTTCCGCCTGACGGTTACCAGATGAAGGGCGTTCACAATCATTGCTCCTTCGCTACGGAATGCCCTCCCTTCCGAGGCCCGAGCACTTTGGGATATGGTGGCCTTCCATAGGGCCTGCAAAACCTACCTTTTTCAGCAGGCTTTTGGAATGTATTAGTATAACTGTTGTGTACTATCTTTCTTATGTAAACTGCCCTGAGCCTTTGGGAGTGGCGGTCTAGAATTTGGAGTAATAAATAATAATAAATAAATATGAATAAACATAACACTTTAAGTAATATACCAGGAAGGCCTTCTCATGGACCATCCTGAGAATTTGGAGGGGGGGGGGCTGGAGCCCCTCAAGCCCCCTCCTGTGGTGAGGTGGTTATTTGTGTGTTGATCACATGTTTGTTTATATGGTTTAGAAGGGACATTTGTATTTGAAATGGGGTTGAATGTTAGACAGACCCTAAAGGGTTAACTATCATAGTAAAGGCATTTCCCTCCTAGGGGAATGTGTTGTCATAGTAACAGTGGGCAGAGCCAGCCAAGGCTAGCTTTAGAATGTTCAATTTGAATCTGTCAGTTGGAGAATGTCAGTTGGCCAGCTGCTGTGAGCAGAGTTAGTTAGGACTTCGCAGTGGCTGAAGCTGCAGGCTGTCTGTAGGGGCTGCAGTGTGCAGTTCAGTTCTGTGTGTGGGTTTAGAGAAACCCAGGTTAAGGACAAGCGTAGTCCTAGGGTTGAGAATAACCCAGTATTAAGTAGTTACTTGTGTGTAACTGTATCAGGGGAAAACCCCAGTGTTAGATTGTTGAAACCTTGAAGTTTATACCTCTTTGGAGTATCTGTGAAACCACCCAAGCTTTGAGCCCATTTGTGTAAAATAAACTGTTAAACACTTTCAACAAGAATATCTGTGGAAGTCGTTTGTTCACAAAGACCCTCACATCCAGTGGTCAAGCATTGACAAACGGTGGCAGCAAAATAATAATTAATAATAAAGTGAAACCAAAACATTGATAATCGGTGGCTGTCCATGCCACACAGTTTTAAAAGTTAAGAAGTAGTCGGCATGGTTCCAGACTTCACCACAAATGGTGGCAGCGGTGGGATAGCCTGCCCTGCCACGGTTTAAGAAAGGTGAACGGTAAATTTCGATTCACCACAATCCAGTTAAACGACATTACCACACCTCCCCCGGGCTACATGCCTGTTGGGATACATCAAAACATAAGTTAATCACCTCAGCCCATCTACATTCTGTATCTGGGCCCAAATGAGTAATCTCGAGCAGAAGGGAGGGCAAAACCCTGACCTGCTCCGAAATTCCAGTACCAGGGGGAAATCCTGCCTACCTCAACCAACTCCGAGGTGGCACATCCAAATGTTACAGAACATTTCTGAGGGGAAATGAGTAAGTGAACGAAATTCTAAATCCCCAGCGCCACCGCCACCGCCTTTCCTACATGATCCTCGGAACTCAACTTTGTATGTCCAAATATAACAAATCAGATCCGAGTTCTGATCTAATCCAAAATTATGCTTAAACCTATTATTCTATCTTATTCTGTGTGTCAACGTAGGCTGGACAGCCAGGCAAAATGGTCCAGTAGTGTCCCTGCTCATAAAGCCCCAAGTGAAAGCTTCCTTTGACGTCTCTGTTACAATCTCCATCCTACCATTCCTGCCATTCCTGCATCCTAGCCCTCTTGTGTTCATACCCAGTAACAACAACAACAACAAAACTTTATTACGGTCACTGACCATCACAAAGCGGGCACAAGCGCCCTAAGAAGAGAAGGACAACTCCCCAGTAATTATCCCGAATGAACAAATTATTACTATATATACTTCCAGGATCAGATATAATGACTGGAGAGAGAAAAAAATGGAATCAGGCAGCCAAACAGCCTGTGATATCATTCTTCTTTCCAACTCGCTGGAAAGGCATTGATCTCGCTAGTAATACCTACTTTCCTGGGACCCATGCTTCTAAATGAGAATTTACATATAAATGTTGATGCTGCATTTCTCTATCTTTGCTTCTGCCACCGATCAAAAGAAAGCACAGAGAGAAACAGAGAGAGAAAGAGGTTGTTAGCTGCTGCCCATATCAGAGGTTTCCCACAGAGAACAAACTGTGGTAGGAATGAGATTGTGGCTTCACTCTTAGCTCTACGGAGCTTTGATATCAGAAGTGTGTAATCATATCCTGAGGTGAACGGATATCACCCGAGGTGGATTTGACCTTTGCGTCCAGGCCTTTCATCATCTCCTCATGTCACACTGCAGGGAAATTTTCACCCATCTGTTTGCAGCTTTTTTTTTTAAGGTTTGCTGTGAACTAACGCTTCAGGCACCAGAGTTGGCGAGCAACGCTTTTAAGAAAGCCCTTGCAGGATATTTTGCATCTTCAAAGTGTTTGCAAGGAGACTGATAGAAGACAGCAAGCTGATGAGCCGAGGCGGAAATAGTGTACATGATGAATTCAGGTATGTTTATTTAGCACAGTGTTTCCCAACCAGTGTACCGGGGCACACTAGTGTGCCGTGAGCAATCATCAGTTGTGCCGTGGGAAATTGGAACCTCCAGGAAAGGGGGGGGAGGAGTCTAGTGTGTTGAAGTATAAAAACCCTAAGAAACCTACCTCGATAAACACCCCCCTCTTCACCCGCTGTCTACTTGGTCTCTCCCTCTCCGTGCATTGGGAAGGCCCGCCTCCCTTTCCCCAAGTAGAGACCTCCTTTTGCCTCCTGGGGGTTCTGTGTGGGAAGTTTGGCCCAGTTCTATTGGCAGGGTTCAGAATGCTCTTTGATTGTAGTTGCAGCAACTACAACTCCCAAATGTCAAGGTCTATTTCCCCTGAACTGCATCTGCGTTCATATTTCGGCATATTGAGTATTCATGCCAAGTTTGATCCTGATCCAACATTGTTTGAGTCCACAGTGCTCTCTGGATATAGGTGAACTACAACTCCAACACTCAAGGTCAATGCCCACCAAACTCTTAAAGCATTTTCTTTTGGTTATGGGAGTTCTGTGTGGGAAGTTTGTGTTTTTCTGCCATTAGTGCCAGAATATCTATGTTGAGTTCATCGAAACAGGTCCAGGTCTCACACTGAGTGTATAAATACATTTTAAAAACATATTAACTATATGTATTACTGTGTTAGAGTGTCATTTTGTGTCATTTTGGATGGTGGTGTGTCCCAGGATTTTGCAAATGTAAAAGGTGTGCCACGGCTCAAAAAAGTTTGGGAAACACTGATTTAGCAGGACGGTAAATAGGCTGAACATTGACCTTGGTAGTGTCTTCTTAGTCTGGAGGGCCACACATCTTCCCTTCATCCTTCTACTATCTCATCCTCCATTTGTAATATAGAAATACTTTTAATTCTCTAACCCAGTGTTTCCCAACCGGTGTGCCGTGGCACACTAGTGTGCCATGAGCGATCATCAGGTGTGCCGTGGGAAATTACAGTGTAGAGAGAGAGAGAGAGAGCTTAGCAGGAAACTTCAGGCAGCGGAAATGAGGCTTTACTGGCCGAAGTAGCAATGCCAGCCAGCCTGGCTGCAGTCAGGGAGAGCCCTCGGCGTCCAGAACCTTCCTCCCTCCCTCCCTCCCTCCTCTCTCTCTCTCTCTCTCTCTCTCTCTCTCTCCTTCCCTTCCTTCCCTCCTTCTGCGCGCCAAGGGCTACCTGGCCGGGCTGCGGCTCCTCTTGCTTCCTGGCTCCTGGGCATTCTTCTGTCCTCCTCCCCTCCAGCAGCAAGGAGGAGGAGAGGGAGGAGGAGTCCAAGGGAGCTGCCCCCTGTCAGACCCCACTCCCGGAGGCTCGAGGTGAGGCTTTCTGCCCTCTAGCCCCTCTGCGCTGGGGAAGAGGAGCAACCCCTCATCTCCTGGCCTCTCCTGGCTGGGCTCTGGGTTCGCTGCAGAGCAGAGTAGTGGCCGGGATGAGCGGCTCCTCAGCCCAGCTTGGTTCCTTCCCATTCTGGCCCCAAGGCGACAGCAGGGAAGCCGAAGGGACGGGGGGGGGGGAGGCACTCCTATGGGTTAACCCCTTCAGGAAGGAGAGCTGGGGGTGGTGACGGCTGCAAGCCTCTGCTGCAGTTTGTTCTGAGGCTCGGAACCACCCCGTGTGCTCACTTTCTATTCGTCCTGCTCAGCCGAACCCGCGTGCACTTCGGCCACTCAGCACAGCCCTTCCCCTGGGAGGCCTCCTGAGAGGGGGCGGGCAGGAGGGGGGTTTGGCGGAAGCAGTCGCATCACGAGGGAGGAGGGTGACAGTTAGTAAAATGACAGTTAGAGTGTCATTTTGTGTCATTTTGGTTGGTGGTGAGCCTCAGGATTTTGTAAATGTAAAAAATGTGCCGCGGCTCAAAAATGGTTGAAAAACACTGCGCTAACACATTGATTCTCAAAGTGGGCGGTACCACCCCCTGGTGGATGGTGAGGCGATCCAAGGGGGTGGTGGGAGGCTCCGGGGAATTTGGGGCCGGTGAACCCCTTTAAGGGGACGGTGAACGATTGCCCATTTAGGAGGGGTTGCGCGGCCCTCTTCTTTGGTCCCACCCCTTTTGCTTTGACCCCCACATGCAGTGCGAAGGCTGCAGTGCAAAGGCCTCCGTGTCCTCCGGCAGAGCCTCCCCACCACCGCGGAAGAAAGCACGGCCTTCCCTGGCGGAGGAAATTCATTCCAAACCCCTCCAGTATTTTCTGTTGGTCATGGGGGTTCTGTGTGCCAGGTTTGGTTCAATTCCATTGTTGGTGGAATTCAAAATGCTCTTTGATTGTAGGCAAACCATAAATCCCAGTAACTACAACTCCCAAATGAAGAGGGCTATTTTCTCAAAACTCCACCAGTGTTCCAATTTGGGCATACACACACACACACCCCCAAACCCCTTAGAAAAGCTTTTAAAAAAGAAAATAACTTACCCAACCACCATTCCCCGTTCTCCAGAGCTCTCCTGGCACATTATTATTATTATTATTTAGTTGAAATAATAATAAAGTTGAAATGTAAGTTGCAAATGGCTCAGAGCAGCGATCTGCCATTTTGTTTATGCTACTTGTAAAGCAGGGCTGGGGAACATGGGGCACTCTAGGTCAGTGTTTCCCAACCTTTTTTGAGCCGCGGCACACTTTTAACATTAAAAAAATCCGGGGGCACACCACCAACCAAAATGACACAAAATGACACTCTAACACAGTAAAGAACGGCTGGGGGTTGGTGGCCTGCTGGGAGCAGCTGCTGGGAGTGCCGAAGCCGGGGAGGGGGCGGAGCCAGGCTACCCCCAGCTTCACCTCTCCCAGCAGCTGCCACCCCCGGCTTCACCTCTCCCAGCAGCTGCCCCAGCCTTGAGGGGGCAGTGCCAAGCCAGCGGTTCCAGAAGCCAGCACAATGCTGGCTTGGCACTGTCCCCTCAAGGCTGGAGCAGCTGCTGGGAGTGCCGAAGCCGGGGGAGGGGGCAGAGCCAGGCCGTGCCATGCCCCGCCCCTCCCCCCAGCTTCAGTTCTCCCACAGAGGAGGAGCATGAGCGGTGGACGGGCTTCAGTGGGCGGGGCTCCTCCTTCACGCGGCTTCAGCGATCGAGGGGCGAGAGTCATGATGGGAGTCATGGCAGATTGGAGGCTGGCTGGGGAAATGGCCAAAGGAGGCGGCGCCCCGGTCCCTTCTTCTTTTTCTTCGCCACTGCCCGGCCCTTTCTCCTCCCCCAAGCAGCAGGAGTTCGGCCGAAGGAGGGGGGAGGAAGGGGGGCAGAGAGCTTTTCTCACGGCACAGCAGGAGGTCCGTCATGGCACACTAGTGTGCCCCGGCACACTGGTTGAGAAAGACTGCTCTAGGTGAAGTTGAACTTCAACATCATGATATCTCATCATTGGATGGCAAGTGGATCACAACAATATTTGAAGGCCCACATGTTCATGACCCCTTCAACCATGTCAGACCTGGGGTGAGAGCAGTGTTAAACGCAGCTTGGATGCGGATATCCTTCCCTCCCATGTCAGACCAGGGGCGAGAAATATATTCAACAAAACAATTCCGAATTTTCCAAAATTTTGAACTTTTCCCCCAGAAAATTTTGTAATTTTTTAAAAAATTGAATCACCAGCGCCCTCTACATCCGAAATGAGTTTTGAACCTTTTTAAAAACATCAACCAGTTTCTAGACGCGGAGAAGGCCTTCGATCGAATTAGCTGGGGATTAATAGAAAGATTAATGACGGAAATGGATATGGGCCTAAACTTTATTTCTGCGATAAAAGCAATTTATAAAAGCCAGGAGGCTCAAATATTAATCAATGGTCAAAAATCCAGAAAGATGGAAATAAATAAGGGCACAAGACAGGGGTGCCCCCTGTCCCCCCTGATTTTCAATTTTGTTCTGGAGGTACTCTTGAAAGATATAATAGAGGATAAAGAGTTAAAAGGGTTGACGGTAAGGAATAAAAATTACAAAATATATGCCTTCGCGGACGACCTGGTCTGCTTGATAGATAACCCGGCAGAGAACATGGAAAAATGGATCAGTAAAATAGAATCATTTGGCAAAATATCTGGACTTAAATTAAATAAAAGTAAGTCGCAAATTATGGTTAAAAATATAGATTAAAAAAAAGCCCAGGAATTAGAAAAAAATTCAAAATACCCCCTAGTAAAAAATGTAAAATATTTAGGAATAACCCTAACCTCCAAAAACTGTCAACTCATAAAAAATAATTACGAAAAAATCTGGGAGCAAATTAAAGGAGACCTTAGAAATTGGGAAAACCTGAATTTATGCCTTTTAGGCAAAATAGCCACAATCAAAATGAAAATCTTCCCCAAGCTAAATTTCATGTTCCAGATGTTGCCCATACTAAAAAATTATATATTGCTAAAAAGATGGCAAGCAGAACTAGCGAAATTTATATGGGGAGGGAGAAGGGCCAGAATTAAACAAAAACACCTACAAGAATTGCCTGAGAAAGGAGGATTTGGTCTGCCGGACCTTATAGCATATTATGACTCCAACTGCCTAGATAATGTAAAAGATTGGATAGATCTGAGGGACGGAAAACTACTAAATCTAGAAGGGTGGGAAAATAAATTTGGGTGGCACGGGTATCTATTCTATAATAAAGCGAAATATGATAAGAATTTTAAGAACCACATTATAAAAGCACCACTTCTAAAAAATGGGATAAATACAAGGATACTATCTGTAGGAAATAACCTCTCTGGGCCTCTCCATCAGAGGCCCTCCAAATAATAAAGATAGGGAAAGAAACCTGGCCCACATATAGTGACATCTTAAAAAAAGAAAATAACCTCCTCTATCTGAAAACCCAGGAAGAACTAAAAGACCTTAAGATAAATTGGCTCCAGTACAATCAATTAAAAACGAGGTATAAGTTGGGTAGACAGGTAGGATGGGAAGAAATACCCACGATAGGTGGGAAAATACTGACTCAGATGGGGAAGAAAAGAGTTAGCAAGCTGTATAAGTTTATACTATTAAATAGATACGAAAAAGCACCTATAAAGGATTACATGCAAAAATGGAAGGATAATATAGGTTCTAACTTTAAGATCGAAGAGTGGGAAAAGAGCTGGAAACAAGGGCTAAACTATACGTATGCTTACTAGGCATGATAACAAATCGAAAAATGGCGATTCTAAAATCAAATAGGGGGGGGGGGATTTTTTTTGATTAGTATATCAAAGACTTACAAAAAAAATCCCAAAATTTCGGAAATGTAACTTAAGTACTAACGAAATTCGTTAGTAATCGTATGCCAGAGCATGCGCATTCCAGATGGTTTGGCCTACAACTCCCAGAAATCCTAACAGCTGGTAAATTGGCTGGGATTTCTGGGAGTTGTAGGCCAAAACTTGAATAAACCACACTGAATTCTAGATGGGACTCTCCAAATAGGAAGGAGGGAGGGAAGGAGGGAGGGGATTTTCTATTCTTGGAAGCAGCAAAAGAAAAGGAGGAGGAGCCCCCCCTCGCTCCTCGCTGCCTCTCTCTCACCCCGATCCTGAGGGAGCGAGGGCCCAAGTTTGCCCAGGCTGAGAGGAAAAGGAAGAGGCCTGAGGCTGTGAGGAATGGTGGGAGTTGAAGTCCAAAACACGTACCTGGAGGGCTGAAGCTGGCCCCTGCGATGGGGCATGGCAGAGCAACGGGAAGAGAAGCATCTGAGAGCGCCGGGAGAGAGGAGGAGAAGCGTGTGTGTGTGTGTGTGTGAAGCAGGCCCCTGCGATGGGGCATGCATGGCAGCAGAGCAACGGGGAAGAGAAGGGGGGGGAAGCCTGGAGGACTACACTTTCCAGAATGCATTGCCTACCTAGCAGCAGCGTCACTTCCAGTTCCCCATAGAAATGCGGGAAAAAGAAGAAGCTGAATGAAGGCGGGAAGGAAATGAGGGGGAGAAGACAGGGAGAAGTGAGTAGTACAATAATTAATTAATTAATACTTAAGAATTTCTAACGATCCTAACGCAAATTGTTGGCCTCACGGACCGTAAAAGGAAGTCTACTTCCTGGTTCGGGGCAGCGATACGTAAAACCTCAAAAGTCCCATTACATACGAATCTCTTATGAATCCTTTTAATTTCCGTTTCATTTTTCTCATGCCTAATGCTTACTTGCTGAAGGAAAATCAGTTGAAAGTCCTATATAGATGGTATACAAAACCAGTACAGTTAGCAAAAATGTATAAGAATGGAAATGACTTTTGTTGGAAGTGCCAGAAGGATAGAGGAACTTTTTTCTACCAATGGTGGTCTTGTGGAACTGGTAAAAATTTTTGGGAAATGAGTTGGTGGAGGAAATTATACAAAGCAAGGTGGAGCTAAAACCAGAAATTTTTCTTTTAAACATCCTAGAGCCAAAAATAATGGGGGGAAAGATGGAGAAACTAGTCTGTTTTATTGCGACTGCTGCCAGAATTGTTATGGCCAAGTATTGGAAAAGACCAGAAACTCCAAAGGAGGAAGAACTACTACATAAACTGCTGGAAGTAGCAGAAATGGACAAACTGAACTGTTTGTTAAGATCGGGATCGATCAACCAATTTACGGAGACCTGGGACCCTTTCGTCACTTATGTAAAAGAGAAGAAAAAGATAAACTTGAAGGGTTTTTGGATATAGACTGTGAGACTGAAGGGATAACTGACAAGGCTCTATAAGTCAAAAGCAGAAAGCAGCTATGTCTCCGGGTGAAGTCAGCTGTTTGTTTTTAATCTGTGCGTTATACCCGATGTAAACCTCTCCCTCACCTAATCCATTCCCCCTTCCCCCCCAGCCCCACTTCCCTTACCCTGCCCCCCCCCCATTGGATGTGTTGTGATGTATGTTTGTCTTTTTAACCAATAAAAACTCATTTTAAAAAAATCAACCAGCCTTAATAATCACATAAAAAGCCTATGCTAAATTAAAATACACTTCTCTGTTAGCATACTCTTACTGAACTCAATTCTGTGCATATTTAATCAGAAGTAAATCTAACCGTGTTCAGGCGGACTTTCTTCTTTAAAAAGTGTCTATAGGATTGGAGCCCCTGGAGGTGCAGAATAAGCTACAGCAGAAATAGATCCTCCTGGATAATTCTCACATCTCACATTAAAGGATAATAGGGAGAACAGGAAGAAGGAAGCTGTCGAAATGACAGCAATCCCTGGAAGATCAGAATATGCAAGACCACAAAGCATCTTCATAAACTACCTGTGCTTTTTGGTTTTATTTGCTACAGGAAGAAAACATGAATATTTCATACAATATGTGGTTCAAAAGAGCATTAATATTGCAATATTAGTCCCTGGGAAAACAATACCAGACAGCTCAGATTTCACACACAAAAAAGGCCCTTATACCTTCCTGGAATTTTCATTTCAGAAGCGTAGCACTTCCATCACAAGTTCGGCTTGTCTGAAATTTCTTTCAAACCCACAGTAAGAACTGGGAAGCCTAGAGCCTGACCAGATGTTTTACCTGTCAATAGTGAGGGACAGGTGAATCATGGGAAGGGAGGCAGACCGGTAGTGGGTTGCACAGGGCATTGTGCAATAGGGACTATAATCTAAGATGACAATCAAACTGCAGCTCAAGTTTAACACTGGGTAAACCGTATTCAATATCAAAAAAACAACAGCATGCACGTTTTATAAATGTTATAATTCGAATCAATAGTAGCAAATTATATTGAAGTTAATAAGCACTTTGCAAGCTTAGCAATAATCTCAGTTTAGTTTGAACAAATCATAATTTGTACGCTGACGACACCCAGCTCATTCTGAGGATGGAGGACAGGCCGGGATCCATCCCCGATAATTTCCAACACTGCCTCGAGGCCGTTACTGGATGGCTGCGTGCCAGTAGGTTGAGGGTGAATCCGGCGAAGACGGAGATCTTGTGGTCGGGCCGCTCGGGTGGTGTAGATGTCCAGCTTCCGACCCTGGACGGTGTGGCGCTATGCCCATCGCCTTCCGTTAAGAGCCTGGGGGTCCATCTGGACTCCCAGCTGACCATGGAGGCCCAGGTCTCCGCGGTCAGCAAGGTTGCTTTTTTTCATCTGCGACAGGCTCGGAGGCTGGCCCCCTATATCTCCCGGAATGACCTGGCCACGGTGATCCAAGCTACGGTCATCTCAAGGCTGGATTACTGTAACGCTTTACGTTGGCCTTCCTTTGTCGGCGACCGGAAGCTCAAGCTGGTGCAGAACACTGCCGCCCGGCTCCTGTCTGGCACCCCAGCAGGCTGCCACATAACACCTGTTTTGCAGGATCTGCACTGGCTCCCAATCGAGCACCGGATCTCCTTCAAGGTGTTGGTTCTTACCTTTAAGGCCTTGCATGGCCTGGGGCCAGCGTACTTGAGGGACCGACTCACCCCACACTGTCCCCCGAGATCACTACGCTCCGAGGATGCTAATTTGTTAGAGATACCCTCTGCGAAATCGGCTAAACTGACATCTACTCGCCGGAGGGCGTTCTCCGTTATAGCTCCTACGCTGTGGAACGCCCTCCCGGCTGGAGCACGCGGGCTATAAAGGACCTGCTCCCGTTTAGATGCGCCTGCAAAACTTATTTGTTTAAGCAGGCCTTGGTGGTGAGTAGGTCCTGCCCATGTTCCGCTTTAGCCGCTGTCCTGGGGTGTCACGTTGTCTAATCTCTGAACTGTACCTGGGGGTTTTGTATTTTGCTGTTTTAACTGTTTAATTGTCTTAGATGTTTTATCGTATTGCTTGTGTGTAGTTGTACCTTCGGTTCCTGTGAGCCGCCGCGAGCCTCAGGGAGTCGGCGGCATAGAAACCCGAATAATAAATAAATAAATAAAATAATTCTGTGTCCTAATACACTTCTCATATACAGGAGTACATAACAAAAGTAATAGCCAAATAGCATATCAATGTTCCCTGTTTGGGAGCTGAAGTACACGCAAGTACAGAGGCAAACAGTGGCAAAACGTCCTTACTTTGAAATTAATCACTGGCGGATGCCTTAATAAATCACAATATATATATATATCAAACAGTCATTGAATTGAGTAAGTAACATGGATTGGCACTTGCAGTAACACCCAGCGTTGGGCTTTGAAGAAGATTTGTTCGAAACGACCCGGAACGCCAGGCACCGGTACAGCGCTACTGTCGTCGGCTACGGCGATAGTTTCGGCTACCGCCCCCCTTTCCCGGCTTGGGAAGCCTTGGCGGCATTTTCACGGCTTTGGCTCTTCATTTGCGGCCATTCGCGACCAGCGTTACGCTTCGTCCTTTGGATTCCCGGACTAATTGGAAGCCCAACGCTGGGTGTTACTGCAAGTGCCAATCCACGTTACTTACTCAATTCAATGACTGTTTGATATATATATATATATTGTGATTTATTAAGGCATCCGCCAGTGATTTATTTCAGAGTAAGGACGTTTTGCCACTGTTTGCCTCTGTACTTGCGTGTACTTCAGCTCCCAAACAGGGAACATTGATATGCTATTTGGCTATTACTTTTGTTATGTACTCCTGTATATGAGAAGTGTATTAGGACACAGAATTATGATTTGTTCAAACTAAACTGAGATTATTGCTAAGCTTGCAAAGTGCTTATTAACTTCAATATAATTTGCTACTATTGATTCGAATTATAACATTTATAAAACGTGCATGCTGTTGTTTTTTTTAAATCAAACTGCAGCGCCAATTCCCCTGCCTTTTGCCGCTCAGAAACTTTCCAAACCAACAATGCACAAAAATGTGTACATTAGGGGAAAGTGCACACAAAATGTGTAAAGAGTGAAAAATTAACAAACAGGTTTGAATGAAAATGGTTTATTATTTATTTATTTATTTATTAGGCGTGCTTCTATGTCGCCACTCCCGGGAGGGCTCGGGGCGGCTCACAGGAGCCAAACAGGCACAATAAAAACAATGGCAATGATTAAAACAACAGCAAATTAGCTAAAACAGTACATTCCGTAAAATCATTAAAAACTGTGATGCAACACGCTACCACAGATAACACTTAAAAACACGAGGCTGCACAAAGTAAGACCTACAGGTCGAACGCCTGGCGGAAAAGATGGGTCTTGCAGGCCCGTCTGAATGCAAGCAAGTCCTGGATCATGCACGTTTCTGCTGGGAGGGCGTTCCACAGTGTGGGCTCGATGACAGAGAACGCCCTCCTGCAGGTTGAGGTCAAGCGCACGAGCCTCGCCGAGGGGACGTCTAAGAGATAGGCTCCCTCTGACCGCAGTGATCTCATTGGGCAATAAGGGGAGAGACGGTCCCTCAGGTACGTTGGCCCCAAACCGTGCAAGGTCTTAAAGGTAAGAACCAACACTTTGAAAGTGATCCGGTGCTCAATTGGCAGCCAGTGCAGGTCCTGCAAGGTAGGTGTTATGTGACTACTTGCTGGGGTTCGTGCCCTGAACGGAAGCTGGACTGGAAGGGGTCTAGCCATGTTGCATCATCTAAGAAGGACTGCAACTGCTCCATTGCTGCCCTCTCAACTACCTTTGTCAAACATTTCTGAATTACGCCAATATGTATACAAGAATTGTTATATGGGGGTGGGGGATTGGGGGCTTTTAAAAAAGTTGCTAATGAGTGCAGAAAAAAATGAGTTAGTAAAGGCAAAGGTTTCCCTTTGATGTTAAGTCTAGTCAAGTTCGACTCTGGGAGGGTGGTGTCAACTCTATTTCTAAGCCGAAGAGCATGTGTTGTCTGTAGATGCCTCCTAAGCCATGTGGCCATCATGACTACATGGAATGCCATTACCTTCCTGCCGAAGTGGTTACTATTGATCTACTCACATTTGCATGTTTTCGAACTGCTAGGAAAGGGGTCACAATTAAAATTGACAGATTTGTTTATTCTTGCCAAAGTGCGAAGGTATATGCTTCCATAGACCCCCCCCCCACCAAACCCTTTTTCATTCACTCTGTTCTAAAATGTTAAACCTTTCTCCATTTTGTAGGAATTGGGGATGTGCAAAATTTTGTTTTTAATTCATTTTGGGCACTATTTCATTCGATTCATACATACAAAGCGATATTAAGAAACACAAGAAGGCCCCATGCAAAAAACCATTAAGATTCAAAAGACTGACCTATGAGTTTTGTAACTCTTGTAAATGGCTCCAGGTCTCTGTTGCGGGCACCACTTATCCCCCCAAAAAGGCTGGGTTTCCCCCAAAAGGCCCCTGAGAATAATGTCAATCCCAGAGTGGAGGAAGAAGCTCTACTTTTTTCCCAAAGGAGGCAACAGGGTGAGGGAGGAATCTCTGGATGGATGGCCAGGCAAGGAAGAAGCCCCTCAACACATGGCTAGCTTGGAGAGAGAGAGGCAGAGACCACACTCACATTGTTGTGAGAAGCGAGCAGAATTTTGGGAAATGTAGTTTAGGGCAGGGCCTTTTGAATTCCCTGGTGCTGCTGACCTGGAGGCAATGCAGCACCTTCATTTTAAAAGTAACTTGGAGAGGAAAAACCCAAGTGCTTTATTGCAGAAAGAGAGCAGAATTCTGGGAAATGTAGTTTAGGGCAGGGCCTTTTGAATTCCCTGGTGCTGCTGACCTGGAGGCAATGCAGCACCTCCATTTTAAAAGTAACTTGGAGAGGAAAAACCCAAGTGCTTTATTGCAGAAAGAGAGCAGAATTCTGGGAAATGTAGTTTAGGGCAGGGCCTTTTGAATTCCCTGGTGCTGCTGACCTGGAGGCAATGCAGCACCTTCATTTTAAAAGTAACTTGGAGAGGAAAAACCCAAGTGCTTTATTGCGGAAAGAGAGCAGAATTCTGGGAAATGTAGTTTAGGGCAGGGCCTTTTGAATTCCCTGGTGCTGCTGACCTGGAGGCAATGCAGCACCTTCATTTTAAAAGTAACTTGGAGAGGAAAAACCCAAATGCTTTGTTGCGGAAAGAGCAGAATTCTGGGAAAGGTAGTTTAAGGTGGGGCCTTTTGAATTCTCTGCCACATGAGTCCTCGCCTTGCCAAACTTCATTTCCCAGAATTATGCTTTCTACCTTCCGCCGCCTCCTCCTCCATGTTTATTCTCTAAAGGGATTTTGATTATTTGAAGTTGAATCAACCCTGTGAGGCAGGCAAAGTTTAGAGGCAGTAAGGTGTATTCAGTAGGCATGGTTAGGTACCATCAGAATCTTCATAATTTGGAATAAATTTGGAAAAACTACCTTTTCGAAGCAATTTTGAAGTTTTTAAGAAAATCAGAAGTCCCTTTGCCCTTCCAAAGCTTTTTCTACCATTTTTCTTATGACTCAGGAAATGCCCTCCTTTCTGCTAGAGATCCCTGTGTACAACTAGTGGGCCACTGTGTGACACAGAATGCTGGACTAGATGGGCTGAGGCCCGATTCAGCATGGCTCTTCTTATGTTCTTATGTTCTTATGAGTCGGAAATTATTCAGCTTTTCGCTGCTTCTGGTCCCTGGCCTTGGCTCAAGCCAGAGAAGCCAGTTTTAAACCAGAGAAGAGCCGGAGAGATAGCTCTGCTGTGCTTGCAATCAGAAGGTTGCATGTTCGAATCCTGGGCTGGTCTGGACACCCAGCTGTGAGCCCTGTCCACTGTCCACTCAACAGTTCGAAAACAGCTCAGCTGTGATTAGATAAAACTGGGAACCGCCAAGCAGGGAAGGATTTTTACAAAGAAGGACTTACAACACCTAAATAAAGTAAGATCGGCTGTCGGAAGGTGGAATGTGGAAAACAGAGGCTCTCCGTCATGAGGATGAAGCAACAGAACCCCTTGTGACGTAATTTATTATTATTTATTTATTTCCACCATTTCTACCCCGCTTCTTCTCAACCCCCTAGGGGGGACAGAGCAGCCTAACAACGGCAACAATTCGATGCCAAAAACATAGTATACATAATAGAAAACTAAAAACAGTCAGAATTAAAATACATTAAAACAGCTAGCAATTAGTATACAATTAGTATTAAAATACATCATATACATTCACATAAGTTAAAAACAGTATTCCATCCATAAAAGAAGCATTGGGTCATGTCCACCAGCTTGCCATTTCAATCCAATCTAAAGTGCTGTATCGTGCTAATGTGAAATCATACCCTGTGACGCACCCTGTGATGCAGGCTGAAGAAAAATCCTTCTAAAATTGTACTTGTTATATGTTGTATGTTGTATGTAATTGTATGTGGAACCGGCAGGGACTGTCTGCCGTATGTGTGATGTAATCCGCTCTGAGTCCCCTTCGGGGTGAGAAGAGCGGAATATAAATAAAGTGTATTATTATTATTATTATTATTTCCTCCGCTTGCTTTTCCCCACTTCTGGAGTACAACAACTACTTTCAAAGTAAAGACCATCCAATGAAACAGGAAATAACACTTTCTAACCATTAACGAAAGGATTCGGAAGTCTCTGAAGTTTCGAAAAATTGTGAACATTTTTTTATGTGAAAATTGGAATTGACTTTAGAATTGAGCCACCAGAGCCTCCGACATCTGAAACGAGTTTTGAACCATTTTTTAATCAACCGAGCCTAGTATTTAGTAGGTTTTTTATTATTGTTGTTGTTATTATTAATATTTCAAAGGCTGGATGGGCATCTGTTGGAGATGTTTAGACTGTGCTTTTCCTGCCTGACAGAACAAAGGTGGTTGGTGTGGCCCCCCGGGCAATTGCTTAACAAAAGTAATGAAGAATTAGTTATATCTTTATAGTTATGATACAGACCACTAACAATATTTTAGAAACCATTTAGAAACAACTCTCTGCACACACACCCCCAAATTTCATAATGAGTATGCAATTTTTTCCATTGATTGCACAGGCCTAGTAGTTATAGATGTTATTTCATATTGTTGCTCAAGCATACAATTGGGAACATGCTTCCTCTCTTGAGTAATGCAGATACATAAGCTTGGTCAGAAGTTCTCTGGGTAGAGCTTTGAGATTGTGAGCAGCAGCAAAACAAAGATCACCCCAAGGAAATTGAATCTGATCTTTGTGACGGCCTGTAGTTTTTGCATAATAATTACGAGTATGCATGAATGTGATATACACCTGCATGCATCTAAATTCCTTGCGTTTGTTGTGCTTGAAATATGTTGCTACTAAGAAAAAACACCTCTGGGCTCTTTTAGGATCAGAGCCTTCATGATTGCCATCCAAAGTGGTGTTGGGGGCACTAGCAACAAGAACGTGGGGGCTTGAATATCGGTTGGTCACAATCCATCTTCTGAATGTGTGGCATTGAAAGATAATGCATCCAGCTGGTTCCCAGCAGCTGCACATGTTATGACAGGCAGTCGCTATCCTGCTCTTGATTACCTTAGATCAGGGGTGCTCACACTTTTTCAGCATGGGAGCTACTGATTAAAGAACCAAGTCCCAAAGATCACCTACCCAGAAATGTAAAACGCATAACTATTTTCTTATTTATTTATTTATATTTATTATTCATTTTTATGTACCGCTCCTTCCAGCAGGCTCGGGGCAGTTTACATAAAATGAAGTTATAAAACATCAACATTTCAATTTAATAACAATATAAAACAGAGCATAAAAATACATCCAACCACCCCATTTCTCCCACACTGCCATATTATCACACATATTATCAGCCAGAAAGTAAGAAGAGAGGCTTTTGAACTGCAAGGCCATTTGATACTCAGCAAAAAAGTAAACAAAGGGACATGCAAAACAAAAAATACATCCAACCACCCCATTTCTCCCACTTTTCCATATTCCCCAACATATATTTCTCAAGGAACAAAGCAAGCAGAGAGGCTTTGGAGCTAAAGGCAATTTTAAACATTAAAAATAAACAAAGAGACATGCCACAGAACAATCAAGCACCCACCCCAAAGTAAAAAGACCG
The DNA here is from genome assembly GCA_030556195.1 of Anolis apletophallus. Lineage (NCBI taxonomy): Eukaryota > Metazoa > Chordata > Lepidosauria > Squamata > Anolidae > Anolis > Anolis apletophallus. The sequence continues at coordinate 138,769,835 of JARBWK010000010.1, read as the reverse complement.
ACCTTTGAGATGCGGTAAGGAAATGACCCCAAAGCATCCTTCTCCTCCTCCTCCGTTGTTGCTTCTATTTCCATGCCTCCAGCATGCGTGCCGCCTCCAAGAGCTCACGAGAAGTCCGAGAGGCAGAATGGGCGCTTCTGCGCATGCGTGCGGGGCCAGCCATGCATCGCGTCATCCAGGTCCGCGTGATCAGGGAGCGGGGAGGAGCAACGACGGGGGACTTCTTTGCAGCGTGCAGGGGCGCGTGAAGAGGACCAACAGCAAAAAACCTGGTCAGGGGCCTGAAGATCACCAGGATGAGGCCTGAAGATCACCCTGGTGATTGCGATCACCGTTCTGAGCACCCCTGGAGTGGACGAATGCAATGCAGTGCTAATGGTTCCATTAGCACTGCATCTGAGACCTGGACACTTTATAATATACAGGTCCTTCTCAAAAAATTAGCATATAGTGCTAAAGTTCATTGTTTTCCATAATGTAATGATAAAAATTAAACTTTCATATATTTTTGATTCATTGCACACCAACTGAAATATTTCAGGTCTTTTTTTGTTTTGTACTGATGATTTTGGCATACAGCTCCTGAAAACCCAAAAATACTGTCTCAAAAAATTAGAATATTTGGTCGGATGGAATATGCTAATTTTTTGAGATATGTATGCCAAAATCATCAGTATTAAAACAAAAAAAAGACCTGAAATATTTCAGTTGGTGTGCAATGAATCGAAAATATATGAAAGTTTAATTTTTATCATTACATTTTGGAATATAATGAACTTTAGCACTATATGCTAATTTTTTGAGAAGGACCTGTAACTATAAAGTTCAGGTTTGTGATTGCAATTAAACATTCCTCCTCATTAGATGGGGTTTTCCCCCCATCCTAGCACACTGCCGGTACATTGCCAGGATGGAGTCTTCTGGAACCCATCATATGATGCAGGGCTACTTTCGGAGAGGCTTCATTGGGCTTCATCCCGGCAACATGCCGGCAGTGTGCTAAGAGGGAGCCCTAAGGAAATGGGTGTGCACCTATCTTCTCATTGAAAGTGTGAAATTGCTGAACTTCTAGCTAAGATATATAACCTTTCTCTAAGATCAGGCACTGTACCCGAGGACTGGAGGGAGGCAAATGTAACACTGATCTTCAAGAAAGGATCCAGAGGTGATCCAGGAAATTATAGACCAGTCAGTTTAACCTCAGTTCCAGGCAAAGTGATGGAAACCATTATTAAAGAAAAAATTACTAGGCACATAGAAGAACAGGCATTGCTGAAAGAAAATCAACATGGTTTCTGCAAAGGCAAATCATGTCTTACTAACTTGTTAGAATTCTTTGAGGGTGTAAATAAACACATAGATAAAGGGGACCCAATCGATATTGTTTACCTTGACTTTCAAAAGGCTTTTGACAAAGTCCCTCACCAAAGGCTCCTAAATAAGCTCTTCAGCCATGGAATCAGGGGACAGGTCTTGTCCTGGATTGGAACCTGGCTAAACTGTAGGAAACAAAGGGTGGTAATAAATGGACATTTCTCTGGGTGGAAAGAAGTGAGAAGTGGCGTACCCCAAGGTTCAGTTTTGGGTCCGTTACTTTTTAATTTATTCATTAATGATCTGGATGTAGGAGTGAATTCTGAGGTAGCAAAGTTTGCAGACGACACTAAATTGTTCAGGGTAGTTAAAAATGAAACTGATTGTAAAGAGCTCCAGAAAGATCTCTCGAAATTGAGTGAATGGGCAACAAAGTGGCAAATGCATTTTAACCTAAACAAGTGTAAAGTCATGCACATCGGGGCAAAGAACCCCAACTACACCTACAAATTGATGGGGTCAAAGCTTTCGAGACAAAACCAGGAAAGGGATCTTGGGGTCTTGGTGGACAGCTCAATGAAGATGTCTACCCCCAGCGCAGCGGCAGTGAAAAAAGCAAATTCTATGCTAGGCATGATCAGAAAGGGAATCGAAAATAGGTCAGCAAATGTTGTATTACCTCTCTACAAATCGATGGTAAGGCCACATCTGAGTACTGTGTACACTTCTGGTCTCCGCACCTTAAGAAGGATATAACGGAACTGGAAAAGGTACAGAAAAGGGCAACAAGAATGATCCAAGGGATGGAGCGGCTCCCTTATGAAACCAGGTTGCAACGCCTTGGTCTTTTCAGCCTTGAAAGACGGCGTTTAAGAGGTATCGGTAGTTACTGAAAAGGACATTCAAGTGCCACCTCGAAGTTGGTTGAGGTAGGCAGGATTTCCCTGGGTACTGGTTGTGGGGGGTCGGGAGCAGGTCAGGGTTTTGCCCTCCCTTCTGCTCGAGATCCCCGTGTACAACAGGTGGGCCACTGTGTGATACAGAATGCTGGACTAGATGGGCTGAGATCCGATTCAGCATGGCTCTTCTTATGTTCTTATGTTTTTATGTTCTCATTGAAGAAGCCAGGGACAGCAGGAAAATATCATGGGATGGTGGCTTAAAACCACCCACAGTAAGGGATTCAAGCTGGGTGCTGCCCCACAGTCTATGCAAGACTGGATAAATAACAGCAGAACAGTATGATAATAATAATCACAATGCAAATAGTAATAACAAGCGTGTGGACTTTATCCAACATATATAAATATCATGGTATCATCAATGTGAAAGGTAACATACATACATGTGAGCATACAAGTCACAGCACGACCAACACACTCTCAGGAGGAGAGAGAGCAAAAGTCTCTACAACCCGTAGGTTGAAGTTCAAGCCCTGGACGAGGACAAATCAAAAGGGAAAGTTCCCAAAGTAACAATGTCAGCAGGGGTCGATACAACACAGTGGAAATGCTCACTGTCAGGTCAAAACTCACAGAGGAGAAGCCTCCAAAGGAAGAGAGTGGTCGGAGAAGCCGGAGCAGCTCAAACATCGCCTCCGCAAATGTAAACAGAAGCGGCGCCGGCTGCCCGGGCGAGAAGCCGCTGCCAAATCACGAACTGCTCCTGGAGATCCAGACGGAGAGCAGTCGCGTTAGGGGGTAACACCACAGGGGACAGGCCGACGAGGAGGCATTTGCCTTGGCCACATCTCGTTTCGACCTTCCGGTCTTTCTCAAGGCCACGTGGTAATCAGGAACATGTAGTGTACAATACACATTTAAAGGCGGCTGGCGGTATACAATCTGAAAGATACAAATATAAAGCAAAGCATACAATTCTAAATACACGGAACTAATCATAGTATCAAACTTCAAATGGAGCGCGGGGAACACAGTTACCTGGAAACAAAGGCTCAATGGTAAAGGCGCAGGGCGTCTAATGGTGGGAGCAAGCAATGCAATCTAAGCTACCTATTTTTTTTAATATAGTTTTTATTGTGAGATTTTTTAGTGTTATACAATGTGAAAGTACATCAGTACAGAAAAAGAAAATTAAGAAAACACCAAGAAATATGTAGGGCAGCCCACCCAATGTGTGGAACTGTGGGAGTGATGGGGGAATGGAAAGGAAAGGGGGTTAGGGAAGAAGGAAGAAAAAAAGGAAAAGGGGGGGGGATAGGTTGAGGCTGAGCAAAGAAAAACTCGGCCAAAATACAATAAAATTTAACTTCCAACATTTTTTTTTCAACATGTCAAATACTTGGGTGTTCATTGTCGTATCTCTTTACCTTATAGATGTTAATCCTAATCTCACAGATATAGCCGCTATAAGCGGCTATAGGGGGTAGAAATATAACATGGTTGCTACAGTTATTTTTAACTATTTACTACTTATTATTTAAGAGTTGTAACGAGGGTGATAACAAAGTGGGTAGTCCTTGTTGAATTTGTTAGTTATATCTGTAAAAGATATTCTTCTACAGAAGACCAGTCTGTTGTCTTGATGGGTTTTCCACTACTACGATGTAGGAGGGAGGTTAATCTGTCCATATCCTTTATGTCCAGAAGCTTTTCTCGCCACAGGTCCATCTCAGGGATTTTGTCCAGTTTCCAGAAATTTGCATACACCAAACGTGCAGCTGTTGTTATATATGTAAAGTAGGCATGGTTTAGAACCCAAAAATAGCAAATCGCAAATCTAATGGGGGGGGGGGATTTTTTTTTGATTAGTATATCAAAGACTTACAAAAAATTTCCCAAAAAGTTCTAAAATGTAACTTAATTACTAACGAAATTCGTTAGTAATTCGTATGCCAGAGCATGCGCATTCCAGATGGTTTTGGCCTACAACTCCCAGAAATCCTAACAGCTGGTAAATTGGCTGGGATTTCTAGGAGTTGTAGGCCAAAACTTGAATAAATCACACTGAATTCTAGATGGGACTCTCCAAATAGGAACGAGGGAGGGAAGGAGGGAGGGAGGGAGGGGGGTATTCTATTCTTGGAAGCAGCAAAAGAAAAGGAGGAGGAGCCCCCCCCTGGCTCCTCGCTGCCTCTCTCTCACCCCGATCCCCAGGGAGCGAGGGCCCAAGTTTGCCCAGGCTGGTCATATACCTACATTCTATGCACATGCAATAATACAGCAGTAATAACAATGGGTATAAGAAGAGGTAAAAATTCAAACCGAAGTATTCTGACTGGTCCCTGCCTCATGCGGTGCAAACGGGCTCTTCTCTGGGAGCCCGGGAATTAACCCGGGGAAAAGACAGCGTTTTCTGCTTGGCTGCACATACATACATATTCTTTGGGGGATTTGCTGCAGAATCCCGGCCTCATAGAAAAGATTCTGCAGCAAATCCCCCTCCCAAGAATATGTATGTGTGCTCCCAAGCAGAAACGCTGGCTTTTCCCCTGGCTAATTTCTCCAGCCCCGTTTGCACCGCATGAGGAGAGACCAGGCAGAATACTTCGGTTTGAATTCTACCTCTTCTTATACCCATTGTTATTACTGCTGTATTATTGCATGTGCATGGAATGTAGGTATGACCAGTTGGATTACTTATAATATTAGGCAGTGGCACTTACAGTAGCATCATTGTATTATACATTAGGTTGGTTTCTCACCCCAATACTCTTTGATGCCTTAGATCCTGGCTGGCAGGCAGGAGAGGCAGGGAAGCCTGGAAAAAATGTAAACAGACTGGATTACTCAGAAGTAAATCCACTAAGGAGGGCCCTTCATCCAAAGTGCCCTCCATTTCAGATTTACTTCTGAGTAATCCTCTCTGTTTACATTTTTTTCCAGGCTTCCTTCCAGCCGAGCGAAGGAGCGAGTTTAGGGCTTGCCTTCCCATAATATTGGCAAGGGAGGCGGGAGGGTGGTGAGAGAGAAGGAGGGTGCCCCCCCTTATGCCCCCCCTTACGACCTAATAACGACACTTAAGAAAATCCTGGTCCCCGAAGTTCAAAAAATTAAGTCCACGTCCTGGTTGGCGTTCCAGGTGCGGAAAAGCTCAAAAGTAGCATTTCTTACGATTTCTTACGAAACGAATCATTTTCATAACTTTTTTCTCATGCCTAATGTAAAGAGCTTATCCTCATTTTGATTCAATATGATGTTTTTATCCGTCAGGCCAAGAAGGAAGAGTTCCGGTTTTAAGGGTATTGTCATTTTAAAGATTTTTTGTGTCTCATTTTGTATACCTTTCCAGAATCTAAGCTACCTATTTATAAAGGATGGTGGAATGCAATTCACATGAGTAAAGCTGCTACTCCCAGCTTCTCATTCAAACCAAAAGGAATCTCTGTGCGATAGTTCTGGACCTTCATGTGATGAGGTCCCTGGTGAGGGAATGGAATTGTGTCAACACTGCAGTTCTCTAGAAGTAGGAAGAAGCTGAAAGAAGACACTCTCTAAGACTTCAGGAAATATAAAGCTTGAAGGATTATCACCAGCACTTTGAATGGTGCCTGAATGCTTTCAGCAATATCACTCTCGACATCTGACTGATATTGCAGAAGTGACCCTGATTTTCCTGACATTTTCAAGACTCTTAGCAATGTCTGTGTTTCTTTTATTTCTGGAATATATCTGTATGATGCATAACATGCCTGCACCCCTCTCAGTATTTGGAAGAAATGCTTCCATTTGCAGCCTCTCTATACATTTTCTGAATCATTGGTTTGGATTTTGACTTATGGGATACTGGCAGTTATGCTGCAAAAAGGAAGCTTATGTAAGTGAAATCCTATTTCCATGATGCGGAAAGAAGAGAAAAATCTCCCATTATTAGAGAATTAATAGGAAGATGTTTCACAAAGGCACTCGCTATCCGGCTCCTCTATGCGGATGAGTCATGGATGTCTAATTCAGTCTAAGATCTGTGACCCTCTATGAGCCTCTTTGTTCATTCTTTAAATCTGTGCCTTCGTCCAAATAATAACAATAAAAAAGAATCCCTGTGATCTCAAAATAGAACAAAAAGCCATAATGAGTAACTAGCTAATTAAAAAAGCTGACTAATCAGTTCATGGCACCAACTGTATATTTTAACAAACCTCAGACTGAAATGTTACATCTCTGTGCTTTAATTGCCAACTGAGTGGAGATATTCTATATTTTGCTTTTACTGAAGAAGTGGCTATTGTTTCCAAGGTTCTGAAAGAGTTCCATCACACATCCAATGGTCCTTTCTCTTTCCTAGGCCCTGTCTACACTGTGAAAATATAGCGGATTCACTATTCAGCTACTGCAGGGAATCCAGATGACACACGGTTGGATTCACAGAAAAAGCACTGAATCCACTCATTAATGTGGGTCAAGAAGACATGAGATTTTTTTTCCAGAGCTTCCAGGAAGCTACAGCGCGAATCCAAGATTTTGAAGGTGTGGACCACTGAATCCATGTCCATATCTCCAATGGACCTATTGCTGTGTCACTGGCAGCAAGCAGTTCCCTGCCAAAGGCAACATCACTATGGGGCCAGAGTATAGAAGGGAGTAGAGAAGAGAGTTCCATCTTGTCTCCTGCGGCATCAGAGGCCTTCCCCTACCACCAACGGCTGCTCTGGGGCCACAGTGAAGAAGGGAGCAGAGAAGACAGTTCCATCTTGTCTCCTGCGGCATCAGAGGCCTTCCCCCACCACCAACGGCTGCTCTGGGGCCACAGTGAAGAAGGGAGCAGAGAAGACAGTGCCATCTTGTCTCCTGCGGCATCAGAGCCCTTCGCCACCACCACCAATGGTTGCTATGGGGCCACAGTGAAGAAGGGAGCAGAGAAGACAGTTCCATCTTGTCTCCTGCGGCATCAGAGGCCTTCCCCCACCACCAACGGCCGCTCTGGGGCCAGAGTAAAGAAGGGAGCAGAGAAGACAGTGCTATCTTGTCTCCTGCGGCATCAGAGCCCTTCGCCGCCACCACCAATGGTTGCTCTGGGGCCACAGTGAAGAAGGGAGCAGAGAAGACAGTTCCATCTTGTCTCCTGTGGCATCAGAGGCCTTCCCCCACCACCAACGGCTCCTCTGGGGCCAGAGTGAAGAAGGGAGCAGAGAAGACAGTTCCATCTTGTCTCCTGCGGCATCAGAGCCCTTCCCCCACCACCAACGGCCGCTCTGGGGCCACAGTGAAGAAGGGAGCAGAGAAGACAGTTCCATCTTGTCTCCTGTGGCATCAGAGCCCTTCCCCCACCACCAACGGCCGCTCTGGGGCCACAGTGAAGAAGGGAGCAAAGAAGACAGTTCCATCTTGTCTCCTGCAGCATTAGAGCCTTTCCCCCACCACCAATGGCTGCTCTGGGGCCAGAGTGAAGAAGGGAGCAGAGAAGACAGTTCCATCTTGTCTCCTGTGGCATCAGAGCCCTTCCCCCACCACCAACGGCCGCTCTGGGGCCACAGTGAAGAAGGGAGCAGAGAAGACAGTTCCATCTTGTCTCCTGTGGCATCAGAGCCCTTCCCCCACCACCAACCGCCGCTCTGGGGCCACAGTTTAGAAGGGAGTAAAGAAGACAGTTCCATCTTGTCTCCTGCAGCATTAGAGCCCTTCCCCACCAAATGGCTGCTCTGGGGCCACAGTGAAGTAGGGAGCAGAGAAGACAGTTCCATCTGGTCTCCTGCGGCATCAGAGCCCTTCCCCACCACCAACGGCCGCTCTGGGGCCACAGTGAAGAAGGGAGCAGAGAAGACAGTTCCATCTTGTCTCCTGTGGCATCAGAGCCCTTCCCCCACCACCAACGGCCGCTCTGGGGCCACAGTGAAGAAGGGAGCAAAGAAGACAGTTCCATCTTGTCTCCTGCAGCATTAGAGCCCTTCCCCCACCACCAACGGCTGCTCTGGGGCCAGAGTGAAGAAGGGAGCAGAGAAGACAGTTCCATCTTGTCTCCTGCGGCATCAGTGCCCTTCCCCCACCACCAACGGCTGCTCTGGGGCCACAGTGAAGAAGGGAGCAGAGAAGACAGTTCCATCCTGTCTCCTGTGGCATCAGAGCCCTTCCCCCACCACCAACGGCCGCTCTGGGGCCACAGTGAAGAAGGGAGCAGAGAAGACAGTTGCATGCTCTGGGGCCACAGTGAAGAAGGGAGCAGAGAAGACTGTTCCATCTTGTCTCCTGGTGCCCTTCCCCACCACCCCCGGCCGCTCTGGGGCCACAGTGAAGACGGGAGCAGAGAAGACAGTTCCATATTGTCTCCTGCGGCATCAGTGCCATTCCCCCACCACCAACGGCTGCTCTGGGGCCAGAGCGAAGAAGGGAGCAGAGAAGACAATTTCATCTTGTCTCTTGCAGCATCAGAGCTCCTCCCCCAGCAACAATTTAATATTATATAATAGTAATATTATTAATGATGCATTAGTAGTATGGGCACCAGAGAGAGCGGTATAGCAAGTCGAATTTAATAAATAAATAATAATAATAATAAATAATAATGTAGTACGTTTTTATGTAGATATGACTTTTAAGTCCCTCTGAGTCCCCTTCGGGGTGAGAAAGGTGGCATATAAATGTCGTAAATAATAATAATAATAATACACCAAGGCACCCAGTTATGTGACTTGAAATATGCCATCAGCAGCAAGCAGAGAGCCAGTTATTAGCAGTGATGCAGTAGCAGTGACCTCAATGTAACCTTGGTCCATCAAACTGTGAGATGGCCAAAGATTCCAGGGATGCTCCCATGCTACATTGGAGCTCCTCGCTAGTTCTTTAACCTGGATTAATCAGGTAAGTGTTGACATGACCCTAGTTTCTATGCACTACCAACAAGAAAGGGAAGGTCTGGATCTCTATTGGTCTCTATATGTTTGCATTTCTAAAATAATAGGGAACCATGTGGAACTCATTGGCTGGGTCCTCCGGGCTGTAGGGATGTTCAGCTTCCAACCCTGGACGGCGTGACATTATGTCCGTCGCCCTCTGTTAAGAGCTTAGGAGTAACCTTGGACCCCCTGTTGTCGATGGAGGCCCACGTCTCCAGCGTCAGCAGGGTAGCATTTTTCCATCTTCGCCAGGCGAGGAAGCTGGCCCCCTATTTGTCCCGGCGCGACTTAGCCACAGTGATCCAAGCCATGGTCATCTCGAGGCTGGACTACTGTAACGCTCTTTACATTGGCCTTCCTCTGTCAGTAATCCGGAGACTCAAGCTGGTGCAGAACGCTGCAGCGCGACTCCTGGCAGGGGTCCCGATTGGCCACCACATCACGCCAATCCTGCGCGAACTGCACTGGCTCCCAATTGAATTCGGATTGCCTTCAAAGTGTTAGTCCTGACTTTTAAGGCCTTACATGGTCTGGGGCCAGTGTACCTGCGGGACCGCCTTGTCCCATATCATCCCACCAGATCACTGCGCTCCGAAGAGCTAAACCGAGGTCATCCCAAATGTGAGGACTTACCATCTGTCCGCAACCCGCCGCCGGGCTTTGTCTGTTGCAGCCCCAACCCTGTGGAACGCACTGCCCGCCGGCATCCGTGCCACCCAGGGCCTCCTTCCGTTCAGGAGAGCAGTTAAGACATTGCTGTTCCAACAAGCCTTCGGAGTTAGCTAGACTGTAGCTCGCACCGCCTAGCTGTCAGCCCACTGCGACTCCATTTGTTGCTTCAACTGTTCTAATTGTAATTCCATCTTAATGGTATTACTGTGGTTTATGAGTTATCTGACAATTGTATTTTACGAACTGTTGTAAGTCGCCCCGAGCCGTTGGGGGGGGGGGGGGCGACAGACAAATGTGAAATAATAAATAAATAAATAAATAATAAATAATAAACTCCAGATAGCATTGGACTATAATACCCATTAGGCCAAGTTTTTGTTGTTGTTGTGTCAGGAGCAACTTGAGAAACAGCAAGTCGCTTCTGGTGTTTAGGCCAAGTAACCATAGGCAATGTTTAGGGACATGGCAACTCAACAGCACCTGATTGGTCACATCTTATTATAGAATTGCAAGAACCATGTCATGTGAACCTCACTTAGGAAGATGCTATTTGTTTTCCCCCTTTCAATGCCAATTCTGCACATATCCAAAACATGAAAAGCTCAGAATTGAACACCATTTGTGTCTTCGTATTTGCACTAAAATCTGTGATGCAAGACTAGGAGGTTATTTTTGTTCCTTACAATATGTTCTGTCTATTTGATCTTTATGAAACAAATTGCATTTATTTTTCAGTTATTTAGAAATAACTTTCATCTGGTAGGTGGACAACCTTCAGATATAAAGATAGATAGATAGATAGATAGATAGATAGATAGATAGATAGATAGATAGATAGATAGAGATAGATAGATAGATAGAGATAGATCACATGAAGGGTAGGGTAGAGCATATGACTACAATATATATATTTTTACTCCCAGAAATATTATATTTCTGTTCCCAAAACTCAATCTCTCTTCCTCATCTCTTCTCTCTAATACAAACGCAAATACTCCTTCCTTTGTTCCATTTTCTTAAAATGTCCTTGTCTCTCTCTCTCTCTCTCCCCAACAGCAATATCGCACTGCTGTTGTTACTGACAGAATAGATACATGCATGGCCATAGATCAATATTTGTGCAAAGGGAAGGCTCATGCATCGCAGAGCTGCAAATTAACCTCTCATCACATTTTTACATTGGTGTATAAGCCCTCCAGGAACATTCTGCTCCCTAGACGAACAGCCGGGCACTCATTTCCTAACTCGGAAAACAACATATTCCAACTCCAAGCTCATTGTACCTTTCTCCCCCAGGTTGGGATGGCAGGAGGAGAAGAAATGTCATTAATTAGCACTATAACCTTTTCTAAATAGGTTCAAGGATGTCTCGGTGCTTTCAGGAAATGGTGTGAAAGTACTACCAAATCATAGGAAAGGAAGGCTTCAGCTCCGTGCACTCTTGTCTGGGAGTCAGTCCCAAAGAATTCAGTGGGTCTCACTTTTAAGTAGACTCATAGTAGGCTGTGCAATAGAAGAAAGAAGTGCTCTTGTTTCCAGGCAGACGTTAGAAATACCAATCAATGAAAAAACAAAATGTAGACTTTTCAAGGTTGTAGACATCTCTGCTTGAAACAATTCCAGAAGTGAAACTAAAAAGCATTTCTTTTTTCAATAAAGGTATTGGAAACTCACCAGCGATTTCAGTTATATCCCATTTTATATAGGGTTTTATTTTAACCTAAGGTTTCAGGGCATCCAGCTAGTAACATGGTTTGTTTTTTTTCTCCTGATCTTTTTCTGACAGAAAATGATCTCTCCAACTTTTTAAAGAATTGTTCTGTCACTAGACAGGTTTTACTTGCATTTTCCTTAGTTTCAGGATAAAGCATTCTTTGAAATCTTTCCAGGGTCAATGCAAACTCAGTTTTTACAAGGTTTTTTAGCCAGTTTGGTGGGACTTTGCAGCCATTGGCTGCAAATGTATATCTTTGAGTTGAAAACCCTTTTCCTAGGTTCCAATCCTCCATCTTGGGTCTTTGGTCAGTTCTTCTCAGGCAGGAGAAGAGCTCAGATGTGCTTGGCCAGTCATGCTAGCTGTGTATAGGCCATCGTAAGTACTGACTGACTGACTAATTGACCAATCTAAGCATAGATGGGGAAGGCGTAGTTCCTTCTATTCAGTAACCTAGGGTCAGGGTGAGGAATATCTTCGGATTTCCTTGCCATTTGAAATTTACTTATTTCAACTACAAAATAATCCCAACTAGTATGATTTTTGATCATGCTGGTGAGATAATCTTGAAATTTGTTGTTCAAGAAGCCACTTTTACAAGCTGTTCTGCAACATAACACGTGTGGATCTTTTGTTAAAAAGACTTTTTTGTTTTGTACAGCTCCCCCAAAATTCTCAATGCTTAATTGCTTAGCTTTGTGCCTTGTGACGTCATGCATCTCAGCACTCATTTGGAATAAGGGGAGAAATAAAATTACAAAGCTGAGTATTGCTATTAATCCTCATTTCATTCATTGCAGGGACAGCATGGAAGCCAGTGAAAACTATGGAAGCAAATGGTTTATCCTGACGACACACATATTTATTAATTAATTATATTATATTTTGACACCGCCCCTCTCAGCCCGAAGGTGGTGCACACATGGCAACGAATGCACACAGATAAAAATACATAACAATTAATTAAAAAACCATATAAAAGCAAAAATTCGCAGTTAAAAATAGGACCTTCTGGAGTGCCAACCCCAGGCATCGGGTTCCCCTGTTGGCGAACCCCCGACCCAGGAGGCTTGATAATCCGACGATGGGAAGACCGGAGCCACAGGCTTGTGGTGACCGCCATCGTATGGAACTCAAGACCCTAAGGATGCTGCTGGACTTGTGGAATCCTCCTAGGCTTCCCTCGTTCAATGGTCGAGCCTGAAAGCTTGACCTTGGATAGCTCTGACCCATGTGGCCACGAGCTTGGCTTCCCCCTTCCCTGTTAGATGTAGTCATCCCCCTCTTGATGTTGTTTGTTCTGTTTGTATCCTATGTATTTTTTCATGTCAAACTGTGAACCGCTCCGAGCCCTCGGGGAGTGGCGGTATAGTAAATTTGAACTAATGAATAAATAAATAAATAAAAATATAAAATACAAATCACATAGATGAACAGTCTATCTTGGGCTAACGGGGATAACACTAGAAATACATACAATTCGATATTCTGTCTGTGCAATTTTATTCATTTCACAAACTATATTTATAAAGTTTATTTTCCTTGGAGCACTTGGGTTCTTTGGATTGGATCCTGGATCTGGCTTCTGTCCATGGAGGGGTCTGCTCAAAAAGTGCCTTGGCTTAATTTGGAAAGATCACCACTCTCTTTAGTACTACTTTTAAATATGAATCCAACCCAGGTGTGGGCAAACTTCAGCCCTCCAGGTGTTTTGGACTTCAACTCCCAGAAATCTCAGCTGGCTTACCGTCTGTAAGGAATTCTGGGAGTTGAAGTCCAAAACACCTGGAGGGCCGACCATTGCCCATGCCAATCCATAGTCCTTGCAGCCATTTACACATTCATTTCCCCAGAGACAAAACCATAGAGGATTTGATGGTAGAGTTGATGCTGATAGAGGTAAGCATTTCCATTTTTATCCTCGAGATTTAAAGGCAGGGCACTGCTAATTAATCTACATTAAAGAGAAATTAACCAAATATTAAAACAATAGGGGATAGGGGTGTGTGATATCATCCCATAATGTTCTCATTAACCAGCGTGGTCTTGATGAGTGTTCTATCATGTGACAGTAAATGTCTGGTTTCACTTCATTAGCAATGAGGTTAATTACTGGCAAGAAAGCAGGTATATTTGCTGTCCTCCCCTTCTCCCACCCCTAACCATTCATGGGTGGGAATTCAAGCTCCTCTTACCAACTAATGGCTCCTAATGTGCCTCTATTTGTAAAGGCAAGACAGGTAGAACACGGCAATTTTTCAAAGTGAGATGACAAGAGTGCAACTCATTTGGAGTTAGGTGTGTAACAGAAGAAGACAACACAATATTAGGGTACCAGAGCACTTTCTGATTTAAATAATAATAGGATGTGGTTCCAAAGAAATTAGAGGAAGATCTAAGATTTACATGTATTAGACAAGGTGGGAAACTGGTGGTTGTCAAGACTCCTTGTTCCAGTCCTTCAAACCCATGTACTGTTGGGCTGGCCTATTCTGTTTTACGGATGTTTGGAGAATATTCTTCTAATCTTGACTGAATTATGAGGCCATTAAAAGAACTCCAGGAATACCGAGGAATGCGGAAGGAACAACAAGGGATGCTGGAAATGCTGAGAGATGAGGAGTATGTCAGCTCCCCCTGGTGGCCAGAGTTTGCCTCTGTTCGTCTATATGTTGTTTGAGGAAAAAACGGCAGGGATTGTCTGTGTACCTGTAATCCGCTCTGAGTCCACTTTGGGGTGAGAAGAGCGGAATATAAATAAAGTAAATAAATAAATAATCTGGTTTGGCTGCAGGACTTTGTGAGAGCATACCCCCCAACATTACATGAGTGAAATTCAGGATACGTATGCCAAATCAACAATGTGGTAAAGATGACAAAAAGTTATTAATGAAAAAAAATCAGAATAGATATCTGAGATAAGAATTAGGCAATGAGCAAAAGTGGGAGGACATTTTGAAAGCAGCTAAAAAGTGGGACGACCGAGGATTATTCAGGACTGTTCCTGTCAAATTGAGACAGAGGCCGTGGTATCAAGAGATAACAAGGACTGAAGAAGAAAAGTAAAGGAGTGTTGCACTCCAGGCCTGGAAACACCTATGACCGCTGCACCATACAAGAGTCCAGGAATATAAGCAAACAGTTTATTGGTGCAGAACGCGGCAGCTCGTCTGCTGCTGGGAGCCTCCAGGTCATCCCACATAACTCCCATCCTGCGCGAGCTGCACTGGTTGCCAGTGGTCTCCTTCAAGGTGTTAGTCTTGACTTTCAAGGCCTTACATGGCTTGGGGCCAGTGTACTTGAGGGAGCGGCTTACCCCATACGTACCCAGAAGATCACTGCGTTCGGAGGGCCTCAATATGCTCGAAATTCCAGGACTGAAATCCTGCAGGCTGTCCAGCACGCGGCAAAGGGCGTTCTCCGTGGCAGCCCCAGTGTTATGGAACTCACTGCCAGCCGAGACACGAGCCTTGCGGGACCTGATGGCGTTCCGCAGGTCATGTAAGACCGGCTATTCAAGCAGGCATTCGGCCCGACCACCATCTGAATGGCCTACTCCTTAGCTGTGCTGCTGCTATTATTGACCCTGCTGTTTTAACTATTGTATAACTGACCATGATTGTCATGGTATTTTAAAGTGTTTAGTATGTTTTTAGTATGTTTTTAGTTGTTAATTGGTAAGGTTTTATCTTGATGTATTGGATAAATGTTGGGAACCGCCCTGAGCCTCGGGGAGGGCGGGTTATTAAGTTGAAATAAATAAATAAATAAATTAATAAAATACATTAAAAGCATCTAAAAAGCAGGAATAAGAAAGGAAGATATATAATCCAAAAAGGTTTAGCAACAGGTGATACCCAAACAATAATTCCAGTGTCTCATAAAGTTCCAGAGGTGATGAAGTCCAGGAACTACCAGAAATCACAGGTACAACCTAAATCCACAAGCAAGAAGGTCTAACCAGTAAAAACCTGAACAGGAGTACATGAACAGGAACATAGACAACTTCCAGTATATATTAAATGCAAAACCAAGGCTTGACTTGAAACAGGAACCAGAGAACTCAGACTTAGCTTCTCACTCTAAGGCAGTATTGCCATAAGGTAAACAACTTGCTGTTTAATAGAACCCCCATGAAAGCATTACGTCTCCCATGAATTTTCTCCACAACCTACCCACATAATCTGTCTGAATGGCACACTATTTTTGGCTCTGATTTGTAAATGAAGACTTTTTTGATCTCTAGCTACAGGTGGTGTTTCCTGGGAACACTCCTTATCACTCTGCTCTTTACTTGATTCCTTATCTGCTGTTGCTACTTCTTGCTCTTCTGACTGGCCTTCAGGCCCTGCACACTTCAAGCCAGTTTCCTCACAAAGACAACCATCATTTCCCAGACGGCATTTTCCCAGACTTCAGGGCCTACCACTTTGTACCACAGGAAAGCTCCTGGGCCGCAAGATTTAAATTTTTTTTAAGTAGTTGGATTTCTCAAAACCAAACAGGATTCCTCCCGAGGCGCTACATGAAAAGAAATATAAGAATGGTGGTTAATTTAATAGAATATCTAGACAAAAATATTGGTGAAAAAGCGGCAATGCTATTTCTGGACGCAGAAAAAGCGTTTGACCAGCTGAACTGGGGGATAATAGAACGCCTCTTGGTTGAACTAGATATGGGCTTTAATTTTTCATTAGCGATAAGGGCGATCTATAAATCTCAACAAGCTATAGTAAACGCAAATGGCCAAAGGTCAAAAAAAATAATAATAGGTAAGGGGACAAGGCAAGGTTGCCCAATTTCCCTGTTGATTTTTAATTTTGTCCTGGAAGTACTGCTAAGGGGAATCCAGAAAGACGACGACGTAAAGGGAATTAACATTAAGAACAGAAAATATAAAGCCTTTGCGTTTGCGGACGACCTGGCATGTGCGGTAATAAATCCATCTGAGAATTTGGGCAAATGGATAGAAAAAATAGAACAATTCGGAGAGGTATCCGGCTTCAAACTAAATAAGAAAAAGTCTCAAATGCTAATAAAAATATAGAAAACAGGGAAGGTAAAAATTAGAAAAGGAATTTGGCATCCCAGTGGAGAGAAAAATTAAATACCTTGGCATCGAGATTACAGCTAAAAATTGTCAACTAGTTAAAAATAACTATGAAAAGTGTTGGAGACAAATCAGAGAGATGATAACCGGTTGGAAGAATTTAAATTTATCTTGGTTAGGTAAAATTTCCTTAATTAAAATGAAGATCTTCCCGAAGTTAAATTTTCTTTTTCAAACATTGCCCATTTTAAAAAATCAAATAATGATAAGAAAGTGGCAATCGGAGCTGGCTTCCTTTATATGGAATGGAAAAAGATCCAGGATTAAGCTGAAATACCTCCAAGTGTCACCGCAACTAGGAGGCTGTGGGTTTCCAAATTTAATACATTATTACGAAGCAAATTGCCTTGACAATGTGAGACAGTGGCTAGAAATTACGGATAGAGAGTTACTAGAGTTGGAGGGCTGGGAAAATAAGAGAGGCTGGCACGCTTACTTATTTTATAACGGCATTAGCCAGGATAAAAACTTCAAAAACCACACTATAAAAGCCCCCCTATGGAAAATATGGACAAAGTATAAAGACTTAATATGCCCAAAAATCCCGATGTGGGCATCCCCGACAGAGGCTCTCTCCATCAATAGGTGGATGGGAGCAGGTGCGATAAAATATAAGGATTTATTAAAAAAAGAAAATAATACTTACATGTTAAAAACCCTGGAGGAACTAAGAGAATTTAAACTTGGCTGGCTTCAATATAATCAATTAAAAGCGAGATTTGCGAAAGATAGAGTAGTGGGATGGGAGGATAGACCGGCCGCGGCAGGAAAGATTCTCTTACTGACACAGCGCAAGAGAGTGAGTAACCTCTATAAGTTAATTAGTAAATTTGATCAGAAGAAGAAGCCCGCAATAGAGTACAGAGAAAAGTGGCAGAAAAACATCGGAAATAACATCACCCAAGATAGCTGGGAGAGAATGTGGAAAAAGAACTGGGAATACACATGCGCTTACTCGTTAAGGGAGAACCTCTATAAGGTGGTGTACAGATGGTATCTGACTCCAGCTCAGCTGGATAAGATTTATAAAACAGGCAATGATCTGTGCTGGAAGTGTCAAGCAAGTAGGGGAACCTACTACCATCTCTGGTGGACGTGCGGCCATGTAGCTAAATACTGGAAAGAAATTCACAAATTAATGGAAGATATGACTCAAAAAAGCATTGAATATAAAGCTGAATTATTTCTTTTGAATATTATAGAGAAAGAAGATATGGGATCTGGTTTGGAGAGACTATTATTGTTTGTGGCGACTGCCGCCAGAATTACCCTCGCTAGGTACTGGAGAGAAAGAAAAATTCCAGACATGGACGAGGTGCTGTACAAACTTCTGGACTTAGCCGAAATGGACAAGTTGACCTTGCTATTAAGGAAAAAACAACAAAAACCTTTATAGACACGTGGAGCCCGCTAATACAATATGTAAAAAGAAATAAAAATATAGCCCTAAAAGGTTATTGGGTGTAAAAGACAGTAAAAATCATAACGGAGACCAAGATGTATTGATATTTTGTTTACCCTTGGGTGAAGTGAAACCAACCTGTTTGTTTTAAAATGTTGGTCAATGTGTCGATCCTAATGTAGGACGTCTTCCCCTGTTGTTACTCCCCTCCCCATCCCCATCCACACCCACTCACCCCCGTCCCTTCCCTTTACGTGTGTTTATTGTATGTACAGTTGTTTTTATATTCAATAAAAAATTATTATATATATAAAAAAATAATCTGTCTGAATGGCACACTATTTTTGGCTCTGATTTGTAAATGAAGACTTTTTTGATCTCTAGCTACAGGTGGTGTTTCCTGGGAACACTCCTTATCACTCTGCTCTTTACTTGATTCCTTATCTGCTGTTGCTACTTCTGGCTCTTCTGACTGGCCTTCAGGCCCTGCACACTTCAAGCCAGTTTCCTCACAAAGACAACCATCATTTCCCAGACGGCATTTTCCCAGACTTCAGGGCCTACCACTTTGTACCACAGGAAAGCTCACAATCCTCTCTAAATCATCAATTAAACCATCAGCCACTGGTTGATCTACAACGAGAAGAAAAATAAGATGAATTTCTCACAAGGCTCCTGTTGATCTTCTCTTGCTGAAAGAGACAACAGAAGAATGGTAACACCAAAGCAGACAGTATCGGCCCAAGATAGTTGGCTTCCTGATTCCAAAGGACAAGATGGGAAGAGAACAGTGGACTACAAGGCCTTTGGTCTGGCTGAGCCAGCAATAGTTTCCTATTATTGGTCTAAGCCAGCAATTGTACTAGTCTTCCTGTTATTAAAGACATGTCTTCCAACATTTCACAAAGGATAACCAGAATGTGTGTCAAGCAACACCCGAGTTTGGTTATAATGGCAAAGTTATAAATGAGGAGAAAGACAAAAGCCAAGACAGGCCACAGCAGTTTGCTTTTGCCTGAATCTACTGCAAGAGACAAGACTGCTCTCCTCTCCTCCTCTCCTCTCTGCTGTGTTAATAGAGTGCTACCTACTTAGGCTGGATCTACACTGCCATATAATCTAGTATCCGATCCCAGGTTATCTGCTTTGAATTTATTTATTTAGAGATTTATTTAGAGATTTATTAATTGCCCATCCCAGATGGCTCTGGGCGATTTACATTAGAACACACAACTAAATACCTAAAACATCTAAACAATTTAAACAATCTAAGAGAGTTTCTCAGCCGATTATGTGAGTCTCCCTCTCTCGGCATTACTTCACGTATGAAGATTCTTAAGAAGAACTCATCCCACGCTTTTTACAAGCACGTTGATGACTAAAATGGCCAATCTGAGATAGGCAAGTCTGGTTGCAGAAAGCACAGCAACAACAACAACAATTTTATTGATTAGCCAGAAGCCATATCAAATACACACAGAACACAGACACATTGCAATGATTCTAAAACAATCTGAGGAGAATTCTAGACCATTATATCAATTAAACCCCTGTTTTGCCCAGCAGGAGGGATTCTAAGGGAGGTGGTAACAATTCACAGGTCCTCGTCTCCAACACAATTTATTCCAATTGCATCTATGTAATCAGATCTTAGTTTCATGGCTTTACAGAGAAAACGAGCAGCAGCATCTGTTATCAGCTTGTTGGAGCCGGCCAGCAGAAGTGAGACTTTTGCTAGAGGGTCCCAATGATTTTTTCCCCACGAGAAATATCTCTAGCAGTTGTTTTCTCTCTTTTTGATAGATTTTGCAATAGAGCAGAAGGTGAGTTAGATCTTCGATCTCAGGGGCACCACAAATACAGATACGCTCTTCATAGGGAATTTTCTTGAACCTCCCATATCTCACCATTGAATCTAATTGCTCAAACCTGGCTCTAGTGAAAATTTTCCTTAGGTGGTGTAACCTTCCTTGCTGCAAGTAAGTGGTTAATTGGAAGGATTTCTTAAAACCACTCAACCATCTCAGGGAAACGGTAGAACCCAAAGAGTCTATATCGGTTTGGGCCGCAATGTCATTAATTCGTTGACGCACTTCTTTGAAGTGCTTACTTAACTCTTGACCAGATAGGTGGACTGGGAATATTACCTGAATGCCGAATGCCGCACCTGAATATTACCTGAAAGCACAGCAGAAAGTCTCCTTGGGTGATGTTGTTTCCAAGTTGCGGTTCTTTATGCGTTGTCGTTTCTCTTTGAGACCCATTTGGCGTGTCTTCTTGAAAGAGGCCGCAGCATTGTGGATTGTCTGTCTCCATGCCTCCCAATGAGAGGCCAGGGTGGACCACTGTTGGTGATCAATCTGGCCGAGCCTGAGATGTTGTTTCAGGGAGTCTTTTTGGGAGCGCCTCTCTTGCGCTGACCCGTGGTGAGTTCACCGTAGAGTAGTATCTTTGGGATACTACTCTATCCCAAAGATTGGCGTCATGTACAATAAAAGTCATTCTGAGTGTTGGAAATGTAAATCATATATGGGAAGCTATTTCCATATGTGGTGGTCATGTCCAAAAACTAACGAATACTAGAGAAACATTCACAAAGAATCGCAATTTATACTACGGATGAAATTTCCATTAAAGCCGGAATATTATCTATTGGGGTCGAATGATAATGAACTAAAATTAGAGGAAAACAAAGATATACTTTTTACATATATGTCAACAGCAGCTCGAATGGTTTTTGCCAAAGAATGGAAATCAGACCAAATACCCAAAATGGACCAATGGATAGACAAGATATATAGAATAAAAGATATGGACAAACTAACTTTTTATTTGAGGAAAAACACGGGAAACCCAAGAAGACCAACAGATTGGACTCTGTTTGAAGATTATATGAGTACAAAGAAATCGAAAGACTGACAGGAAACACCCATTAAGAGGATGAATGGAGGTCACCATGTATATATTTGCTTTTCACTTACTATCCCCTTCTTTTCTTTTTTTTCTTTTCCACTATTCTTCCCTTCCCATGCCCCCCCATACCCTTCTCCTATCTGACCCACACACCTTACCCTATAATTAAGTAGACCCTTCACCTACTAAACACTTTTGGGAAACTTTGTCACTTACTATGTTTTCTTTTCATTCAATGTACCACTTCTACTTAAAATCAATAAAAAACAATTTTAAAAAAAGATCCAGAGGGAAGGCCTGGGCTTCCAAGCCCATGCCTTTCCTCTGGATCTGAACGGCCCTGCGGGGGAAAGGAAAGCCGCGTCCAAAGCGGGGCCTTTCAGATCCGGAGGGAAGGCATGGGCTTGGAAGCTTAAGGTGGCTTCCGACCCAGTTCTCAGGCAGAGGGGAGAAATCTGCATGGAAGGGAAGGCCAGGGAAGATAAAACCCTTTCCGAAAATGGCGTTTCCTTTCTGAAAAATGGCAGCGGTGGCTTCGAATCTGGTAATGACTTCCGGGTTGCTTAAAGTGTTCCAAAAACGCTTCAAAAGTAATTTAGAATCGATTTTAATATGAATTAAAGATACAAAAAACCTAACCAGGCCTAATAATCATCATAAACATTAAATAAAACATATATATTAAAATGTATTTCTATATATATTTCCCCCCACCATCTATGCCTGGAGGAAAGGGGGTATCTCTGAAATGTCTGGTTATGTTCCTATTTGTTGTTGTGTGCCTTCAATTCATTTTTGACATCTAGTAGGCATGGTTTCGAACCCAAAAATGGCGATTCTAAAATCAAATGGGGGGGGGGGGGGTGATTAGTAAAAGAACGACTTACAAAAAATTTCCAAAATTTCTAAAATGTAACTTAATTACTAACGAAATCCGTTAGTGGTTCGTATGCCAGCGCATGCGCATTCCAGATGGTTTTGGCCTACAACTCCCAGAAATCCTAACAGCTGGTAAATTGGCTGGGATTTCAGGGAGTTGTAGGCCAAAACTTGAATAAATCACACTGAATTCTAGATGGGACTCTCCAAATAGGAAGGAGGGAGGGAGGGGGGTATTCTATTCTTGGCAGCAGCAAAAAAAGGAGGAGGACCCCCTCCTCGCTCCTCGCTGCCTCTCTCTCACCCCTATCCTGAGGGAGCGAGGGCCCAAGTTTGCCCAGGCTGAGAGGAAAAGGAAGAGGCCTGAGGCTGTGAGGAATGGTGGGAGTTGAAGTCCAAAACACCTGGAGGGCTGAAGTTGGCCCCTCATGAAGCCTCTTCAAGGCTTTAGATCCTGGCAGGCAGAAGGGGCAGACACATACATATTCTTTGGGGGATTTGCTGCAGAATCCCGGGCTCATAGAGAAGATTCTGCAGCAAATCCCCCAAGAATATGTATGTGTGTGCACCCAGGCAGCAAACGCTGTGCCCGGGGTTTTGGCTTTTCCCGGCTCATAGAGAAGAGCCTTTTGCAGTTTGAGGAGGGACCAGTCAGAATACTTCGGTTTGAATTTTACCTCTTCTTATACCCATTGTTATTACTGCTGTATTATTGCATGTGCATGGAATGTAGGTATATGACCAGTTGGATTACTTATAATATTAGGCACTTACAGTAGCATTCATTCTATTATACATTAGGTTGGTTTCTCACCCCAATACTCTTAGATGCTTTAGATCCTGGCAGGCAGGAGAGGCAGGGAAGCCTGGAAAAAATGTAAACAGAGAGGTTTACTCAGAAGTAAATCCACAAAGGAGGGCACTTCATCCAAAGTGCCCTCCTTTGCAGATTTACTTCTGAGTAATCCTCTCTGTTTACATTATTTCCATGCTTCCAGCCAAAAGAAGGAGCGAGTTTAGGGCTTGCCTTGCCATAATACTTATTGGCAAGGTAGGCGGGAGGGTGGTGAGAGAGAAGGAGGGTGCCCCCCCTTACGACCTAATAACGACACTTAAGAAAATCCTGGCCCCCGAAGTTCTATAAAGAAAGTCCACTTCCTGGTTGGCATTCCAGATGCGGAAATACTCAAAAGTAGCATTTCTTACAAATTTCTTACGAATCATTTCATTTTCATAACTTTTTTCTCATGCCTAGCTTCTAGTGATCCTAAGGTAACCCCATCACAGGGTTTTATTTATTTATTTATATCCAACATTTCTACCCCACTCTTCTCAACCCCCAAGGGGGGGACTCAGAGCAGCCAGACCTTGTTCATTCAATGGACTTCTATGGGTAAGTGGGAATTTGAACAATGGTCTCCTAGAGCCATAATCTGACACTCTGACCATTATGCCATGTGAGATCTCATGCAGTGATACCACCACCAACCAAGGTCTGCAGGAATCTTTCTGACATCTGAACAAATCTTGCCAAGAAAGCTCTGTGACAGTTTCACCACATGCCAAAAGCAAAATGAATGCACACCGCAACAATGGCGCTAACAGTATGCCAATATTAACTAATAATGACCCGAGGAAGCCAATTCCCATTTCCGCCCACCGCTCCCATTTTCCCTCAACCTAAATTTCCATACATACTGAAAGCTCACAGGCCACCACTGAAATTGTTGTTACCATATGGCTTTCAAATCCTTTCCCTTTCTCTTTATAAGTTTATACATATTGCTATGCCTAGGGAGTCCCCTGAGTAGAAATAAAAGTGCTGTGCTATTTTTAGGGGGGGGGTCCATTTTGCATCTGAAATGACAGGCAGTCAGCCACCCAAATTCTCTGTTAGAGGGAATGATGATTTATGGCCTTGCCTACTGAACACCCTGGGTGTTTATTTTCTCTCACACAGAGAAAAATTGTTTTACCCATTAGCAACCTTCCCCCCTTCTGCCTAGAAAGTTTTTGACAGCCCAATTTAGTGCATACTAACAGAGAAATAAATTCCATAGACTCAGCTGTCTCAGTTGGGCAGGGGCAGCACTTATCAATCCTGTGTTGTCCCATTGCTTAAGATGCTTTCAAAATGTCCTGGTTTCTTCCTCATCATACTTTCTACCTTTTCCTATCAACCCCAGAAATAACGAGACCACACACCAGTATTTGGGTTTAATTATGGGCAACTTTATTAATTGTTACCTATTTGGATCTAAACCTATGGATCCTGAACTTGGTGGCAAAACTGAGGTAGCATCCCCTCCCGGGGATGGTAGCATCCCCTACCCTCAGCTAGTTAGGGTGAAATATCCGGGTCCCCAGGGAACCTAATCCAGGCAACCTATAAGGGAAATGTGTTGGAGAAGTCCCTCTCAGGGTATCTGAGACCCAACTGTGACGACGCAAATTTTAGCTGGCGTCAATTTGTGAAGAAATTAATTTAGTTCTGAAAACTGTGACTGGGTCAACTATCCCGACCGCTGCCACCAATTTGTGAAAGCTCTAACTACAGCCAATAATGTAAAGATCTTCAATTATGTGTAGGCTCAAACTTTGTGAGGATCTGAATTCGAATCTGTATTTTAAATGTGGAGAGAATGAGAGGATTCAAACTCAGGGCTGTGACAGGGCAGAATGTCCGACCAATGCCACCACAATATGTAAGGACTCTTTTAATTTTCACTTGCTGCCAACATGTAATTCACTGTGCTTGGCTACCCACTTGAAGAGGGTTGTTTCAAGGCTTGTGGGAGAAAGAACCACTAGAAGAGATGTTTTAATCAAAGAACTATGAAGTTTATTCAAACAAAAGTTTAAGCATAGAGGTTTCAGAGTTCAAGAGTTTGGGTGGTTACAATAGCTACTCAGAGGCACTTTCTTAAGGTTACAATATATTAACTATGGAGATACAGTCTGCTACTATATCACTGCTCTCCTAAAGACAATAACTCAGCAGTTTTTACACTCTGCTGGTCCTTAAAACCAACTGCTCTCCTGGCAGTTCAACCACAGCTTTACTACTACTCTCTTCCCGAGTAGAGTCAGCCTTTACTTCTACTCTCTCTCTCTCTCTCAGAGTAGGGTCAAAGTCTTTTTAAAACAGCTGATAACTGGCTAAACAGACTCCCTAAGTCTCCACACACCCTTCAGCTTTCACTGTCAACAACCAACTGTAGAAGTTTGAATCTGAAGATTCTAAAGCCACTTGCAGACTCAGCCTCCTGTTTCCACAGTAATGGAAACTCCCTGGAGGTTCTGTCAGCTAATAGTCCTGTTAACCCTTTAAGGTTAGCTAAGTTTTACCCTTACCATATACATACAAATATATTAACATTAAACACATTTAAAACCTGTAACAAATAAATATGACTACATCACACCGACTCTCCCAATTCCTAAGCCATTAGAATTCCCCTCACCTCATCAAATGGGACCTTAGGTGAGAGTTTTAGTCAATGGCCTTCCCTCCGAAGGAGGTGCCTTGAGTGTATATGTCGCCCCCTGGGGCCTTGGGACCTGACCTCCGTGGATAAACCACACAGCAGCTGAGGTACAACGGGTTTTATTGTGAATAAAAGGTATAGGAAAGTGTTTGGAGGCAATACTATAGAGCCTCCAAATAGCAGCAATTAACAGGAGTCAGCGGTGAGCATATAATCCCGCAGCAACAGGAATCCAAGCAGATGAAAAACAGGAAACAAGCTGGATGCGGAGGAAAGTCTCTTGAAGGCTTCCAACCAGTTTATAATGGCAGGGAGAGTGCTCTTAAAGGTAATAAAGTTCAGTAGCTTGAAAGTCTTTGCAGGAACAACACAGGAACAGCACAGAGACGTGGCAAAAAGCAGGATCAAGGCAGCCCGGTGTTGGCTGGCTGGCACGGCTTCTGGAAGGCCCGATGCGGCCTCTCTCACAAAAGCATCCTCCAAACGCGATGTTGGTACAAGATACCCCCAACGGGCATCTCTGGGCAGTTATAGGGTTCTCTGGCTTTGATGTAAGTACGTCGAGTGTCAAAGTTCCATGATTGATGATTGTCTATATGTTTTGCTACCTCAGTCTCTCTGGAATGCATAGCTCGTTAGCAACTTGCAGCTGGCCAAAAGGGAGTCGGACTCGAGCATCTCCGAAGCGCTCCACTTATCAGGGAGGTTCGTTTGAATAACCTTGGCCTAGTCATGTTATGCATTCAAGACCGGTTTCACACGGGAAAGGCAAAGGGGCCCAGGGGGAAACTCTGGAGTGAAACAAGTTGGTTTAGAAAGTACCTTGCAGCCGTCATGGCTGAAGTTCTGCTCAAGCAAAACTGATGCCTGAGGCCCTTGAGGTGTGACAGTATACCAACTTTAAGCGTTTCCTAACTGTTTTCCATTATCACCTATTTAATGACACACCGTCCCAATTTGCCCTGTAACAGTTTAAGGTAGGCAAAAAAACCCCTCCTAGAGCGTAGGGGGGGGGGGTTTCCTACCAAGCCCCTTAACGGCAACCCTAATATACTGTTTAGTGGGTGGGAGTGGTGGGTTGACACTTGGCTTCAGAATGAAGAAAGGGAGCAGGCCAGTCAAAGGGCCTGACTCCGCCCCCTTGACAGTCATTCCACTGGAACTCAAGTTGTTCCCTCTTCAGGGGAGGAGGCAAAGTTCTCTCCCACCCCATCTGCGCCAGGATGGGAAAAGTTATTACGATCCGTTTCCTTCAAGTGTTGACATTTAATTCTGCAGCGGGAAGATGACCGAAAATGATAGAACATGGTTCTTCCCATCAGGGTCAAGTAAAAGCAAACTGTGTTAATCCTCATTAACAACTTCTGTCATCTCGACCGTGTTCTAATGTTGCCTGGCTGCATGTGTCCTGATTTTTATCTGTGAAAAAAAATTTGGATGGAACAAAAGTTGAACATATCCAACAGAACATTTCCAAACTGCATTCTTATTCTCCATGTAAATTATCTTGCTGAGTATGCATACAGAGAGAGACAAACATTTCTAGGCTGGTGGATTTCAGGTGAATCGCTATCCATTTCTGCTTGCCGGATACCAGAAGCCTCTCATATTTGTTTATGTGCGCCTCCCAAAAGCAGGCATGCTACTGAATGGGCATTTTTGTTCTACATCCAAAAAAAAAGAAGCCACTTTTTTTGACCTATTGGCAGCAATGGGGAATTTACAAGGCTCCCCTTTCTCCTGGGAGCCTTTCCTTTCATCCTTTCAAGACAGCCTGGGTGTCAGCAACAGGGTTGAGAAAGCATCCTGTCCAGCCAATTATGGGGCGCAGGACTTCCCACAGGCTCCCTTTCCATATGTTGCATTCAGACCTGGATTTTAAAAAAGCATTAAAGTTTGTTTATTTATTTATTTATTATTTCGATTTGTATACCGTCCTTTCCAATTGGCTCAGGACGGTTTACAGCATATCGAACTACACTATAGAGGGGAAAGTATGGCTCCCTGAGGCACCATACAACTTAGGGGGAGCCTCTCAGAAACCATACCTCCCCTCTCCACTCGCTATCCCCGATCAAGGAGAAAGGAGGACTCCCATTTCAGAGCGGCCCCCCTAATCCCTGTCATGATACCACTCTTTCTGGATCATTTCCCTTTTGTTTATAGACGTCGGCGAGGCAGTCCCTCCGGAAGGCGTCGAAAAGGCAGTGGCTCTTGAGCTGCCTGATGATGAGGGCGATGAGCTGGGCGTCCTCCGGGGGCAGTGAGGCCGGGCCCGCGCATGGCCCCGCGCCCTCCTCCCCCTTCCTTCCTTCCTTCCTCTTCCTTTCTTTTTCCCTCCCTTTTTCTTTCATTATTTTTCCTCCCTCTCTCCCTGCCTTCTTTCTTCCCTCCCTCTTCATTCCTTCCTCTTCCAATCTTTCCTTCTCTCCTTCCTTTTCCATCCCTCTCTCCCCTTCGTTCTTTCCTCCATTCTCCCTCTTCCTTCCTCTTCCTTCCTTTCTTTCTCCCCCTACACCCTTTCCTTCTCTCCTTCCTTTTCCCTCCCTCTCCCCTTCCTTCTATCCTCCATTCTCCCTCTTCCTTCCTCTTCCTTCCTTTCTTTCTCCCCTTCACCCTTTCCTTCTCTCCTTCCTTTTCCCTCCCTCTCTCCCCTTCCTTCTATCCTCCATTCTCCCTCTTCCTTCCTCTTCCTTCCTTCCTTTCTCCCCTTCACCCTTTCCTTCTCTCCTTCCTTTTCCCTCCTCTCCCCTTCCTTCTATCCTCCATTCTCCCTCTTCCTTCCTCTTCCTTCCTTTCTTTCTCCCCTTCACCCTTTTCCTTCTCTCCTTCCTTTTCCCTCCCTCTCCCCCCTTCCTTCTATCCTCCATTCTCCCTCTTCCTTCCTCTTCCTTCCTTCCTTTCTCCCCTCCCCTTCACCCTTTCCTTCTCTCCTTCCTTTTCTCTCCCTCTCCCCCCTTCCTTCTTTCCTCCATTCTCCCTCTTCCTTCCTCTTCCTTTCTTTCTCCCCCTACACCCTTCCTTCTCTCCTTCCTTTCCCTCCCTCTCTCCCCTTCCTTCTTTCCTCCATTCTCCCTCTTCCTTCCTCTTCCTTCCTTTCTTTCTCCCCTACACCCTTTCCTTCTCTCCTTCCTTTTCCCTCCCTCTCTCCCCTTCCTTCTTTCCTCCATTCTCCCTCTTCCTTCCTTTTCCTTCCTTTCTTTCTCCCCTTCACCCTTTCCTTCTCTCCTTCCTTTTCCCTCCCTCTCTCCCCTTCCTTCTTTCCTCCATTCTCCCTCTTCCTTCCTCTTCCTTCCTTCCTTTCTCCCCTTCACCCTTTCCTTCTCTCCTTCCTTTTCCCTCCCTCTCCCCCCCTTCCTTCTTTCCTCCATTCTCCCTCTTCCTTCCTCTTCCTTCCTTTCTTTCTCCCCTTCACCCTTTCCTTCTCTCCTTCTTTTTCCTTCCTTCAGCCATTCTGCCGTATAGACTCACATTTAGTTGAATTCAGTCTTAAAATAGTATATATATATATTATATGGCTCTCACTGAAATAAATTTCCAAATATTTTGCTTTCATGGCTCTCTGAGTCAAAAAGGTTCTCAAACCCCTGTGCTAGACAGTATGAATTAGAGTGGACATTTTTTGGACGACAGTTCCTACAATCCTGTAACACTGCCCATACATGCTAGGACTTCTACAAATTGAAATCCCTTCATTTTTTGGGAGGTGGTGGTGGAGCAACTCCTGTCATCTCTTATTATTATTCTTGTTGGCTGAAGCATTTGGGAGATAAAGTTGAAAACATCGAACCAGCCAATATTTCATAGTAAAAAACTTCCATTTAGTTGCAACCTATTATCTTTAATATACTTGTTAGTATGCACATGTTGGTCAGGAAATATCAGAATTTCAGATGTGGAAATCTGATTTAAGTCAATAATTCAAACACAACCTATCCCTCCTCCCCCAGGCAATTTGAATCACTGGTGTAGATGGACTTGATCTAAATCCATTCATACACACACCTTGATGAATAAAGAGGCAAGTGAGACTGAATGGACCCATCGCAGGGATACTTTTTTTGCTGCCAAGCTTGGCTGTAGTCTTGCAAAATGCCATGGCTGCCTGCCAGGTATTTTGCAAGACTAACTGTGAGTTGGAGACGAAAATCATCTGGTGGCTGCTGGCAGGAAGGCGCAGCATGACCCTGACAGACAAACTGATCATGTGAACGGGAGGCCGTGTCTATTTCTCACCTTATTGGAAAGGACTGAACTGAGAAGCCACGGGAATGCTATTAAGCAAAAGCTAAACCGTTAAGTTGGGAATAAAATCCATTTCTATTGATTGTTTAGAAAGTCCTTATGGATCATTTCAGGATGTAGGATGTGTTCCAGCCTGTGCAAGTGGCAGCAATCACAAGACAAAACAAATGCAGTGACCTGTGAGCATTTCTATGCATGAATGGACATGTCCACAAGCCAGATATTCTTCCGCTTGTGTTTTGGAAAAGCAAATCTTCCATCTGGTCTCAGTCGACAAGAGAACAAAAAAAGCCCTTTATATATGAGAAAGATAAAGCTGGGCTCCACAGAAGAAAGACAAGGTGAACTTGAGCCTAGAATGGGGGACCCTTAAAAGTACTGTATATACTAGAGCAGGGGTGCTCACACTTTTTCAGCATGGGAGCTACTGATTAAAAAACCAAGTCCCAAAGATCACCTACCCAGAAATGTAAAACGTATAACTATTTTCTTATTTATTTATTTATATTTATTATTCATTTTTTTGTACCGCTCCTTCCAGCAGGCTCGGGGCAGTTTACATAAAACGAAGTTATAAAACATCAACATTTCAATTTAATAACAACAATATAAAACAGAGCATAAAAATACATCCAACCACCCCATTTCTCCCACACTGCCATATTACCACACATATTATCAGCCAGAAAGTAAGAAGAGAGGCTTTTGAACTGCAAGGCCATTTAATACTCAGCAAGGTAAACAAAGGGGCATGCAAAAATACATCCAACCACCCCATTTCTCCCACACTGCCATATTACCACACATATTATCAGCCAGAAAGTAAGAAGAGAGGCTTTTGAACTGCAAGGCTATTTAATACTCAGCAAGGTAAACAAAGGGGCATGCAAAAATACATCCAACCACCTCATTTCTCCCACATTTCCATATTCCCCAACATATATTTCTCAAGGAACAAAGCAAGCAGAGAGGCTTTGGAGCTAAAAGGCCATTTTTAAACATTCAAAATAAACAAAGAGACATGCCACAGAACAATCAAGCACCCACCCCAAAGTAAAAAGACCGACCTTTGAGATGCGGTAAGGAAATGACCCCGAAGCGTGCTTCTTCTCCTCCTCCATCGTTGCTCCTATTTCCACGCCGCCAGCATGCGTGCCGCCTCAAGAGCTCACGAGAAGTCCGAGAGGCAGAATGGGCGCTTCTGCGCATGCGCGAGGGCCAGCCATGCATTGTGTTATCCAGGCCCGCCCCCTTTGGTCTCCTACGACTCTGAGTGGCTGGAGAAGGATGGAGGGAGGAGGAGGAGGAATCCAAAAGAGGGGCCCATTCTGCCTCTTGGACTCTGGAGCTTTTGGAGGCGGCGCGCAAGCAGAGGGGAGGAGCAACGACGGAGGACTTCTTTGCAGTGTGCAGGGGCGTGTGAAGAGGACCAACAGCAAAAAACCTGGTCAGGGGCCTGAAGATCACCAGGATGAGGCCCGAAGATCACCCTGGTGATCGCGATCACCGTTCTGAGCACCCCTGTACTAGAGTACAAGCCTAGTTTTTCAGCCCTTTTTTTAGGCTGAAAAGCCCCCTCGGCTTATACTCGAGTTATGGTTAATTTTTATTTTAGTCTGTTGTTTTTTTGTTATTAAATTTCTTATGTTACTCTATTATTATTACATTTATTATTTAACTTTATTATTGTTATTATTACATTTCTTATTTTACTCCATTATTATATTTATTATTTTACTCTATTATTAATATTATTATTACATTTCCATTTTTTACTTTATTATTACTATTATTATGATCCAAGCCATGGTCATCTCGAGACTAGACTACTGTAATGCCCTTTACATTGTCCTACCCTTGTCTGTGATCTGGAAACTTAAGCTTGTCTAGAATGCTGCTGCGTGACTTGTCGCTGGGGTACCAGCGAGATGTCACATAACTCCTATTCTTCAGCAGCTTCATAGGCTTCCGGTCGGGCACCGGATCACTTTCAAGGAGATGATGTGAACCTTCAAGGCCTTGTATGGTCTGGGGCCGAGGTATCTGTTGGACCATCTCACCCCCTACCAACCCCAGAGATCACTTCGTTCTGAAGACCAGAACCTACTCAAGGTGCCTAGTTCTAAAGTCATCTGTTTAACATCTACTCAGCGCAGAGCCTTTTCTGTTGTGGCACCATCCATCTGCAATACTTTGCCAATCGAAATTCGTGCCCTGCGAGATTTTCCATCTTTCCACAGGGCAGGTAAAACCTACCTATTTCGGCAAGCATTTGACTGCTGAAATCTGAAATTTTAAATTGTTTTAATGGATGTTTTACTCCTGTGTTATGTTTATTTAATGTAGATTGCCGGGCCCACCTTCGACCGGTTCACGCCACTGGACGCAGAAGCTGTCGATAGGATTATTGCTGCAGCTCGCCCGACCGCCTGTTCCCTTGATCCGTGCCCCTCCTGGCTGGTGAAAGCCAGCCTGAAGGGATTACGAGACCCTCTGTTGAATATAATTAATACTTCCCTAGCCCAGGGAGTATTTCCAGAGGGTTTAAAAGAGGCGGTGGTCTCTCCATTGTTGAAGAAGCCGGGATTAGATCCAACGGTCCCCTCCAACTACCGCCCGGTTTCGAATTTATCATTCCTGGGCAAGGTAATTGAGAAGGCGGCAATGGAGCAGTTGCAGTCCTTCCTAGATGATGCAGCTTGGCTAGACCCCTTCCAGTCCGGCTTCCGTCTGGGGCATGGGACGGAGACGGTCCTGATCTCCATCTCGGATGAGTTGCGCTGCCAGCTGGATCATGGCGGATCGGCGCTGCTCGTGTTATTGGACCTCACAGCGGCGTTTGATACAGTCGATTATGATCTATTGACTCACCGCCTTGCCAGGGCCGGAGTTAGGGGACAGCCCTTAATTGGGTGACCTCCTTCCTCCGGAACCGGCTACAACGAGTGAGGAGGGGCAAGGATGTCTCCGGGGTTCCCGCTTCTTTGCGGGGTTCCTCAGGGGCTATTCTCTCCCCCTCTTATTTAACATCTATATGCGACCACTTGCCCAGCTGGTGCGTAGTTTTGGGCTGGTGTGCCATCAGTACGCTGATGACACCCAGCTTATCTTGAAGATGGAGGGCAGCCTTGAATCCGTACCCGATAATTTCCATCGTTGCCTTGAGGCCGTCACTGGATGGCTGCGAGCCAGTAGGTTGAAGGTGAATCCGGCAAAGACGGAGATCCTGTGGCTGGGTCCTCCGGGCTGTAGGGATGTTCAGCTTCCAACCCTGGACGGCGTGACATTATGTCCGTCGCCCTCTGTTAAGATTAGGAGTAACCTTGGACCCCCTGTTGTCGATGGAGGCCCACGTCTCCAGCGTCAGCAGGGTAGCATTTTTCCATCTTCGCCAGGCGAGGAAGCTGGCCCCCTATTTGTCTCGGCGCGACTTAGCCACAGTGATCCAAGCCACAGTCATCTCGAGGCTAGACTACTGTAACGCTCTTTACATTGGCCTTCCTCTGTCGGTAATCCGGAGACTCAAGCTGGTGCAGAATGCTGCAGCGACTCCTGGCAGGGGTCCCGATTGGCCACCACATCACGCCAATCCTGCGCGAACTGCACTGGCTCCCAATTGAATGCCGGATTGCCTTCAAAGTGTTAGTCTTGACTTTTAAGGCCTTACATGGTCTGGGGCCAGTGTACCTGCGGGACCGCCTTGTCCCATATCATCCCACCAGATCACTGCGCTCCGAAGAGCTAAACCTCCTGGTCATCCCAAATGTGAGGACCTACCATCTGTCCGCAACCCGCCGCCGGGCTTTCTCTGTTGCAGCCCCTACCATGTGGAACGCACTGCCCGCCGGCATCCGTGCCACCCAGGGCCTCCTCCCGTTCAGGAGAGCAGTTAAGACATTGCTGTTCCAACAAGCCTTGGGAGTTAGCTAAACTGTAGCTCCCACCGCCTAGCTGTCAGCCCACTGCGACTCCCTTTGTTGCTTCAACTGTTCTAATTGTAATTCCATCTTAATGGTATTACTGTGGTTTATGAGTTATCTGACAATTGTATTTTACGAACTGTTGTAAGTCGCCCCGAGCCGTTGGGGGGGGGGGGGCGACAGACAAATGTGAAATAATAAATAAATAAATAAATTGTGAGCCGCTCTGAGCCCTCGGGGAGTGGCAGCAAACAAGATCGAATAATAAATAAAATTTTAAAAATTACATTTATTACTTTATTCTCTCTATTATTATTGGAAGGACACAGAAGCACATTTACATTGAGGAAGGTTAGAATAATTGTTTTATCAGAGTTGGGCAGTCTTATCTTAAATTACAATTTTATGTAAATATTCAAAAACATTTAACCTACAGATGCTTCAATTAATGTAATTTTATTTTGGAATTTACCAATAGCTGCTGCATTTCCCTCTTTCGCCTTATACTCGAGTCTATAGGTTTTCCCAGTTTTAGGTGGTAAAATTATGTGCCTTGGCTTATATTTGGGTCGGCTTATACTCGAGTATATACGGTATGCTTTTCTGTTTGGATGGTTTCTTACATATTACTAAAAATACACAGAGGGGTGAGGGACAGAATCTTCAAAAATGAGGATGAAGAGGACAAATATTTGTAAAACATTTGAAAACTCGTCCATATTGCGGTTGAACAACGCCAAACACTCCTGCGAAATTGTCACACGATTGTGTTTGTGGTCGATTGTGAGCAAACGCGGCACCCATCTTGCGGAAAGCTTTCTCATACCCAAGTGATCATTTAAAATTGAAACCACTGAGCCATGTGAGATGCCTATGGCTTCCACAATCTCTCGCACTTTCAATCTCTGACCGGCCAACACCATATCCTGAATTGTTTAAATTGTTTCGGGTGTAGAGACCTCAACTGGGCGTCCAGAACGTTCGGCATCTTCCGTGCTTGTACGGCAACAACAAAATTCAGTAAACCGCTTTTTTACCATTGAAATTGCTGGTGCAGAGTCCCCAGAGTTTTTATCAAGCTTAGTCTTGATTTGAGTGATGGGTTTTTCCCCCAAAAATAATGCTTAATGAGCACACAAAATTCACTTTTTTCCATTTTCTCCTCAAATCACATGGTAGTCTGCTATCAATGGCTGTCAAACACAAACTAAATGATGCAGCTTGTTCAAATTTTGACAGGAGTCAACTGACAGGTGCCTGTTGACAAGAGCAGTGATGCCCTTTCGGTTAAGAGGCAGGAAATTCAAAAAGTCACGGACTTATTGGCCCGTCCTCGTACTTTAGGGTCTCTTGCTCAGTTAGTCTTGTCCTTGCATAGGATACTACTTGTACGTGGACTCCAATCCCAGAAACTACTAGTTAGCATTGCTACTGCATACTGCAGCACAATTAATTTTTCCTAGATTTGACTCAGGCCCACATATCCCGCCTCGTCGTAAAAAATATTCAGAAGTTGCAAAAATTCAAGAAATTCACTAAATTGAGCCTGCAACTAAAGAATTATTTCAATGCAAACACCTTATTTTCAAGAAGTACTGCAGACAGGTGAGCTCCGCTGTTAGCCCCAGCTTCTGCCAGTATAGCAGTTCGAAAACATGCAAATGTGAGTAGATCAGTAAGTATCGCTTCAGCAGGAAGGTAACAGCACTCCATGTACTGTTAACACCATATTGTGGATTTTTCAATTGTTTCAGGTGTAGAGACCTCAACCGGGTGTCCAGAACGTTCGGCATCTTCCGTGCTTGTACGGCCACACAACGAAATTCAGTAAAACACCTTTTTACCATTGAAATTGATGGTACAGAGTCCCCATAGTATTTATCATCTTAGTCTTGGTTTGAGTGATGGGTTTTTTCCGCAAAAAATAATGCTTAATGAGCACACGAAATTCACTTTTTTCCATTTTCTCCTCAAATCCCGCGGTAGTCTGCTATCAATGGCTGTCAAACACAAACTAAACGACGCAGCTTGTTCAAATTTTGACAGGAGTCAACTGACAGATGCCTGTTGACAGGAGCAGTGGTGCCCCTTCTGTTAAGAGGCGGGACATTCAAAAAGTCACGTACTTATTGACCCGCCCTCGTACTCCAAAATAAATCCAGAAGGCAATGGTGGTCTGCACAGTGAATGTTTCAATCCAGTTCTGGAAAGGGCATGGCACAGATCTCAAAAAACACCCACTCCACGAGTGCAGAATGGGTTCTATTCCTATTTAAATCGGGTTATATATCCCAATCATTGTAAATCCACGAGTAATCTGTTTATTCACGCCGATGGCTTACTGTTAGACTGAAAATAACAGCGAAAAGCTATGTATACAAGTGAAAGAAATAGACAATAGCACCAGGCTAATAACAAATATAAATTTCTATAATTCAGTTATTGGTACATACGTGCACCTGGGAGGTAGACCGAATAGACAAGGCTAATCCTCAGCATACAGGAACAAGGGTATGATCCCCA
This sequence comes from Anolis apletophallus, assembly GCA_030556195.1. Lineage (NCBI taxonomy): Eukaryota > Metazoa > Chordata > Lepidosauria > Squamata > Anolidae > Anolis > Anolis apletophallus. The sequence goes on along the minus strand of JARBWK010000010.1, from coordinate 138,733,866 downwards.
GGACAACCAATTCGGTATGGTAAATCACAGTTGTGAGTCCCACAGTTCAAGCCTCATAGGCTAAAGAGTTCCTGAAATGCTCAAAAGGTCCAAGCTCCGAGGTGAAGATCAATAGTAGATACGTAGATGGGATTTAAGGAAAGAATGTTCAGGTCCAGGTAAATAGAAGGTATCAAGGAAAATCCCACGGGTCACCCTACTTCATTGAAGTGGGGTTAGGATGGTCAAACCTTTACAATGGTAAATATGGACGCCTTTAATTTGTATTAACGCCTTGAAAAAGCCAGCGGCGAAACGGACTCAAGCGGCCGAAATATACTGCAAAAGTCTTCCGTCGGCGATTCTATAGCACATCCCATGAGGAGACGCCTATGCACTGTCTCCGCGTCCTGGAATTTTCCTTTGATACCTTCTATTTACCTGGACCTGAACATTCTTTCCTTAAATCCCATCTACGTATCTACTATTGATCTTCACCTCGGAGCTTGGACCTTTTGAGCATTTCAGGAACTCTTTAGCCTATGAGGCTTGAACTGTGGGACTCACAACTGTGATTTACCATACCGAGTGGTTGTCCTGGGGATCATACCCTTGTTCCTGTATGCTGAGGATTAGCCTTGTCTATTCGGTCTACCTCCCAGGTGCACGTATGTACCAATAACTGAATTATAGAAATTTATATTTGTTATTAGCCTGGTGCTATTGTCTATTTCTTTTACTGTTAGACTGTTCATAAAGGAAAGTTCAAAGTTTCTGGCGCTCCTGGTTACTTCAAATTTAGTCAGAAAGGCAATATTGGTCTGTGCAGTGAATGTTTCAATCAATTACAGCTCTCTCAAATATCTGTAAAAATTGCACACTAGCCACCATATGCATTTTAAAAGAAATGCTCCATCCTGTCTTCTTTTAATCACATATTTCCTGAGATTTTGTCTGCTCTAAGGCACTTTTTTGTTGGATTGTAGTCATTTTGCTTTTGTACTCAAAATGAGGTGTATATCACAGATAGGCAACATCACTGGATATGCAATGCAGCCTAATTAACAGTACCTTCTGGCAAAGCAAAGACTAGATCTTGGGTACATTCAAACTGCAAAAAAAGGAAGGTAGTATAAGAATAGTGGTTGGGGTTACACTTACATATCTCATAAAATCCATCGCAAAACTCAAATCATGTGTTATTGGAATATATGCCTAGAACACAGATCTATAAACATTAGGCCTGTTTTCGAACGGAAAAATGCGTTTCGGAAGTCGATTCGGATATTGGTTTTGCTCTGGCTTTGGATGTGAATCACTTCTAATTTTTTATTTTATTTTATCGAAATGGAATCGGATGTATTCCAATATTCAGAAGGATTCGGAAATATTTATTTATTTATTTATTAGACTTGTACACCGCCACTCCCAGCGGCTCGGGGCGGTTTACTACATAGTTCAAAGAGAACAACAATAGATAAAACATAATATGCAATAGTAAATAAACAATAAGCAAAAAGGGTGGCTAAAATCACATGCTTTCAAAGGCCTGTCTGAACAAGTGCGTCTTACAGGCTTTGCGGAAGGTGGTCAGAGCCCGCGTCTCCGATGGTAGTGTATTCCACAGAACCGGGGCAACGATTGAGAATGCCCTATGCCTTGTCGAAGTCAAATGGAAAGACTTCATGCTGGGGATGTCCAGAAGATTCTGGTCTTCTGAACGAAGTGATCTCAGAGGGTTATTGTCAGCGGCGCCTTGTCCAATGCGGGATAGCGCAATGGACAAAGACGCGGCTGCCATCTTGGAAGAGGACCGACGATGGAGGTGCGCCGCCATTTTGGTTCTCCATGTTCCATGTTGTTTCTGTAGCTCCATGTTGTTCCCTGTTGTTTCTGAGCTGTTGGAGTTCCGCGAAAAAGGACAAGAGGGTGGGGTTCCGGGGTTATCTGTTCAAGGATTGGCTCTTCGCCAGAGGGGGGGGCTCAGGGAGTTTTGAGCAGGGATTTTGGAGGAAGGCTTCAGTACGGTTTTACTGCCTTGGATTAAGGACTCATAAAGCATTTTCCTCAATACCGAGTGTGAGTGTGATTATTGAGCGGCCTACCAACGCTAACGCAAAAACCGTACTCACAACCTGAATCGCAGTCGTGAGCCGATCCGACCGCGAACCCCCCCCCCCTGAGATGTCTAATGGAAGGGAAGAAGACCTCCAGGAGCCCCGAGTGGAACCGCGCTGGCGGGGATCCGAAGAGGTGGAAGATGGGATCCTCGGTGGGGCGGCTGGAGGCCCGGGAGGGGCCTGTGATTGTCTCGGGCAGGCGACCAGGAGGCCGCGATTCTCCCCTCCTGTGGGACGAGAAGGTGACGCGGCGGAAGAAGGGGAGCCCCAGGCCCGAGGAGAGTCAGTCGGTCAGGCCCCAGTGGAAGGCACGAGTCGGGGCGAGCGGATGGAGGAGATGATGGGAGAGATGGCCAGAGCCATAGCCGACATCCGCCAGCAGCTGGGAATGATGCAGAGGCGGATGGACACATGGGGACCCCCGCCGGAGGAAGATCGCGGCACGGAGGGCCGCTCAAGCTCTGCGGCCCGGAGGCCAGAGAGCCCGCCGTCCGGCAGGGCCGCCGTTCGGAGGGCCGGCGCCGATTTCACCCCCGCCAGGGGGACCTCCACCTTCAACCTGGGCCCAAGCGACCGGACCCTGGAAGGAAGCGGCCATCGGAGAGACTTAAAAGTCAAGTTCGACGGAGACCCAAGCCACCTTTCCTTTT
>JARBWK010000010.1:137803318-138059185 GCA_030556195.1 Anolis apletophallus | reverse complement strand
CTCCATCCGCAACATTTTCGGTGCTGGGTGCTTTTACCTTGCGGCGAACATCCCGGTGGTGGTCTGGTCAGGGATCCCCATCTTCCATCCGGTCACCACCACCTGCGGTTCTCCACCGGACGCTCCGGCGACCTCGCCCCGCCGTCCTCCTCCTCCCTCCTCCTCATCTGGGATTACTGAGGTTGTTTTCTTGTAGGCGTCCCTTCGTTCGGTACATCTCTGCGGTTGGTTACGGCCGGAGGGCTTTCACGGCCGCAAAAGTTGGTGAGTATGTAATGCTCCGGGAAGGGGGTTCCGATAAACCAAACTCACTCCAAGCGAATTGGAAGATAGATCATTTATTGGCTCCTTGCTCCAGGCTGAACAAAGATAGACTAAAGAAAAGCCCGCGCAAACATTCCTCAAGAATCCCTCCCCGGCCCGCCCCCCGCTGGGCCCCTCCTTCCAAGGCTTGACCAAATGGCCAGTCCACATATCAAAGACCAGGAAGGTATCTGGCAGATCAAGGGATGAGCCTGGTGGTTTCCAGCTTCGGCAGTGTCCATATCAATTGGCGCGATCGGCTTGGTCCGTTATGGCATGAAACGAACCAACCGGAGCTGACATTAGACACACAAACACACAAGACAGACAGAGGCAATTTTTAAACATCTGGCCACCAGGGGGAGCTGTCACACTCCTTCTTTCCTCAGCGCGTTACCTGGAGATCTTTTTAATGGCCTCGTAAATCAGTTAAATTTGCCTCCACACTAAGTGGTACCTTAAATTTCCTTCTTGACAGACGCAACTGTCTTTCGGGTTGCAAAGGTCGACAACAGGCTACACAATAGGTCGAGAGCCCACCTCGACCCAAGCAGGCCTCGAACTCATGATCTTCTGGTCAGTGGAGCTCTTATGCAGCTGATACCCAGCCAGCTATGCCACATTCCCGGTGCAAAGTACTTATTGTACTTTGGCCTAGAACAGGGCTGTCCAACTTCTACCGGCCCAGGGGCCTGAATTCCGGTCACTGCTCCGCCCCCGGCTCCGCCCCAGCTCCCCCCGGCTCCGCCCCGGCTCCGCCCCGGCTCCCCCCAGCTCAGCCCCCTCTCCTCAGCCCCTCTCCCCTTATTTTAATTTAATGTTAAATATATTTAATTCCATCCTCCTCCCCCCTTATTTTTATTTAATATTAAGTATATTTAATTCCATCCTCCCCTCCCCCTTATTTTAATGTTTCCCTTATCCCATTTTTTCATCTTTAATTATAATTAATTTTATATTTAATACATGAGGAGATGGGGGGGGGAATGAGGGCCCCCTGAGGAGCCCCCTGCTTTGGCCTACCTTTCCAAATGCGCAGGATCCAGGAGTACACGGACGACGAGAGGCGGCGACCGACTGAGTCGAAGAAGGTCCTAATCGCATTTGTGGGCCTCAGCGATCCAGTAGTAGAGTAGCCAAAGAGTATCGCGAGAATAGGCAATCCACACGGGATTTCTCTGTCAACGCCGGCGTGATCTCGCGTTGACAGCGAAATCCCGTGTGGATTGCGTATTCTCGCGATACTTGCCTCGAACCCCGAAGTAGGTATTTTTAAAAAAATTATTATTTATTTTATTTTTCAATTTTTTTATTAAAAAGCTTAGGGGGCCGTAGGGAAGGGGCTGGGGGCCGTATACGGCCTCCGGGCCGCCAGTTGGGCAGCCGTGGCCTAGAACATTTTCAAATATTTTTTAAATGTTAATGAATCAAGCTACCAATAGGCAAAGTCGCTCAAGTTGCCTTCAAACAAGATCGGTGTTTGAAAGGCTGCTGTTACTTCTTCTGCCATTTCTCTCCTTCTCCATCTTCCTGTTAGATCTGAACAGTAAAATTGAAAGTGTAAAGTAGCCTTCTGTTGCCATACAATTGTAAAATCCATTTGCAATGCAATCATTATCATGAATCTGTTTCCAGTCATGCTTCTAGGTAGCAATTTTGGATAACAGAACGAATGAAAGACCATTGTGTGCATAACAATATGGTAGGCTCTGGTGGTTTGAGCCCAAATGTCTGAAATTGCTTTGATTTTACTGAATCCCAGCAATGACCAAAGCAGAGAGAGAGCTCCCACATTCATTCTGTTCAGATGCTTTGTGCACTAAGTGCAGTGTCTGAGAACAACGATTTACTATGACGGTTTATACATCCACGACAGACCAACTCTGTAAATTGCTGGCCAATCTCTTTTGCTGTATTGGAAGAAAACAGTAGTTTTGCCAGCTCAGACAGATGAACGAGTCAACATTGGTCTGATACATGCTGCCACCTAGGGGTGGGATGGAGAGGAACAGATCTGTGTAATTAATAGAACAGATCAGAGAACATTGTCAAGATGAGAAAGATTCAGCAGGAAAGAGCTGCTACATTATTTAGTAGCTGGATCCATCATTTTTGTAGGTTTCTTGGAGTAGAGACTTCTCCTTTCATTCTTTGCAAAGGGCCATGTAAATGGATAATGTAGTAGTTGTAGTAGAAGTAGCAGTACTAGCAGCCAATACTAATACTGTTAAAAAGATTATACTATTATCAGAAGGATAGTCTATGATATCTACTAGGAGTGGTTGATCCCCAAAAAATTGTTTCTAAACTCGTTGGGGGGGGGGGGGCAGGAACCTAGGGTTCCCATATGTCCCTTATTCTAAGGGACGTCCCTTATTTCGGCCCTAAAATTTGTGTCCCTTATTTTCAGGCCCTGTCCCTTATTTTTGACTAGCAGGACAGGACTGGGTGGGGTTGACCAGAGGAAGCTGCGCGCTGCGGTTTCCACGGCAATGCCTGCCCGGGGATTCCAACTCGCCGGGCAGCCTGCGTCCCCGTTGGAAGGAAGAGGCGATACAGGACTAGTAGACTAATTAACCGTTACCCAAGGGGAATGTTGGATCTTGTTGGATAAAGATAATTTCTGGTTGCTTGAGAGTTACTCTTAAAATACGCCTAGCTGTGCATCCCAATACTATACAATGCTGTGTATCCCATACTATACTATACCATTAACTATTGACATAATAATCATGAAGATGTACTGTCTTATGAAATGCATTTTATTTTAATGTTTAGACAGCGCACTTTTAAAGTCAGCAAAGTCAAGGACTAAATACAGACAGAGAAAATTAGGTAGTTCTAATAATGTTTTTTCTGCATGACGAAGCATGCAGAAACATACGACGTACTGTTAAGAGGGTGTAAGTCCGTTTCTTTTGTGAGTTTCAATCATTATCTTATTCTGTTAATAAAACTATTTCTACCTAATGTTTGAGTTTCAAGTTTTTAATGAAGTGTCCCTTATTTTTGTGAAAAATCCCGTAAATGTCCCTTATTTCTTATATCAAAAAATGGCAACCCTATAGGAACCGCTTACGTTTCAAAAGTGAAACTCTTTTTCCGTATTTCGAAATCGAGCCGTATTTAATAACGAAATTCATTACTATTTCGTTAGTGGCGCCACGCATGCACAGTGCACAGGGGATGCCCACCTCCACGCCCCCTTCGCCAGCTCAAAATCAACCCGCAATATCTTTAACCCGCATTGGCGGTCAGCTGGCAGGGGAGAGTGGAGGCCATCGCCTCCATCCCCCCCCCCCATGCCACCTGAGAACTAATGCGGGTTATCTTTAACCTGCGTTGGTTGTCAGCTGGCAGGGGAGAGTAGAGGGCATGACCTCCACCCCCCCTTGCCACCTGAGAGCCAACATGGGTTATCTTTAACCTGCGTTGGTTGTCAGCTGGCAGGGGAGAGTAGAGGGCATGGCCTCCACCCCCCCTTGCCACCTGAGAGCCAACATGGGTTATCTTTAACCTCGTTGGTTGTCAGCTGGCAGGGGAGAGTGGAGGGCATGGCCTCCCCCCGCTTGCCACCTGAGAGCCAACATGGGTTATCTTTAACCTGTGTTGGTTGTCAGCTGGCAGGGGAGTAGAGGGCATGGCCTCCACCCCCTTGCCACCTGAGAGCCAACATGGGTTATCTTTAACCTGCATTGGTTGTCAGCTGGCAGGGAGAGTAGAGGGCATGGCCTCCACCCCCTTGCCACCTGAGAGCCAACATGGGTTATCTTTAACCTGCGTTGGTTGTCAGCTGGCAGGGGAGAGTGGAGGGCATGGCCTCCACCCCCCCTAGCCACCTGAGAGCCAACATGGGTTATCTTTAACCTGCGTTGGTTGTCAGCTGGCAGGGGAGAGTAGAGGGCATGGCCTCCACCCCTTGTCACCTGAGAGCCAACATGGGTTATCTTTAACCCGCGTTAGTTGTCAGCTGGCAGGGGAGAGTAGAGGGCATCGCCTCCACCCCCCCTTGCCACCTGAGAGCCAACGTGGGTTATCTTTAACCTGCGTTGGTTGTCAGCTGGCAGGGGAGAGTAGAGGGCATGGCCTCCACCCCCCTTGCCACCTGAGAGCCAACATGGGTTATCTTTAACCTGTGTCGGTTGTCAGCTGGCAGGGAGAGTAGAGGGCATGGCCTCCCCCCTTGCCACCTGAGAGCCAACATGGATTATCTTTAACCTGCGTTGGTTGTCAGCTGGCAGGGGAGAGTAGAGGGCATGGCCTCCACCCCCCCTTGCCACCTGAGAGCCAACATGGGTTATCTTTAACCTGCGTTAGTTGTCAGCTGGCAGGGGAGAGTAGAGGGCATCGCCTCCACCCCCCCTTGCCACCTGAGAGCCAACGTGGGTTATCTTTAACCTGTGTTGGTTGTCAGCTGGCAGGGGAGAGTGGAGGGCATCGCCTCCACACACCCCCCCTCGCCACCTGAGAGCCAACGTGGGTTATCTTTAACCTGCGTTGGTTGTCAGCTGGCAGGGGAGAGTAGAGGGCATGGCCTCCACCCCCCCTTGCCACCTGAGAGCCAACATGGGTTATCTTTAACCTGCGTTGGTTGTCAGCTGGCAGGGGAGAGTGGAGGGCATGGCCTCCACCCCCTTGCCACCTGAGAGCCAACATGGGTTATCTTTAACCTGCGTTAGTTGTCAGCTGGCAGGGGAGAGTGGAGGGCATGGCCTCCACCCCCCCTTGCCACCTGAGAGCCAACATGGGTTATCTTTAACCTGTGTTGGTTGTCAGCTGGCAGGGGAGAGTAGAGGGCATGGCCTCCACCCCCCCTTGCCACCTGAGAGCCAACATGGGTTATCTTTAACCTGCGTTGGTTGTCAGCTGGCAGGGGAGAGTAGAGGGCATGGCCTCGAAAGTAAATATCCAAAATCACTTGTCGTGGAACATATATTTCTTCCCAAATGGGGTTGTGGAATTGTAGAGTCGATCAAAACATATAATATGCGAACTCTCAAAACGGATGCATCACAAAAATCATCATATATAACCATATATTGGGCTTGTATTTAAATCCGGATTGAGGGGTTCATTGGGGTCGACGGACTGTATATCTAAAGGCCTCTCCGTTTCGCCAGAGAACTGGCTTCATCGGGACCCGAAAATAATATTATAATTTGTAATTCCACTGGTCCGATTATCTATATAAAGGTAAACATAACAATAATAATCAGATATAGCATCATTTCGCTAATATTCATAAGCCCACCATTTGATCAGGACAACCCTTATGGCTAGGCTATATATTTTACATACCATTTGTAGTATTCATATGCAATTAGATCTCAGAGTGGACGCAGCCACTACTTCTTCTGGTAGTCAACGGACAACACATAACACAGGGGGTTTGCCTTACATACACTCCTACTTAGCTCCAGGTGAAGCCTTACTCCAGAATTTCACTGATTGATAAACAATCATTGTGGCCCAGGGTAACTCGCTTTTTAGGGAATGAATCCAAAAAACTTCTCTTTGATGAAGTAATTTCTTGTGTTCCTGGTATGGTTTGGGTGCAATGATTTCTAATACCAGGATTTTGAAATCATTAAAGTTATGGTTCTGTGTATAATGAATATAGAGTGGTGAGGATTCATTGCGGGTTTTAAATCTAGATTTATGTTCCTGAGCCCTCGTGCGTAGGTCACGCCCACTTTCGCCCACGTAGTATCTCTGGCATGGGCAAATCAAACAATAAATAATATTTCTACTGCCACATGTTGCTCCTGTGCGTAATTTGAAAGTATGTTTGCCTTCCAGGTCTGTGATTGTTTCTTGTGTTGAAATATGTTTGCATATCGTGCAATGATAGCATGGTTGGGTAAATGTTTTGCCAATGGGGTGAATCTTTGGGGATTCTATGGTCAGCATGGATCAATAATTGTTTAATGCTAGATTTTTTTTGTTAGCTATCATAGGCGGTTTCTCCAATCCTGGGATCGAGCTAACAATGGGCCAGTATTTTCGTACAATTTTAGAAATAGAATGGGAATGCGGGGTGAAAGTAAGGGGCCATATAATTCGTTCACAGGGTGTTTTAGGGCGAGGTTGGAATAGGTTATCTCTGGGTATTTTGCGGATTTTATTCAAGGATTTGTGGAGAATGGGCTGTGGGTATCCCCTTTCCTTTAATTGGGATATCAAAACCGCGGCCGATTGTTCGAAGTCCACCTCTCTGGAGGAGTTGCGCTTAAGGCGGATCAGCTGGGAGAATGGGAGATTATGTTTTAAAGAATGCGTGTGGTGAGACTGGAAATGTAAATATGAATTGCGGCTAGTGGGTTTACAATAATTTTTAACTCTCAGGGTATTATGTTCTCTAAAGATGGTTAAGTCCAGAAATGTAATATTTTGAGGGTTTTTTTTTCAAAAGTAAATTGTATGGATGGATTCCATGTATTAAAGTATCTCATAATGGACTCTATGTCGCCCTCTCCTGACCAGATAAAGAAAAACGTCATCAATGTAACGATAGTAGTGCCTAATGGGAGTTGTAATCTCTATATCTGGGTACAAAAATTGCATTTCTAAGTCTGACATAAACAAATTTGCGACGCTGGGAGCTAGGGACAGTCCCATTGAAATTCCGCCATTTTGTAAATAAAAATCACCATCAAAAGTAAAATAATTGTAATCAAACACAATGTCAATAAGTTCCATGAGGAAAGCTGTTGGTGGGGTGCGAGGGATCGGGCGAGAGTCCAAAAGTTTGTAAATCACAGTTCTTGCTATTTTTAAATCAATGTTAGTATACAAAGATGTAATATCTGCAGTAATAAAGACATCTTGGTCATGTAGTGTCATACCATCAATCTTGGAGATCAGGTGCCCCGTGTCCTTGATGAAGGCCGGTGATGTAATCACAAATTCTTGCAGGATCGAGTCCAGGAAAATAGCAAGGGGTTGTAATAAAGTGTTGGTCGCGGCGATTATTGGTCTCCCTGGCACCGGAAATGTTTTTTTATGTGTCTTTGGAAGTAAATAAAATTTTGCTATATTAGGGTGGTGATTAATTAAAGCAGTCCCTAGTTGCGCAGAAATAAATCCTTTTTCTACCCCAGATTGTATCGTGTGGATGATGGTTTTCAAAAATCTGTTTGTCGGGTCATTGGGGAGCTGAGAGTAAAATGCCGAGTTTGATAGTTGTCTTCTAGCCTCTGTCATATATTCACCCCGGTTTTGCAGGACCAGGGCTCTGTCTTTGTCTGCCGGTTTCATAATGACTGTAGGATGTTGTCCCAGCTCCCTCAGCCTTTTAATGTCCTCCCCGGTAAGGTTGGCATTCCGTGTATCTTGTTGGTGATTGATTTTGGCTACTTCCTTTGATACTACAGATTCAAAAATTTTTAATTTATCAGAGATGACCGGGGGAACAAAGGAGCTTTTGCCTTTAAGGCGGGATGGAATATCATCAACTTGGCGTGAAGGATGGTCCTGAAAATACTCCTTTAGTCTCATGGATCTGTAAAGTGTTGCAAGGTCTTTTCTAATATTTAATGTGGAACATTGTGGAGTATATACAAATGAGATTCCTTTGTCCAAAATGTTGATGTCTCTGTCCGAGAGGGGGAGGTCCGAAAGATTAATAATCAGGTTGGGGGCTTTTTGTTTTTGGCCCGGTGAAAATTTTTCTTTGGGGGTTCCTCCGTATTGCGGGGATGTCTGAGGTCATACCTGGAGCTTGTGTTGGAGGTGGTGGAACCGTCAGATAAACCTGCCGTGTCGTCTGTGCTGGCTCCGGACTGGGTGGTTCTGTCTGGGAAGCGAACCTTGCGTTGCGTAGGCCGGTTGTATGGGCGGAATTGCCATCGATAAATTCTGTTGTTCGCAAAGTCCGTTTCATCTCGTTTGACTTTGCCCAGTTTCTCTTTCTTGAGGTCTTGATACAATTTATCACACTCTTGTTTTATGGTATTTAAATCCGGGAGGCTTGCCGGGGGGTCAATTGTTGATTTAATATTGTCAATTTCTTGTTCCAATGTAGTCATCTCGGCCGTAGCCTTTTGAATTATAAGTAACATAAGATCTTTTGAGCAACGATGGACAATATTTTTCCAATTGGTAATAAATGAAGGGTCTGCTTCATAAACTCCCGGTTTAATCTGCACTCGTAGGCCTCTCGGAATAATTTTCCGTTTCACATAGTCCGACAAGGTCGCAATGTTCAGTTGTACTCTTATTTTTCTCAATTCTTTGTTTTCAATTGAAGCCATCAAATTCGCTCGTTCACTCCCAGACGCTGAAGTGTCGGCGTTGTCATCAAATAAGGAATATAATCTGGTTAATTCAGCTTCTTGCTCCAAATTAAATGAATCAAAAAAATTGGATTCAGCCATACTGTTACTCCCAGGTAACTCAAGTCTATGTAAAGAGAGAGGAAGGGTGTCCTCAAAGCAGCATGAAGAATGGATTTCAAAGGGTTAGCTGCAACACACAAATTGTCTTTCTTGTATTCAAAAATATTTTTTTATTTATTGAAAGTAAATATCCAAAATCACTTGTCGTGGAACATATATTTCTTCCCAAATGGGGTTGTGGAATTGTAGAGTCGATCAAAACATATAATATGCGAACTCTCAAAACGGATGCATCACAAAAATCATCATATATAACCATATATTAGGCTTGTATTTAAATCCGGATTGAGGGGTTCATTGGGGTCGACGGACTGTATATCTAAAGGCCTCTCCGTTTCGCCAGAGAACTGGCTTCATCGGGACCCGAAAATAATATTATAATTTGTAATTCCACTGGTCCGATTATCTATATAAAGGTAAACATAACAATAATAATCAGATATAGCATCATTTCGCAAATACTCATAAGCCCACCATTTGATCAGGACAACCCTTATGGCTAGGCTATATATATTTACATACCATTCGTAGTATTCATATGCAATTAGATCTCAGAGTGGACGCAGCCACTACTTCTTCTGGTAGTCAACGGACAACACATAACACAGGGGGTTGCCTTACATACACTCCTACTTAGCTCCAGGTGTAGCCTTACTCCAGAATTTCACTGATTGATAAACAATCATTGTGGCCCAGGGTAACTCGCTTTTTAGGGAATGAATCCAAAAAACTTCTCTTTGATGAAGTAATTTCTTGTGTTCCTGGTATGGTTTGGGTGCAATGATTTCTAATACCAGGATTTTGAAATCATTAAAGTTATGGTTCTGTGTATAATGAATATAGAGTGGTGAGGATTCAGGCATCGCTCCACACACACCCCCTCGCCACCTGAGAGCCAACGTGGGTTATCTTTAACCTGCGTTGGTTGTCAGCTGGCAGGGGAGAGTAGAGGGCATCACCTCCACTATCCCCCGCCAGCTGAAAACCAACGCAGGTTAAAAATAAAAAAGGGTGGAAATAAAAACGACATAATAACGTGCCCTTTATGGAAATGGCGGACCCGGATTCGATTTAAAAACGTCACTTCCGGGTTGCTGGCCGCGGGTCGAATTAGAGTCTAAATTGATTTTTATATGAAATAATAACGGTTTTCTAAGGATAACGTCCGGAGATATGCCCTTCACAAAAGGTTCTGGAGCAACAAGCACATGAGGCAAAGTACAAATATCAGTGTGTACAGAGCTATTGTACTGTCTATTCTCCTTTATGGGTCTGAAACATGGGTCACCTATTGCCAACACCTACGACTCTTCGAACTCTTTCATCAGCGCTGTCTTTGCACAATCCTAAATATACACTGGACTGACTTTGTGATGACTGTTGCTGTCCTTGAGCAAGCAAGGATCACCAGCATTGAGGCCATGTTTTTGTGAAGCCTTCCGAATGCACTCTATGCTTTTGCTAATATGTGACCTATCTCTTTATCAATCTTGGCATCTGAAGAGATCATGCTTCCCAGGTAGGTGAACTGCTGAACGGACTTAAGCACAGATTTGCCTATGTTGACGTGGGGATGATGGTGTTCTTCCTGTGGTGCAGGCTGGTAGAGAACTTCCATTTTCTTCAGGCTAACTTTCAGCCCAAACAGCTCTGCAGCGGTTGCAGGAAGTTAGGTACTGCAGAGCTGCTTCCGTATGGGCGACAAGGGCAGCAGCATCGGCAAAAAGCAGCTCACGGACTAGATAGTTTAGAGCTGCCACCACATTAGCAACAATGGGAGAAAGCAGTTGGATTGGGTTGGGGTACGTTTGGTGATGCAGGACATCGGGCAACGGGTTCCCCACACCCACTGCTGGGTACTGAGAGATTTGCTACAATCCGTGGCAGTTCAATTGGCAAATGTGATGATATTCTTAGTGTGTAGCAATTGCAATAAAGAGGGGACAAAAAAAGAAGGTGGGTTAAGACGAGAAGCTGGGATATTTTTTAAAGCAACTTAAAAGATGGGAGGACAAAAGATTAATTGGGACTTCCCCCATCCTAATGAAGATAGTTGGAGGAATGCCTCCCACTCAACCTGAGAATGAGAGAAGTCAATCCAGTCCACAGATCTATAAAACCCATTTGCCTAGTTTCCAAGAGACCTCACAGCCTCTGAGGATGCCTGCCATAGATGCAGGTGAAACGTCAGGAGAGAATGCTTCTGGAACATGGCCATACTGCTTGGAAAACACATAACAACCCAGAATCCAGTCCACTGGATTCATGATGTGGCAACCCCTAGCTTTGGTCAGTAACAATGCTCAGGTTGGACCCCATTTATTTATATATTTATTTATTTAGTCACGTTTCTATACCGCCCCTCTCAGCCCGAAGGCGACTCGGGACGGTTTACACAGGCAGTCTCTGCCCTCAATACAACACAGCAACAAGTCAACCCCCCAAGAAAAAATCATATAATAACAATTTAACAATTAAAAACATACAATTGCAGCCTTAGCGTCATGCTGAAATCAGTTTCGATCACATCGTCGTCATTCCTTATATCCAATTAAGCCTTATATTTCATCAACAAATGCCTGCTCAAATAACCAGGTCTTGACTTTCTTGCGAAACGTCAGGAGGGAGGGGGCCGATCTGATGTCTTTAGGGAGGGCGTTCCAAAGCCGAGGAGCCACCACTGAAAAGGCCCTGTCTCTCGTCCCTGCCAGTCGCGCCTGCGAAGAAGGTGGGACCGAGAACAGGGCCTCTCCAGATGATCTTAAACATCCCGATGGTTCATAGGGAGAGATGCGTTCGGACAGGTAAGTTGAACCCGAACCGTTTAGGGCTTTAAAGGCTAAAGCCAGCACTTTGAATTGTGCCCAGTAGCAAACTGGCAGCCAGTGGAGCTGGCACAACAGAGGAGTTCTGCACTCTCTGAATGCCACTCCTGTTATCAACCTGGCTGCTGTCCGTTGGACTAGTTGCAGCTTCAGAACAGTCTTCAAAGGCAACCCCACGTAGAGAGTAGGCATGAGGAAAAAGTTATGAAAATGAAAAGAAATCGGAAGGGATTCGTATGTATGGGACTTTCAAGTTTATATGCATCGCAAGGCCAATCCCAGAAGTGGACTTTCTTTTTCGCACTCCCTGGGCCCAAAATTTCATTAGATTATTAAATATTTCGGATGCCCACCCAACAGGAAAATTTCCCCCTCCAAAATAGCTTTGCAGACATAACTCACAGTCAAATCGGGGCCTTTCCATGCTTGAAGCCTAATTAGAGTGAAAGGCCTCTTCCAGGAAGTGAAAAAGGAGCCGGAAACCATAGAGAGATCCAGATCGGGACTCCTAGAGGGGCTGGAGGACTGATGAAAAAAGCGATTTAAACACCCAGGAAGGGGGTTTAGATAGAAGGACAGAGTAGAAGGACATAAGAACTGCTGAAAGAAGGGCAGCAGGAGTGAAAAGAGCACGGAGAGGAGAAGGAAGAGTTCAGAATCAAGAAAAGTCATAGAGTTCAAACAGAGGTCCTAGACTGCTATGGTAAAACTGAATGGGAAAAAGCTGGAGTGAGGAGAACTCTACAGGTTAGCAAGGCCTGCACCAGAGGTATTTAATAATATTAATAATAATATATTAATGCATTATATCTCCCTGCTAGGAAACCAAAGGAAATGTTGCCCCTTGATTTGCCTGTGCTTAAAACAGTATCAGTCCTGTTTCCCTGCTTTGCCTACTTTAGAACTACTAACGAATTTCGTTAGTAATTACGTTAAATTTTAGAAATTTTTGGAATTTTTTTTGTAAGTCTTTCTATTACTAATAAAAAAAATCCCCCCCCCCTCCCATTAGATTTTTGATTCCCTATTTTTGGGTTCGAAACCATGCCTAGTAGAGAGCGTTGCAGTAATCTATACGAGATGTAACCAGAGCATGGACCACCGTGACCAAGTCAGACTTCTCAAGGTACGGGCGCAGGTGGCGCCCAAGTTTTAACTGTGCAAATGCTCCCCTGGTCACCGCCGAAACCTGGGGTTCCAGGACCCCATGACCAAAGGATGGTATCTGACAATGTCCACCCCAAGTTTGGCAAGTAATGGTATATCATCACAGTGGCAATTAGGTATCACATCAGTCAGCACCTAACAATGGGCCTATTGAAGGTGGTTGTGCTCATCAAAGCAACTTGCCTTCATACTATTTTTAGAAACATTTTCTAATTCAAAGTGGCCAGCTGGGCATACATATGGCTACATATGCTCATTTTGTTATTGAGACTATAAATATGTAAAAATCCTCTTTTGCAATAATGTTTATCCCCAGCTGAATGTTATTAGCATCAGAGCAGCAGAAGCCAAT
Organism: Anolis apletophallus; assembly: GCA_030556195.1. Lineage (NCBI taxonomy): Eukaryota > Metazoa > Chordata > Lepidosauria > Squamata > Anolidae > Anolis > Anolis apletophallus. The sequence continues at coordinate 138,046,142 of JARBWK010000010.1, read as the reverse complement.
GTCATTTTATGTTTTTTTATCATGATGGTGCTATGAGTTTAAAAGTGCGTTTTATAATGAAAAAAAAATCGCAATTCAAAAATAGTTCCATCGTATCAAAAATTGTAATGTATAGCATCATGAGAGAAGGGTAATGCACTGGACTTTCTCAAAGGGAGGACCTTTAAAGCCATTATTGCATGCTGCCTTGAATCCAATTTTGGAGAAGGGTAGTATATAAATCCAATAATTTAATTAAATCAAATTAAATTAAATTAGATATGCCCAATGGTTAGGAACCCTTTAGCTTTCCAAATGTATTTGAATTCAACTCCTCTGACTCCCATCTAGCATGGCCAAATGTAAGGCATTGTGGTAGTTGTCAAAGGCATTTTGGGTCTCCTTTGCACTTCCAAATTATAACAGGATGATTCCATTTTACATCCCCATGGAATTCTGGGATTTGTAGTTTAACGAGGCACTGGTGCTTTCTGGCAGAGAATTCTAAACACAGCTCTCTGAACTTCTGATCCTTGGATTTCATAGGATAGAACCATGGCAGTTAAAATGGGATGAAAGTACTATAGCTGTGTAGTAGGGGTGGTTAGGTTCATCGGAATGCTCCAAAAGTCGGATTAAATTCAGATGTAATTCACTTCCCAAGTGTTTTTTGAAGGGCTTTAAGCAACCCAGAAGTGATTTTGCAATTTTGAATCCAGTGCTGCTTTTTTCGGAAAGGCTTCGGGGGCCCACACCTTCCCTCCGAATCTGGACGGCCCCGCAACCTGAGTTTCCCCCAGATTTGCTGGGGAGGGATGTTATCCTGCGTCCTATCTTACACCGGGAACTGGCGCAGCTGGCTAAGTGTCAGCTGGCTAAGTGTCAGCTGCATAAGATCTCTCTGACCTGTAAGTCATGAGTTTGAGACCTGCCCGGGTCGGGGTGAGTGCCCGAACTTAAGTGTAGCCTGTTGTCGACCTTTGCAGCCCGAAAGACAGTTAATTTGTCAAGTAGGAGATAAAGGTACCACATTAAGTGGAGAGGCAAATTTTGACTGATTTATGAAGCCATACAAATTCCAGGAGTCGCTGAAGATTGCTGAAGAAAAACAAGGGACGCTGGGGGAAAACGCTGAGGGAGATGAGGAGTGTGTCAGCTCCCTCTGGTGGCCAGAAGTTTGCCTCTTTGTTCGTCAATATATGTCTAATAATATGTCTATATATGTTGAACTGCAGGGATTGTCTGCAAGTATATGTACAGTAATCCACTCTGAGTCCCCTTCGGAGGTGAGAAAAGCGGAATATAAATGAAGTAAATAAATAATAAATAATATCTGGGTGTAAACAACCTGATTGGATATGGGATAACATCTCTCCGCAGGAGATCTGGGGAAAACCTGAGTTTCCCCCAGATCTGCTGGGGAGGGATGTTATCCTGCATCCTATCTGGGTGTAAACAACTTGATTGGATGTGGGATAACATCCCTTCACAGGAGATCTGCTGGGGAGGGATGTTATTCCGGGTCCAATCTAGGTGTAAACAACCTGATTGGATGCGGGATAACATCCCTTCACAGGAGATCTGCTGGGGAGAGATGTTATTCCGGGTCCAATCTAGGTGTAAACAACCTGATTGGATGCGGGATAACATGCCTTCACAGGAGGGTTATTCCGGTCCATGTTATCTAGGTGTAAACAACCTGATTGGATGCGGGATAACATGCCTTCACAGGAGATCTGCTGGGGAGGGATGTTATTCCGGGTCCAATCTAGGTGTAAACAACCTGATTGGATGCGGGATAACATCCCTTCACAGGAGATCTGCTGGGGAGATGTTATTCCGGTCCAATCTAGGTGTAAACACCCTGATTGGATGCGGGATAACATGCCTTCACAGGAGATCTGCTGGGGAGGGATGTTATTCCGGGTCCAATCTAGGTGTAAACAACCTGATTGGATGCAGGATAACATGCCTTCACAGGAGATCTGCTGGGAGGGATGTTATTCCAGGGTCCAATCTAGGTGTAAAACAACCTGATTGGGATGGGATAACATGCCTTCACAGGAGATCTGCTGGGAGAGATGTTATTCCGGGTCCAATCTGGGGAGGGTGTAAACATCCTGATTGGATGCGGGATAACATGCCTTCACAGGAGATCTGCTGGGGAGAGATGTTATTCCGTGTCTAATCTAGGTGTAAACAACCTGATTGGATGCGGGATAACATGCCTTCACAGGAGATCTGCTGGGGAGGGATGTTTTTCCGGGTCCAATCTAGGTGTAAACAACCTGATTGGATGCGGGATAACATGCCTTCACAGGAGATCTGCTGGGGAGAGATGTTATTCCGGGTCCAATCTAGGTGTAAACAACCTGATTGGATGCGGGATAACATGCCTTCACAGGAGATCTGCTGGGGAGGGATGTTATTCCGGGTCCAATCTAGGTGTAAACAACCTGATTGGATGCGGGATAACATGCCTTCACAGGAGATCTGCTGGGGAGGGATGTTATTCCGGGTCCAATCTAGGGTGTAAACAACCTGATTGGATGCGGGGATAACATGCCTTCACAGGAGATCTGCTGGGGAGGGATGTTTTTTCCGGGTCCAATCTAGGTGTAAACAACCTGATTGGATGCGGGATAACATGCCTTCACAGGAGATCTGCTGGGGAGGGATGTTATTCCGGGTCCAATCTAGGTGTAAACAACCTGATTGGATGCGGGATAACATGCCTTCACAGGAGATCTGCTGGGGAGGGATGTTATTCCGGGTCCAATCTAGGTGTAAACAACCAGTGCCCCCAGGCCCCGCCATACCTTCGACCTCGCCTTCAGCATCCTGGGCAACTGCCTCATCGAAGGTGGGAGCCGGACCCGCATGCGCCAGCTCACTGAGAGAGGAGAGGGAGGCGGAAAGAAGGAATGTGTGTAAGGGGGGGGGTGTGGTAGAGATTGGTTTGGGGGCGTAATTCCTATGTGTGGCCTAGGGCGCCAAAAGGGGTTAATCCGGGTCTAACTATACTTTGCCATTGTCTTTCATCTTTGAGGAGGACTGGTAAACAAGACCAGTCTAAGGAATGAAGGTGTAGTAAGAAGCAGGGGACAGGAAAATAAATGGAGGAATTTCAGGGGGGGACACACAACACAAATTAGTGAATATTTACTATCCTGTTAAGTAGACCCACTAAAATGAATGAGACCTGCAATAGGTGTGCTTTTCAAGCCACATTCATTGCAATAGTCTAGGAATAAAGTTGAATTCAGTTGTGGTAAAAAATAATTGAACTGCAATCCCCAGTATTCCTGACTACGCTAATACTGACTAAGGCTGCTGGGATTTGCAATTCAACAACATTCGGAGGATAGTATAGTTAGTATCTCTGATGTTAACTTCCTGTATCTATTTGTTTCCACCTGTCATATACTGTAAGTCAGGAATACAGATGTGACTATATATGTAACTCATGGTTTGGCACTGCTTTTTCAAATTACTTTAAAGTTAACTGCCTCATTTTTGCTAATCCTGCTTTAAATAGAGTGTGGGTGTATAATCCCAGGTGGCAAGGTGCATCAAGCATTACAATGGATTAGGATGCTGCAAAATGTGAACCACTGTGATAACTGTATCAGTTAATTTCCTGCCTTCGCTATGTAAACCTCACCCTTTGACCCGCCTGTCCACTGTGATGGCTATTTTCTCCGTTTGCGTGTGCTCAAGCGATTAGGATGCTCTCCCCACTGCCACTTTTCCACAAACACACACCGAAAAAACATCTCCTTGGAAGAAAGAGATCTCGCATGGTGTGGAAGGATTTAAATCTCCAATTCTAACTTCACAAAAGACACGCAACATGAAAGATTGGCTGGCATCCTGTTAGTGACGTAAACAGGCTAAAGTCCGATTTATGACTGTGTATACCTTTTTCCCCTTGTGGTCACTGTGGAGACTGGCATTCTCTTTCTCTAGCAATAATAAGGCAGAGACCATTTTGGTCACCTTGGTGGTTGACCTACACAGGAAAAGAGGGAAAGGAGTGTGGTTCTGCTGTATCTCCCCATGGCTTTGAATACCATCCATCATGGCATCCTGCACCACCTCTTTGGGATGGAATTTGGGGGCCTTGTTAATGCAATAATTCCAGTCTTTCTTAGAGGGGCAAATCAGAAAGTGGTTGCAGGGGAATCCAGTACCCTGACCGTTGGCCTGGGGAGTCCTTGTTCTGCTAGACATAGAGTCAAGGTTAGATATACTAGAAATCAAATTCAAAATGCATTCATTCAAAATATAAATCTATTTAAGGTATTAGAAGCATGAGAAATACACTGTATAAATATACACAAGGTTTGAAGCTATATATTCCACTCTACCGTATCCGGGGCGCAGCCAGGACGAAGCTTAGTCCATACCCAAATTCGCAAATAAGGGTCTGAGTCCCGAAAATATAATATCAAAGTTCCAAATAGTAATTCCACGGGCAGAGGGGGAAAAGGCCAGGGTAATTCAGTACCGCAGGACAAAGAGAACCGGAGCTGCCAATCCTGGCTCCTGGTTGTCCGATAGAAAGCAAGCCGACCTTATTGGTCACCTCGCCGGATCAAGACGAGGTTATGCTAGGATCTCCTATGCCATCGACATGAACCCAAATATGGACATCTAGCCTTGATAAAGACTTACGAAACGGAAATACAGCAGCCCCGATACGTTCTGGATCACCTTCCGTCGGCGTGCTTTCTATCGGACTACCAGGAGCCAGGATTGGCGGCTCCGGTTCTCTTTGAACCGGCTTTTCCCCCCTCTGCCCGTGGAATTACTATTTGGAACTTTGATATTATATTTTCGGGACTCAGACCCTTATTTGCGAATTTGGGTATGGACTAAGTGTCGTCCTGGCTGCGCCCCGGATACGGTAGAGTGGAATATATAGCTTCAAATCTTGTGTATATTTATACAGTGAATTTCTCATGCTTCTAATACCTCAAATAGATTTATATTTTGAATGAATGCGTTTTGAATTTGATTTCGAGTCGTTCTGCTCCCATCTTATTTAACATCGGGACCCGCCTACCTTCGTGACCGGATCTTCTTCCATGAACCAGCTCGAACTCTCCGCTCTTCGGGGGAGGCCCTCCTGTCGCCCCTGCCAGTCTCACAGACTCATCTGGTGGGCACAAGGGAGAGGGCCTTCTCCTCTGTGACCCCCGACTCTGGAACTCCTTGCCTGGAGAGATTAGGAAAGCCCCCACTCTGGAGACCTTTTTTTAAAAAAAAAAACACCTGAAAACTTGGCTCTTCCGCTGTGCTTTCAGAGAGTAGTTATTTATTTTCTATCATTGCTCTTCTCAATGTCCCCATTCTCAGAGTCCATCCCCCCTCCCCCCATAAATGATGTTTTCCATGTAAAGGAACACTCTGTGTTGGGCTGCCTTTGGAAAAGTGTTCAGAAACTTCAGCGGCTACAAAATGCTATGGCCAGAATGTTGACCAGGGCCAGTTATTAGTAACATGTAAACCCTTGTTAAAACAGCTGGCTACTAGGGGTGGTTGATCCATGAAAAAATTGATTCTAAACTCGGTTGGGGGGGAGGGATTCATTTTTTGGTTCGTTATAGAAATTAATACAATTTTTTAAAAATAAACTTTGTGATTGAAACGTTATTAATAATGAATTTTCATTTTTATTCATTATGCCAGCTGGGAGGCTAGAATGGAGGGCTTGCTCTCCCTTCTTCCCCCCCTGCCCCTCCCAGCTGGCAGGGGCAAGGAGGGAAGAAGGGAGTGCTCCCTTCTTCCCTCCCTCCCCCCCCCCCTGGCTCAGAAGCATCGTGCATTATATATAATGTGCGATGCCTGTCAGCTGAAAGGGGCAAGGAGGGAAGAAGGGAGTGCTCCCTCCCTCCCCTGGATGGAAATAACGTGGATTATTCCCATCCAGGGAAGGAGGAGTGCAGGCACCCCCCCCCCCCCGGATGGGAATAATGCAAGTTGTTCCCATCCAGGGAAGAAGGAGGGCAGGCGAACCCCCTCTTCCTCCCCTGGATGGGAATTTACATCCAGGGGAGGAGGAGGGTGTTTGCCTCCTCTCTCCCTCCTGTACATGGGAATTACGCAAGACAGGCTTGACTCGCTTTTTTCCCATGGAGAGGAGGAAGAGGGGACTCGCATCCCCACTTCCTTCCCTGCTTTGGAATAAAGCGCCTGCCTCAGCTCGCGAGAGGAGAAAGGCGGATGCGGCTGCCATCCAGTCTCCTCTCGCGAGTTGAGAACTGAGGAGGGGAAAAAATGACCTAATAACGTGACCTTTACCCAAAAAAAATGGCGAGCCTGGGTTCGGTATAGAAATTACACTTCCGGGTTGGGCCACGAGGGTCAAAAAACTTTGAAATTAATTTTAAATATGAAGCAAAACCGATTTCAAAGTATTTTAAACCGGAGATATCCACCGCTACTGGCTACTGGTTCGTTTCCATACACAATTCAAACTGTTGCTCAAAACTATCTGAAAGATCAAATCTCCTAATATTTATTTATTTATTTATTATTCGGGCTTCTATGCCGCCGGCTCCGTGAGGCTCGCGGCGGCTTACAGGAGCCGAAGGGCACAGTAAAATACAGGCAATAAGCAGTTAAAAACAATTAAAAACAACAGCAGTACACTAATTAATAACACAGTTAAAACAATGAACAGCACATCACCCTCAGAAGAACGAATAGATGACGGGGCATGGGCAGGACTTACTCACCAAAGGCCTGCTTACACAGGTATGTTTTACAGGCCCGTCTAAACGGGAGCAAGTCCTTCATAGCCCGAGTTCCGGCCGGGAGGGCGTTCCACAGCGTAGGTGCTATGACAGAGAACGCCCTCCGGCGGGTAGCAGTCAGCCTTGCGAGTTTAGCTGAAGGTATCTCCAGGAGATTGGAGTCCTCAGACCGAAGTGATCTCGGAGGGCAATATGGGGTGAGACGGTCCCTCAAATACGCTGGCCCCAGGCCGTGTAAGGCCTTAAAGGTGAGGACCAACACTTTGAAGGTGATCCGGTGCTCAATTGGCAGCCAGTGCAGATCCTGCAAAACAGGTGTTATGTGGGCGCCAGCTGGCGTGCCAGACAGGAGCCGGGCGGCAGTGTTCTGCACTAGCCTGAGCTTCGGGTCACCGACAGAGGAAGGCCAACGTAGGCGCATTGCAGTAATCCAGCCTTGAGATGACTGTGGCTTGGATCACCGTGGCCAGATCGTTCCGGGAGAGATAGGGGCCAGCCTCCTTGCCTGTCGCAGATGAAAAAGCGATCTTGCTGACCGCAGAGACCTGGGCCTCCATGGTCAGCTGGGAGTCAAATGGACCCCAGGCTCTTTACGGAAGGCGATGGGCATAACACCGCACCGTCCAGGCTCGGAAGCTGGACATTAACATCACCCGGGCGACCCAGCCACAAGATCTCCGTCTTCGCCGGATTCACCCTCAACCTACTGGCTTCCAGAGTTTTAAGATCCTCAGATGAAGGATATCTATCAGTCTAGCTATCATCATAGGCTTCCTTGGTGAGGACATGAGAGAGGGACTTCTCAGAGGCTGCTCCCACCCTCTGGAACTCCCTTTCATGGGAGGCTAGGGACTTCATCACACTGGGGACACCCCCCCCCCCCTAATTGCACTGCTTTGTCGCAGTGATGTCCCCCATCAGCAGTCCTGTGTAATGAAGTGGTAGATTGGGCCCCTCCCTACCTTCCTTTCACCAGACAGCAAAGACATTCCTATTCAAACAAGCTTTTAAGATGTAAGCAGAATACCTTTTTATAGAGATATTTTATTATTTTTAAATGTATGCTCTTTACAAAACAGGTGCTATATTGTTTTATATAGTTTTTATTGGTTCAAAAAATATGGTGATTAAAAATGTTTTGGAAGCCACATTGGGTACCACACTGAGAGGAAGGTAGTATACACATGAAATCAATCAAGACATGAAATGTACAATACCCTCTGACAACCTACCCTGCTCCTTAGGGCCACTCAATGACCATGTAGAGTAGGCATGGGCAAACTTTGGCCCTCCAAATGTTTTGGACTTCAACTCCCACAAATTCCTAACAGCTAATTGTGGGAGATGGAAGTCCAAAACTGTAGCAGTTCCTAAATGACACAGCCGGATTAGATCCCTACCAGTCCGGTTTCCGTATTGGGCATGGGACAGAGACTCTGTTGGTCGCCATCACAGACCAGCTTCGCTGCCAATTAGATCAAGGAAGATCAGCGCTACTCCTATTATTGGACCTCACGGCAGCTGTTGATACGGTAGATCACGCATTATTAACCCACTGCCTAGCCGTGACAGGGGTTAGGGGGACTGCTCTTAAATGGGTGTCCTCTTTTCTCCTAGATCGGGGACAGCAAGTGGAGAGGGGAGATATGGTTTCCGAGAGGCTCCCCTTAAATTGTGGGATCCCTCAGGGAGCCATTCTCTCTCCTTTATTATTTAACATCTATATGCGACCACTTGCCAATTTGGTGCGGAGCTTTGGTCTGGAATGTCATCAGTATGCTGATAAAACACAGCTAGTGCTGAGGATGGAGGGCCGGCTGGACTCTGTACCCGAATGTTTCCAACTATGCCTTGAAGCTGTGACTGGTGGGCTACGAGCCAGTCGATTGAAAGTGAATCCATCGAAGACGGAGATCCTTTGGCTGGGTCGCCCAGGTGGGTGTGGGCTTCAGCTGCCTACTCTGGACAGCGAGGCACTACACCCGTCGTCTTTAGTAAAGAGACTAGGGGTCCAATTGGACCCACTGCTGACAATGGAGGCTCAGGTCTCAACTGTCAGCAGATCTGCCTTTTTTCACCTGCAGCAGGCTAGGCGGCTGGCTCCCTACCTCACCGGAAGCGACCTAGAAACGGTAATCCAGGCAATGGTCATCTCGAGGCTAGACTACTGTAACGCCCTTTACATCGGTCTTCCTTTGTCAGTCATCCGGAGGCTTAAACTGGTGCAGAATGCTGCAGCGAGACTCGTGGCTGGAGTCCCGGCCAGGGCTCATATTACTCCAACCCTGCAGTGGCTGCACTGGTTGCCAATTGAGCACCGGATCATCTTCAAAGTGTTGGTCTTGACCTTTAAGGCCTTGCATGGACTGGGGCCGGTGTACTTGAGGGGCCGTCTACTCCCATATGTTCCCCAGAGATCTCTTCAATCTGAGGATCACAACCTCTTACAGATTCCTTCCCTACGAACTATCCCATTGTCTTCGACTAGGCAGAGGGCCTTCTCTATCATAGCACCGAGCGTACGGAACACCCTGCCATCTGAAGTTTGAGCAATCACTGAACTGCCGGCTTTTCGGAAAGCCCATGCCTGATATAGAGCAAAGGATAGCTGGGAAGCATCTGGCTAGTCAGCAGAAGAACAATGAAGGCATCTTTCAGGATCTTCCAGGGAATCTCCAGAGGTCCTGGAAGAGGACATCATCGTAGTGTATCTGGTTATGGGCACATAGCCATAAGCTTCTCAGTTGTTGCCTACTCTCCTCCACCAACTATTACACAACTGCAGGAGTGGAAAAGGGACATATTGTGTAGTTCTACCATGAGATAACTTTATATTTGTCTTCCAACATGGGATCTTAGCCATTGTTCTGCATTTCCCATACCAGGGCTGTCCAACTTCTACCGGCCCAGGGGCCTGAATTCCGGTCACTGATGACCTTGGGGGCCGTAGGGTCTGCCCCTGCCCCCGGCTCCGCCCCCGGCTTACTACTCATAAGAGGCATGCATACAGTCAAATATAATCTTTTACTGAGATAAAATGCTGGGTGGGAATTCAAAAGGGGCATCCATACAGTCAAATATAATCTTTTACTAACATTAAATGCAGGGTGGGCATTCAAATACACAATTACATAATAATAACATAAAGGTTAGCCTACCTTCCAAACGCGCTGAATCCAGGAGCAGCCGGACCACGAGCAGAGGCGACGACCGACCGAGGCAGCAGCCGGGAAGGTACAAATCACGTCTGCGTGGGCGCAGGGATTAAGTAGCCGAGATTTCGGCAACAGGAGTATCAGCGAGACTACGGAAGCCACACGGGATTTCGCTCTCAACGCAGGCGAGAGTGTTGAGAGTGAAATCCCGTGTGGCTTCCGTAGTCTCGCGATACTTGCTCAAACCCGGAAGTGGGTAATTTTAAAAATATTTAATTTTAATGTAATTTTATTTTTTATTTAAAAGCTTAGGGGGCCGTAGGGAAGGGGTTGGGGGCCGTATACGGCCCTCGGGGCGCCAGTTGGGCAGCCCTGTCCCATACGACTACTGTAGTTTTAGTTATTATTTTCTCTCTATCACTTGCATTTAGACACTCTCTTTTAAACAGGGTTTTTTTTGTTTTTTGTTCCATGTTAGATCTTGTTGAGTGCTGGGGGGGGGGGGAGTTCCTCGCATAAATTATTCAGTGAGAAGTTGTCATTTTTCCCTTCAAGGAACAGGCTAGATGAATAAGGTTTGATCCATTTTACAAGCAGCTTGAACGGTACAAACATTTCTTTCTCCCCCTCAAATACATTATTTGACAAATCTCGGCATCACCCGCCCAATAATATATTCATTGAATACTGTTTGACCTGCTCTGTTCTGCATTGGAATTAGACGGTGAGGTTTTCATAACAGCCTGGGAATAAATTCCATGGGCTTGCTTCTGCGTTTCCCTCCTGACCCAGTTTTTTTTAAAGCCTATTATACTTTTTGAAGCTACAGCAAGCACCTGCTGGTGCTGCTGACCCATCCACAAGCACGATGACAGTGCAAGAGGAAAGAGGGATTAATAAGGATGAGTCCCTTTGGCCCCACTTCTCATCTCAAATGATGGAAGAAAGAGGGCAGCACATGACCTTCCCCTTTGTTTTGTATATAACCATACCAAGGGCCAGGCCTGTACTTTCATAAGAACACAAGAAGAGCCATGCTGATTCGGACCTCAGCCCATCTAGTCCAACATTCTGTATCGCACAGTGGCCCCCAGTTGTACACGGGGATCTCGAGCAGAAGGGAGGGCAAAACCCTGACCTGCTCCCGACCCCCCATAACCAGTACCCAGGGAAATCGTGCCTACCTCAACCAACTCCGAGGTGGTACTTCAATGTCCTTTTCAGTAACTACCGATACATTTGGTATCCATGAATCTGTCTAATCCTGCCTTGAAGTTGTTCAGGCTGACAGCTGTCACAACCTCCTCTGGAAGTGAGTTCCATAACCCAATGACCCTCTGGGTGAAGAAATATTTCCTAATTTTCCTACCTTGGCGCTTCAGGGAGTGCCCTCTAGTCCTACTGTTTTGTGACAAAGAAAATAATTTCTCTTTATTCACCTTTTCTATCCCTCGCATGATTTTATACACTTCGATCAAGTCACCTCTTAAACGCCGTCTTTCAAGGCTGAAAAGACCAAGGCGTTGCAACCTGGTTTCATAAGGGAGCTGCTCCATCCCTTGGATCATTCTTGTTGCCCTTTTCTGTACCTTTTCCAGTTCCATTATATCCTTCTTAAGGTGCGGAGACCAGAATTGTACACAGTACTCCAAATGTCGCCTTACCATAGATTTGTAGAGAGGTAATACAACATTTGCTGACCTATTTTCGATTCCCTTTCTGATCATGCCTAGCATAGAATTTGCTTTTTTCACTGCTGCTGCGCACTGGGTTGACATCTTCATTGAGCTGTCCACAAAACCCCAAGATCCCTTTCCTGGTTTGTCTCGAAAAGCTTTGACCCCATCAAGTTGGTAGGTGTAGTTGGGGTTCTTTGCCCCGATGTGCATGACTTTACACTTGTTTAGGTTAAAATGCATTTGCCACTTTGTTGCCCATTCACTCAATTTCGAGAGATCTTTCTGGAGCTCTTTACAATCAGTTTCATTTTTAACTACCCTGAACAATTTAGTGTCGTCTGCAAACTTTGCTACCTCAGAATTCACTCCTACATCCAGATCATTAATGAATAAATTAAAAAGTAACGGACCCAAAACTGAACCTTGGGGTATGCCACTTCTCACCTCTTTCCACCCAGAGAAATGTCCGTTTATTACCACCCTTTGTTTCCTACAGTTTAGCCAGGTTCCAATCCAGGACAAGACCTGTCCTCTGATTCCATGGCTGAAGAGCTTATTTAGGAGCCTTTGGTGAGGACTTTGTCAAAAGCCTTTTGAAAGTCAAGGTAAACAATATCAACTGGGTCCCCTTTATCTATGTGTTTATTTACACCCTCAAGAATTCTAACAAGTTAGTAAGACATGATTTGCCTTTGCAGAAACCATGTTGATTTTCTTTCAGCAATGCCTGTTCTTCTATGTGCCTAGTAATTTTTTTCTTTAATAATGGTTTCCATCACTTTGCCTGGAACTGAGGTTAAACTGACTGGTCTATAATTTCCTGGATCACCTCTGGATCCTTTCTTGAAGATCGGAGTTACATTTGCCTCCCTCCAGTCCTCGGGTACAGTGCCTGATCTTAGAGAAAGGTTATATATTTTGGCTAGAATTTCAGCAATTTCACACTTGAGTTCCTTAAGAACTCTGGGGTGGATGCCGTCTGGACCTGGTGATTTGTTGACATTTAGTTTAGTAAGGCATGTGAGAACATCCTCCTTGTTTATCTCTATCTGTTTTAATTCTTTTAATTCCCTCCCTGGAAAAACTGACTCAGCTGCAGACATATGTTGTCTGTCTTCCTGTGTGAAAATGGAGGCAAAGAAGTCATTTAGCTGCTCAGCAATCTCTTTGTCTTCACTGATTTTCCCTTTCTGACCATTGTCGTCGAGTGGCCCAACTGCTTTTCTAGTTGGGTTCCTGCTTCTGATGTACTTAAATAAGTTTTTGTTATTTTTTTTAATATTCTTTGCTATGTGTGCCTCAAAATCTCTCTTGGCTTTCCTGACTGTTGCTTTGCATTTAGTTTGCCAGAGCTTGTGTTCCTTTCTGTTCTCCTCGGTAGGAAGAGCCTTCCATTTCTTAAATGAGTTTTCTTCTTTCCAATCACATCTTTTACTTCATTTGTAAGCCATACTGGTGTCCTTTTGGACTTTCCATGCCTCTTTCTTTTTATTGGAATGCATTTTAGTTCGGCCTGTTTTAAGGTATTTTTAAACAGTTTCCAAGCATTTTGGAGGGATTTGATTTTTTTACTGCTCCTTTTAGTTTGTTCTTTACAATTTTTTCTCATTTTGGTGAAATTCCCTTTGTGAAAGTTTAATGTCTCCGTGTTAGTTTTCACTGGCAGTTTGCTATCCAAACTTACGTTGAAGGTTATTGTGTTATGGTCACTGGTACCTATGGGCTTACAAGGACATCTTGAACGAGATCTTGTTCATTAGTTAGCACCAAGTCCAGGATCCCCTTCCCCTGGTTGGTTCCATGACCATCTGCTCAAGGGAATAATCAGCTAGCATGTCGAGGAACCTTGTCTCTCTTTCATGCGTAGAACAAGAATTTGGCCAATCTATTTGGGGATAGTTGAAGTCCCCCATTATGACTAATGTATTTCTTTTTGAGGCCTGTTTAACTTCATTTTCCAGATAGCAGTCTGCCTCTGGAGTTTGGTTGGGAGGGCGATAGCAGATCCCTAGTGCTAGATTAGTTTTTTGTCCTGGGACTTTTATCCACAATGTTTCTGTAGGTGAGTTTGAAATTTCTTGAAGTTCTAATTCAGGAGATTCTAGCTCTTCATTTATGAAGACTTGGTTTTCAGCGCGGGGGTTCAAGTGGACCTAGCCTCCGTAATAGAGGTTCCATGGTCGGACCACTGTGCTCTAAGGATCCGGGTAGAGCACCGCCCCCCCCCCCCATGCAAGGGCGCAGAACGGATTTGGGTTCGCCCGAAGAGACTTATGGAACCCGAAAGGTTCCTGAATGCTCTGAGGGATCTGGAGTCTATCAACGTCTCAGTCGATGAGCAGGTTCACTCCTGGAACACCTCTCTTGCTAGAGCTCTCGACGAGATTGCCCCTAGGCGTCCTCTCCGACCCCGCAAACATCGATCTCCTTGGTACACAGCAGATCTTAGGTCGATGAAGCGGGAGAGGAGACGACTAGAGCGCGTGTGGAGGAAACTCCGCGATGGAGCCTCAGTATCAGCTTATAAGCTATTCAAAGATGCTTATGAGCGTGCTGTCAAGGCGGCCAAAAATGTGTACTTCTCCGCCTTGATAGCGTCTGCTAGCTCACGCCCGGCCCAATTGTTCAAGGTAATTCGGTCTTTGACGACGGTCCCTACTGTCCCAAAAAATAGTGATCAGGCCCTCACTGCCGGTGCTTTCCAGAGCTTCTTCACAGACAAGATACTGAGCCTCCGCCGGGACCTTCCAGCCACGGTTTACACAGTAAGAGAACTTGAGAGCCTTCCGCCGGGCCCACCCTCGACCGGTTTCGGCCACTGGACGCAGATGCTGTTGATAAGATAGTGGCTGCAACTCGGCCTACCACCTGCTCTCTCGACCCGTGCCCCTCCTGGCTTGTTAGATCGTGCCTGGAGGGGTTACGTGGGCCTCTGCTGAACATCGTTAACAGTTCCCTTGAGCAAGGAGTCTTTCCAGAGTGCTTAAAAGAGGCGGTGGTAGCTCCATTACTGAAGAAACCGTCACTAGACCCTGCGGTTCCCTCCAACTATCGACCAGTGTCGAACCTTTCGTACCTGGGGAAGGTAGTTGAGAGGGCAGTAATGGAGCAGTTGCAGTCCTTCTTAGATGATGCAACATGGCTAGACCCCTTCCAGTCCGGCTTCCGTTCGGGGCACGGGACGGAGACGGTTCTGGTCTCCATCACAGACCAACTCCGCTGCCAGCTCGACCAAGGCGGGTCTGCGCTGCTCGTGTTATTGGACCTCACGGCAGCGTTTGACATGGTCGACCACAATCTATTGATCCACCGCCTGGCCGTGGCTGGAGTGAGGGGGACAGCCCTTAATTGGCTGACCTCCTTCCTCCACCAGCGGTCTCAGCGTGTGAGGAGGGGCGAGGTGGTCTCCGAGGGCTCCCCACTACTTTGTGGAGTTGCGCCTTGGGCCATTCTCTCCCCTCTGTTATTTAACATCTACATGCAGCCGCTTGCACAGCTGGTGCGGAGTTATGGGCTGGAGTGTCACCAGTACGCTGACGACACCCAGCTCATTCTGAGGATGGGGGGCAGGCCGGGTTCCATCCCCGATAATTTCCAACACTGCCTCGAAGCTGTTACTGGATGGCTGTGAGCCAGTAGGTTGAGGGTGAATCCGGCGAAGACGGAGATCTTGTGGCTGGATCGCCCGGGTGATGTAGATGCCCAGCTTCCAAGCCTGGACGGTGCAGCGCTATGCCCATTGCCTTCCGTAAAGAGCCTGGGGGTCCATTTGGACTCCCAGCTGACCATGGAGGCCCAGGTCTCTGCGGTCAGCAAGATCGCTTTTTTTCTCCTGCGACAGGCAAGGAGGCTGGCCCCCTATCTCTCCCGGAACGATCTGGCCACGGTGATCCAAGCCACGGTCATCTCAAGGCTGGATTACTGCAACGCGCTCTACGTTGGCCTTCCTCTGTCGGTGACCCGGAAGCTCAGGCTAGTGCAGAACACTGCCGCCCGGCTCCTGTCTGGCACGCCAGCTGGCGCCCACATAACACCTGTTTTGCAGGACCTGCACTGGCTGCCAATTGAGCACCGGATCACATTCAAAGTGTTGGTTCTCACCTTTAAGGCCTTACACGGCCTGGGGCCAGCATATTTGAGGACCGTCTCACCCCATATTGCCCTCTGAGATCACGCCGGTCTGAGGACTCCAATCTCCTGGAGATACCTTCAGCTAAACTCGCAAGGCTGACTGCTACCCGCCGGAGGGCGTTCTCTGTCATAGCACCTACGCTGTGGAACGCCCTCCCGGCCGGAACTCGGGCTATGAAGGACTTGTTCCCGTTTAGATGGGCCTGTAAAACATTCCTGTTCAAGCAGGCCTCTGGTGAGTAAGTCCTGCCCATGCCCCGCCATCTATTCGTTCTTCTGAGGACGATGTGCTGTTCATTGTTTTAACTGTGTTATTAATTACTGTACTGCTGTTGTTTTTAAATGTTTTAACTGCTTATTGCCTGTGCTTTACTGTGCCCTTCGGCTCCTGTAAGCCGCCGCGAGCCTCGGGGAGTTGGCGGCATAGAAGCCCGAATAATAAATAAATAAATAAATAAATGTACAAGGCCACACCGCCACCATTTTTCCCTCTCCTGTCTTTCCTGTACAGTTTAGAACCTGGAATCTTTGTGTCCCATTTGTTTTTCTCCGTCCACCAGGTTTCTGTTATGCCAATAATATCAATATTTTTTTTCTTTTGCCAAATATTCCAACTCCCCTATTTTTGTTCAAAGGCCCTTTCACTAGGGCAGTGTTTTTCAACCTTTTTTGAGCCGTGGCACATTTGTTACATTTCCAAAATCCTGGGGCACACCACCAACCAAAATGACACGAAATGACACTCTAACACAGTCATATATATCGTTAATATGTTTTTAAATGTATTTATACACTCAGTGTGAAACCTGGGCCTGTTTCGATGAACACAACATAGATATCCTGGCAGGAATGGCAGAAAGACACAAACTTCACACACAGAACCCCCAGGAGGCAAGAGGAGGTCTCTACTTGGGGAAAGGGAGGTGGGCCTTCCCAATGCATGGAGACGGAGAGACCAAGTAGACAACGGGTGGGGAGGGGGGGCGTTTGTAATTTTGTGCCTTTATCGAGGTAGGTTTCTTAGGGTTTTTATACTTCAACACACTAGACTCCCCCCCCCCCCACTCCTGAGGGTTCCAATTTCCCACGGCACACCTGATGATCGCTCATGGCACACTAGTGTGCCCCGGCACACTGGTTGAGAAACACTGCACTAGGAAACTAGCTACAGATTTAACAAAGTCATATGTTACAGTCCCCTACCTCCTAACTTCTCTCAGTTTGTTAGGGACAGTTCCAATCAACCCTCCCTGATGCCACATTCATTCAATACTGAAGTGTGACTTCATCTACACTGCCATGTAATGCAGTTTGAAACTCCATGATGCCACCAGTGTAGACCAAGCATGGGCAAACTTCGGCCCTCCAGGAGTTTCGGACTTCAACTCCCACAATTCCTAACAGCCCACCGGCTGTTAGGAGTTATGGGAGTTGAAGTCTGAAACACCTGGAGGGCCGACGTTTGCCCATGCTTGGTGTAAACCAGTGTTTCCCAACCAGTGTGCCGTGGCACACTAGTGTGCCGTGAGTGATCATCAGGTGTGCCGTGGGAAATATGAACCTCCAATCCCCTGTCTTCCCCCTCCTGCCGAACACTTTTTCTTCTCCACTCGGGCTTCCTTCTTCCCAGCCTCGCTCTGTTCGCTTTGCCTCACTTTGCTCACGCTGCCGCTTCTGCAGGAGGGGGGAGGGAGGAAGACGTGACCTGTGCGGGCGCTACTGCGCAGACTCACCCCACGTCTTCCTCCCTCCCATCCACAGTGCTCTCTGGATATTGGTGAACTACAACTCCAAAACTCAAGGTCAATGCCCACCAAACTCTTATAGTATTTTTTCTTGGTTATGGTAGTTTTGTGTGGGAAGTTTGATTCCATTCCATCATTGGTGGAGTTCAGAGTGCCCTTTGATTGCGGGTGAACTATAACTCCCAGCTGTTGAGCAAAACCTTTGTGTGTGTCTTTCTGCCATTCCTGCCAGGATATCTATGTTGTGGTCATCAAAACAGGCCCAGGTTTCACACTGAGTGTATAAATACATTTAAAAACATATTAACTATATGTATTACTGTGTTAGAGTGTCATTTTATGTCATTTTGGTTGGTGGTGTGCCCCAGGATTTTGTAAATGTAAAAAGTGTGCCGCGGCTCAAAAAAGGTTGGGAAACACTGGTGTAGGCCAGTGGTTCCCAAACTTTTTTGCCTATTGCCCCCTTTCCAGAAGAAAAATTACTCACCGTCCCCCTAGAAATTAATTTTTTAAAATATGTAATAGCAATTAATATATGTATTAATGCAGTGGTTCTCAACCTTTCTAATGCCGTGACCCTTAAACAAGGTTCCTCGTGTTGTGGTGACCCCCAACCTTATTTTCGTTGCTACTTCACAAATAATTTTGCTACTCTTACGAATTCTAATGCAAATCTCTAATATGCAGGATGTATTTTCATTGTTACAAATTGAACATAATTAAAGCATAGTGATTAATCACAAAAACAATATGTTTGGGGGAGTATGGACAACGGGTGATGGGATTTGCAGTACCTTTGACCAATTCAACTCTGACTTCCACATCCGAGACCCCATGAATGACAGACCTGGACGAAACTTGCGCTGCGGTTTCCAGGCAACAACTGCATGGGGTTTCCAACTGGCAGGTGCACACTCGCACGCTTGCAAGTTGGAATCCCGCCACTGCCCCCTTACAGGGCTTCAGTGCCCCCCAAATTCTCCTGAGCCTCCCACCGCCCCCTTGGATTGCCTCACCGTCCACTAGGGGGCAGTACCGCCCACTTTGGGAACCATGGGTGTAGATTCATAAGATGGTGTTTAACTGCATTGAAGTGCATTATATAAGTCTACACTGAGCATTAGGCCTGTTTTATCATGGGAAAAACTGCTTACAAACTCGCTTCAGATGTAGAGGGTGCTGCCGCCTCGTATCTGATAGACTTCCAAAGTTTTCAGCGGTTTTTTCGAAATAGATTCGGATTTACTTCCGAACTTCGTAATGGCTTCGTTAATGGCGTCCACGATTGCGTAATGCGTGGAAACCTGAAGAAGGGACCGTCAAAACTTGGGGGATTCCCTTTCCCTCTGTTTTTGACCGCTACTACTGACAAAACTAGCCACACTGGTACAAAATATTGAACACATTTAACACATTGGCTGGTGGAAATCTGGTGATTTCACGCAAATCACCAGCTTGCCATCAGCCAATGAGGAGAAGCAGCTAGAGAAGGGCGGAAATGACATATGAGCCCTATCCGAATATGGCCACGGAGACTTCAAAATGGCGAATCCACTTCCTGTTTCCTTAACTCTCCTTGGAATCGCTTCATACGTCAAAAACATCCGAATTGCATCGGAATTTCAGATCTATCCGGCGAACCTGAACAGGCCTACTAAGCATATAATGCAGGACTGTCCAACTGGTGGCCCTGGGGCCGTACATGGCCCCCCAGCCCCTTTCCTGCGGCCCCCTCATCTTTTTTTAAAAAAAATAAAAAAAGGAAAATAAATTAAATAATAATAATTAAAAAATTTCCCACTTCCGGGTTCCGGAGGAAGTCTCGCGAGACTACGCCAGCCACGCGGGATCTCGCGTTGAGAGCGAAATCCTGTGTACCTGGCATAGTCTCGCGATAGTTAATACAGTTGCCGAAATCTCGGGATTCAACGGCTATGCCAGGGCGAGGCCGTACAAGGCCAAGGCGAGGCCTGCGAGGAGCTCCGCCTGGGCCTGCGAGGAGCTCCACCTGGGCCTGCTCCAGCTCCTGGCTCCTGCTCGGCGCCAGCGAGGGCCCGGCCCTGGTTCCCTTCCTGCCCGAGGCCTCCACCGCCTTCCGCGCCTGCCTCCGGGACCCCTTCCCGCCCGCACAGAGGCAGGCCTGCGACGCCATCGCCGCCTCCGCCCGCGCCTCCCCAGGTAATGAACCCACAGCCTCAGGGGTTGGGAGGGTTCCTCAAGGAGGGAAGCATTAATTATATTTTATTAATGTATGTATATCCCCTCCCTCCATCCATGTCCCATTCTGATATTATTATATTTTATTAATGTATTTATATTCCCTCATTCCATCCATATCCCTTTCTGATATTATTATATTTTATTACATTCCCTCCCTGGAGCTGGGGGAGGGGGCGGAGCTTGGGAGGAGGCGGAGCTTGGGAGGGGGCGGAGCCTGGGAGGGGGCAGAGCCGGGGGCGGAGGCAGGCCCTTTGGCCCCCCAGGTGATCAGTCCCGGAATTCCGGCCACAGGTCCGGTAGAAGTTGGACAGCCCTGATATAATGTAATTTCAAAGTGCATTTTTATAGCAGTGTAAGTTAGGGCTGTGTTGATATCCATGGAAGCTCATGGATAAATAAAAAACTAAATGGTAATGGTACATCTTCCCCTTTCCTTTTTATGCTATGATAGACTAATGTGGCCATGTCTTTGAATTCTTATTTAAAGCTATATTCTCATGAATTTTCTTACAAGAATTTAAAAGGAGCCCCAATTGGGGCAGTGGGTTAAAGCGCTGAGCTGCTGAGCTTGTTGACTGAAAGGTCGCAGGTTCGAATCTGGGGAGTAGCATGAGCTTCCGCTGTCAGCCCCAGCTTCTGCCAACCTAGCAGTTCGAAAACATGCAAATGTGAGTAGATCAATAGGTGCTGCTCCAGTGGGAAGGTAACGGCACTCCATGCAGTCATTCCAGACACATGACCTTGGATGGCTATGGACAACGCCGGCTCTTCAGCTTAGAAATTGAGATGAGCACCATCCCCCAGAGTCGGACACGACTGGACTTAATGTCAGGGGGAAACCTTTACCTTTACCCTTACAAGAATTTACTGTAATGTATAGTTTTTGTCCCAAACAACGCATTTTATACCACATGTGTGCACACATATGTGATGAGATCTATATAGTTAGATTAAGCCATCTGTTTGGGCTGGAAGTCAGCCTGAAGAAAACAGAAGTTCTCTACCAGCCCGCACCACAGGAAGAACACCACCTATGCCAGGCACGTCAACTGGCACCTTACCTTCCATCAGATGCGCTGGCTACGGTGGTCCATGCCACAGTGACATCACGGCTGGACTACTGTAATGCATTGTACGTGGGGTTGCCGCAGTCAACCACTCGTAAAATCCAGCTAGTGCAGAATGCAGCCGCCAGACTCCTCACCGGGACACCACTGAGATGCCATATCGCGCCATCTCTACAGCGCCTGCACTGGCTGCCAGTCGAGCTCAGAGCCATCCACAAGATCTTGTCGCTTGCCTTTAAGGCCCTCCATGGCGCCGGCCCAGCTTATTTAAAAGACCGCTTGTCCGAACCAGCTCATTTAAGGTCGCCGCGTTCAGGAAACAGGGACCTTCTCCGCATCCCAGGTGTGAGTGAGGCCCGCCTCGACACCACGAGACGGAGAGCCTTTTCCATCGCGGCCCCTGTTCTCTGGAACTTGATGCCGGCGGATCAGAGAGCTATCAGGGACATGCCCCAGTTCCTGACCGCACTGAAGACCTGGCTCTTCCGAAAGGCTTACGACTAAGGACACCCTCAGACTTAGCCTGAGTTACTGGAACTATTTTAATTAATTTTCCTATTCTTTTAGCTTTTAACTATTGAACTCTTTTATGTGTTTTATGTGTAAGTCGCCCGGAGCACTGACGTGGAGGGCGACTCATAAATAATAAAATCAATCAATCAATCCCCACGTCAGCATAGGCACATCTGTGCTTAAGTCCGTTCAGCAGTTCACTTACGTGGGAAGCATCATCTCTTCATATGCCAAGATTGACAAAGAGATAGATCACAGGTTAGCAAAGGCATATAGTGCATTTGGAAGGCTTCACAAAAGAGTCCGGAGCAACAAGCACCTGAGGCCAAGCACCAAAATCAGTGTGAACAGAGCTATCGTACTGTCTATTCTCCTCTGTGGGTCTAAAAAATGGGTCACCTATCGCCAACACCTACGACTCCTCGAACGCTGGACCGATTATGTGACTAATGTTGCTGTCCTTGAGCAAGCAGGGATCACCAGCGGTGAGGCCATGCTATTGAGAACACAGCTGTGCTGGACAGGGCACATCCATAGGATGGAGGACCACTGCCTCCCAAAGATACTACTCTACAGTGAACTCGCCACGGGTCAGCGCAAGAGAGGCGCCCCCCAAAAAGAGATATAAGGACTCCCTGAAACAACACCTCAGGCTCAGCCAGATTGATCACCAACAATGGTCCACCCTGGCCTCACATTGTGAGGCATGGAGAAGCACTATCCACAGTGCTGCGGCCTCTTTCGAGAATGGGTCTTGAAGAGAAACGACAACACAGAAAGAACCGCAACTTGGAAACAACATCACCCAAGGAGACCTTCTGCTGTGCTTTCTGCAACCGAACTTGCCTATCTCAGATTGGCCTTTTTAGTCATCAACACGCTTGTAAAAAGCGTGGGATGAGTCCTTCCTGAATCTTCGTTCGCGATGTAATGCCGAGAGTTAGATTTGGAGAACTGAGAAATATTTCTGTTCTAAACCACACGTTAGTCCAAGAGACAAGCAAGAGGTCGAATCCAGGCCCGGATCAGGCCCTTTTGCTGCCCTAGGCCAAAGGGTCTGCCTCCGCCCTTCCCCGCCCCCCAGCTCCGCCCCTCCCCCGGCTCCGCCCCTACTCACCGGATTAAAGGAAGGAGGGCGGGGCGAGGAGAAAGAGGCGCCCTCCCACCGCGCGTCCTGCGTGTCCATCCCTTTTCGGCGGGGCTGGCGCGACTCCTCTCTGCCTCCTCCCTGGCGTGGCATGGCGTCGCCAGGCAGAGAGGAGGAGGCGAAGCCGCGCCGCCGCCCCTCCTCTCTTGCGTGGCGTGACGACGCAAGGGAGGAGGGACGGCAGTGCGACTTCTCTCCGCCTCCTTCTCCCTGCCTGGCGACGCCAAGCCAGGGAGGCGGAGAGAAGCGGCGCCGGTGCCGCTCCTCCCTTGCGTCGCCACGCCACGCAAGGGCGGAGGGGCGGTGGTGGCGCCTCCTCCTCCCTGCCTGGCGATGCCACGCCACGCCAGGGAGGAGGCAGAGAGGAGTCCCACCGCCGAAAAGGGGTGGGCAGCACGCAGGATGCGGGGCGGGAGGGTGCCTCTTTCTCCTCCTCGCCCCGCCCTGCTTCCTTCAATCCGGCGAGGAGGCGGGGAGGGGCGGAGTAAGGAGCGGAGCTGATCCTCCCTCCCTCCTAAAGCAGAGCAAAGGGAGGGGGGGCGCGCATGCGCCCTTTTTGGGGTGATTTTTGGATTTTTTTTTTTAAAAATTGAGGGTCCGGATCCACTGGCCCCCCCCCCCCCAAACGTGCCGCCCGAGGCCATGGCCTCGGGTGGCCTTATGGGTTATCCGGGCCTGGTCGAATCATTTCAGGATGCAGACCAAACAAATAGCTCTAAGCAAGGGTTCAAAACAGAATATTTTTGATATGCCCAGACCACTTATCACTTAGTTCAGGGCTGTCCAACTGGCGCCCCGGGGGCCGTATATGGCCCCCCAGCCTCTTCCCTACGGCCCCCTAAGCTTTTTAATAAGAAATAAAATTGAAAAATAAAATAAATAATAATTTTTTTTTAAAATACCTACTTCCGGGTTTGGAGCAAGTATCGCGAGAATACGCAATCCACATGGGATTTCGCTGTCAACGCGAGATCACGCCGGCGTTGACAGCGAAATCCCATGTGGATTGCGTATTTTCGCGATACTCTTCGGCTACTCTACTACTGGATCGCTGAGGCCCACAGACGCGATTAGGACCTTCTTCAACTCAGTCGGTCGCCGCCTCTCTCGTCGTCCGGGTACTCCTGGATCCTGCGTGTTGGGAAAGGGTACGCCGAAGCATGGGGCTCCTCAGGGGGCTCCTCATTCCCTCCCCATCTCCCCTCATGTTTTAAATAGAAAATTAAATATATTTAAAGATGAAATAAGGGGAGATGGGATACATTAAAATAAGGGGGGAGGGGAGGATGGAATTAAATATATTTAATATTAAATTAAAATAAGGGGGAGGGGAGGATGGAATTAAATATATTTAATATTAAATAAAAATAAAGGAAGAGGGGAGGATGCAATTAAATATATTTAATATTAAATTAAAATAAGGGGAGAGGGGAGGATGGAATTAAATATATTTAATATTAAATAAAAATAAAGGAAGAGGGGAGGATGGAATTAAATATATTTAATATTAAATTAAAATAAGGGGAGGGGGGGAGGATGGAATTAAATATATTTAATATTAAATTAAAATAAAATATGGAATTAAATAGATTTTATATTAATTTAAAATAAGGGGAGGGGAGGCTGGAATTAAATATATTTAATATTAAATTAAAATAAGGGGAGAGGGGAGGATGGAATTAAATAGATTTTATATTAAATTAAAATAAGGGGCGGGCAGGAGGGAATTAAATAGATTTTATATTAAATTAAAATAATTTAATATCTTATAAGGGGAGGGAGGATGGCATTTTATCTCAATAAAATATTATATTTATTTTATATTGAATTAAAATGCAGGGGGCGGGGAATTAAATAGATTTAATATTAAATTAAAGCCAGGGGGAGGGAGGATGGAATTAAATATATTTAATATTAAATTAAAAGAGGGGAGAGGGGGGGTGGGGGAGGGGGAGGATGGAATTAAATAGGGGAGAGGGAGGATGGCAGATCCCTGCATTTTATCTCAGTAAAATATTATAGGTCATCAGTGAGCCAAGGGAATTCAGGCCTCTGGGCGCAGTAGCCCCCAGGTCATCAGTGGACAGCCCTGACTTAGTTATCTTGGCATTCTTTACCCCAATCCTGAGTATTCTTCCATCATTCAGCATTTCTTAACGTCAGGGAAAAACAAAGCAAGTCTGCCAAGCAAGGGAGCAACTCACACTTCACGGATCGATGCCTTTAATGCCTCTCAAGACCAGGTGACTGAAATGCTGAAGGATCAGATCTATTTTTAAAGGAAACAAACAGGTTGCATATGGAACAATCGGAGCATCTGGAGTCCAGGGCAGAGTTAGGAAAACAACAGCAGAGGCTTGAGAAAAATGTCAACATGCGCGGGAGAGGTAGTATTTCCAGCTCTCACAAGAACTCCATCCCCCTGAAAGCTTGGCTATGGTTTATTAAGATTCAATGAGCCAAGAGTTTATTAAGCAACATGTTCAGTCTCCGAATCTACAAGCATCATCAAATTTCATTGGAACAAAATATCACCGGCCAATGCCAAGGGCATATAACCATTTTGAGAGCAACATCTCCAGGTTCCAAATTAACCTCTTCGCAACTGCCAGGCGCGGGGGAGTGGGGTGTGCATATATATGTTTGTGGCTTTGCCTTTGTGAGCTTCCCCATGTGGGGAAAATGGCTGTGCCCCCATCTACACTTAGGTAATAACAGCAAAAAGCTATGAATACAGGTGAAAGAAACAGACAGTAGCACCAGGCTAATAAACAAATATAAATTTCTATAATTCAGTGTTTAGTACATACGTGCACCTGGGAGGTAGACCGAATGGACAAGGCCAATCCCCAGCATACAGGAACAAGGGTATGATCCCCAGGACAACCAATTCGGTAAGGTAAATCACAATTGTGAGTCCCACAGTTTAAGCCTCATGGGCTAAAGAGTTCCTGTAATGCTCAAAGGTCTGAGCTCCGAGGTGAAAGTCAATAGTAGATATGTTGATGGGAATTCAGGAAAGATAGTTCAGGTAAATGGGAGGTTTTCAAGGGAAAAATTCCAGGACGCAGGAGACAATCAATAAGCGTCTCCTCATGTAGATGTGTATATAAAGTCGCCAACGGAAAACTTTCGTAGTATATTTCGGCCGCTTGGAGTCCGTTTCGCCGCTTGGCTTTTTCAAGGCGTTAATACAGATTAAGGCATCCCATATTTACCATTGTAAAGGTTACCCTACTTCATTGAAGCGGGGTTGGGATGGTCAAACCTTTACAATGGTAAATATGGGACTCACAATTGTGATTTACCTTACCGAATTGGTTGTCCTGGGGATCATACCCTTGTTCCTGTATGCTGGGGATTGGCCTTGTCTATTCTAAACACTGAATTATAGAAATTTATATTTGTTTATTAGCCTGGTGCTACTGTCTGTTTCTTTCACCCCCATCTGCACTGCCATATAATGCAGTTTGAAATGGCATTATATGGCCAATATAGACTCGTATGATGCAGTTCAATGCAGCCAGGGCTGGTTCGTCCATTAGGCGGACTACGCAGGCGCATAGGGCGACGTGACCCGAGAGGGGCGTCGGCACCCAGGAGGGGCGCCGCCGCGCCGGCTCCACCCCGCCCGCTGCCTGCGCGCTGTGGCCCGCAGTGCGCTGCAGCGCCGGCCGGCCCGGGGCACTCCGGCCGCGCCTCCGCATGCGCGGAGCTTTTCGCGCATGCGCAGAAACTTCTACAGTGCCTGTAGGAGCTGCTGCGCATGCGCGAAAAGTTCCGCGCATGCGTACTGACTCCAGAGCGCACCTCCCGCTTTGGAGCCAGTGCGCGTGTGCGCAGTTTTGTGCGTGCGCACAGATTGGCACATGCGCACTGGGCTCCAAAGCAAGAGGCGCGCTCTGGAGCCAGTGTGTGTGCGCATAGATTGGTGCATGCGCACTGGGCTCCAGGGCGTGACTCGCGCTCAGGAGCAATGGGGGGGCACAAAAAAAATTTTGCGTACCCCCCCGGAACAGGTAGGTCCGCCCCTGAATGCAGCCAAACTACATTATATGTGTCTATTAGGCCTGGGTAGGTTTGTCGGAATGCTAGTAAAATCGGATTAAATTCACTTTTGAAGCTGTTTCGAGGCGATGTAAGCAACCAGGAAGTGAATTTGCCATTTTAAAGCCACCACCGCCATTTTCGGAAAGGAATTGGCATTAGATTCCCGCCTCTCCCAAAGTGCTTTCCCCTCATTGGCTGTTTAACCCAGTTTGGATGCAGATGTCTTCCTTCCGCATCAGAACTGGGGCGACAGCCACATCCAAACTGGGTTAAACACAGCTGTTGCCCCAGTTCTGACGCAAAGGGAAGGACATCTGTAAGGACTCACCCATTCTAGGTAGGCCGGGGCCTGTTTTGCAGTTTGGCTCCCTGGTGGAAATGGCTGGCATCCATCTTGGGAAGGGAGTTCAGCAGAGCAGACATTAGAGGGAGGGAGTTGCCAGAGATAGGGGGAGTGGTTTAGCTGCTCTTCTGTATAGCTACAGACACTCCCAACCAATTGGCTGAGAGCCATAGGGGGAGGAGTCTAGCTTTCTAGGAGGGAGGATTCCTGACAGGAATAGTCAGTCTTGTGAGAGGCTTTAGATGAGAAGCATCTGAGCCTCGTGAGTCTTGTGCTAGGCTGTGATTGAGAAACATCTCAGCCTTAGCAGTCTTGAAGAGGCTTTTGGATAAGCAACATCCTAGCCTCTGAGGTGAATCTGAAACAGTCTATTCTTTAGTGGATCACCTAGGAATTAGTCTGTACTAAGGGGTCAGCTAAGCTGACAGGTCTTAGGGACAGCATAGGATTCAGGGGACCACTTAGAAGGGTAGAGCTTGGAGTCTCTTGTTACAGAGAAAGGTGGGCTCTTGGACTGGGGGAGCTAGCGCGAGTCTGTTAGCCCATTCAGAAGCAAGACTCAGGGAACTGTCTTGTAGGAAGTTCCTGGTTGAAACTATCTGTTCGCACTAGTTGCAGTTTAGTGGGACAGGGCTGTTTCAGTCACGACTCAGCACTGACTGGAATTGCTGAGTTTAAGATCTAAGCTTTAGAGAACCTATGTTGTAACCGTACGCTCCAGCACACTTAGATCTTTTGGAAACCATATGCTCTTGCCATTAATTGTTTAACCATACGCTCGTTACCTCAAAGTAAATAACCGTACGCTCGTTGCCTTGTTAGTAGTTAACCATCAAGCTTGTGCCTCGTTTGTTTGTAAAAGTTAATAAATACTTTCTATTTTAACTTTTACCACAGTCTCCATCATGGTTCCTCACAGTTTCCTCACAGCTGTTTATTTAGTTAGGAGCCTAATTGAACATCTTAGTTAATTTTTAAAATCCTAATTAGAGTAATTAGGTTGGTGGCAGTGATTTGATTATTGGGTGCATCCGAAGTCGTCACAACATCCCCATCCAAACTGGGTGCTTAACCCAGTTTGGATGCAGCTGTCACCCCAGTTCTAAGGGAAGACATCCGCATCCAAACTGGATTAAACACCAGTTTGGATGGGGATGTCTTCCCTCCACGTCAGAACTGGGGTGACCGCCACTTCCAAACTGGGTTAAACACAGCTGTTGCCCCAGTTCTGATGTGGAGGGAAGACATCCCCATCCAAACTGGGTTAAACATGCATGTCCGCCATTAAGGAAGCCATTCTGAAATTTCAGAATTGATTCGGGAAATTCCAAAATTTTTCTGGAAAATTTCAGAAATCATTCAGATTCGAAGTACCAACACCCCCTACATCTGGAACAAGTTTTGAACCATTTTTAAAAAATCACCCGCCCCCTCCTTTGCTCTACTGCCCTCCTTCCCCCTCCCTCCCCCTCAGGCCACGCTGCGACGGCACTGAGGATGGAGGCGGGGGAGTCATCCCAGAGGCAGCGGATTGTGCGCGCACGCAGATGGGGGCTGCGCGGAAGGTGGGCCGCGCGCAGGGCAGAAGCGCCCCATCTGGCTGCGATTGACCTCCTTTGGACCCGCGATCGACTGGTCAATCGCGATCGACTTTGTGAGCAGCAGATTTATTTATTTATTTTATTTATTTATTTATTCAGGCTTCTATACCGCCGACTCCCAGGGGCTCGCGGCGGCTCACAGAGCCAAAGGCACAGTAAAAACAAAACAATAAGAACAATAAAAACAGTTAAAATAGCAATGGTAGAAGGAACAACAACACAGTTCAGCAATAGCATACTTAAAGATATCCGGGCCTACTCGCCAAAGGCCTGCTTGAACAGATGGGTTTTGCATGCCCGTCTAAACGGGAGCAGGTCCTCAAGGCCCTAGTTTCGGCCGGGAGGGCGTTCCACAGCGTAGGAGCTATGACAGAGAACGCCCTCCGGCGAGTGGATGTTAGGCGTGCCAACTTTGTCGATGGTATCTCCAGGAAGTTAGCATCCTCGGACCGTAGTGATCTCGATGGGCAGTATGGAGTGAGACGGTCCCTCAAATACGCTGGCCCCAAGGCCTTATAAGGCCTTAAAGGTAAGAACCAACACTTTGAAGGTGATCCGGTGCTCAATTCGCAGCCAGTGCAGATCCTGCAAAACAGGTGTTATGTGGCGGGCAGCTGGGGTGCCAGACAGGAGCGGGCGGCAGTGTTCTGCACCAGCTTGAGCTTCCGGATCGCCCGACATAGGAAGGCCAATGTAGAGCACGTTGCAGTAATCTAGTCTTGAGATGACCGTGGCTTGGATCACCGTGGCTAGGTCGTTCGGGAGAGGTAGGGGGCCAGCCTCCTTGCCTGTCGGAGGTGGAAGAAGGCCACCTTGCTGACCGCAGAGACCTGGGCCTCCATGGTCAGCTGGGAGTCCAGATGGACTCCCAGGCTCTTCACGGCAGGCGATGGGCATAACGCCTCACCGTCCAGGGTCGGAAGCTGGACATCCACCCCACCCGGGCGGCCCAGAAATTACTAGATGGAACACCTCTTTGGGAATCTCCATGTCCTCCAGTGCCATTTCATTGTGGAAGTACACCACAGAGTCATGCTGAAAGACTACGAAATTCCAAGAGAGAGAAAACAATTGTCACTTTTTTGAAATTTGAGGTTTTTCATTTTCATGGGGGTCCTGTACCCGTAACTCCAGTGAATGTTAAGGGCTGACTATAGTCCAAAGAGAGAAAGAAATGTTTTCCAAGCTCTATTTGTAGCTACGCTGCAGACTGAGAAAAAGATTTTTAACTGATTAACGATCTACATCGTTAACAGAGGAATGTTGTATACATACGTTTTAATTATATATGAGCTATCATGCTGGTTATAGATGCATATCTTATTCTGTTTTGTTTTGTTTTGTTTCTATCCTGCCTTTCTCTTGACATGGGATACAAGGCAGCTCATAACATGGAATAAAACAAAGTACACCTAAAACCAAACAATAAAACACTATTTAAAAATGATCTACCATATTAAAACACAACACGTTAAAACAGCACGGTGTGGTGGTTATCATATTCATAAACATAATTAGACCAAAGTGGGATTCGGAACCCCACTACCAATTGCCATAAGTCATTTCTACTGAGACAACCATATTTTCCCGCTCAGCCGAAACTGTCCCAAACAAGGACGTTTCGGCTATGGACAAAGATCCTATTGATAAATTCAAATTGACAATAGACCGGATGGGAAAAAGCTCCCAACGGCTGCCCAAGGTATTATCTCTTATATTTTATTTATTTATTTATTTATTATTCCATCTTGTATTCCGCTCCTCCCTGCAGGCTCGGGGCGGATAACAGCATATAAAATAGGCTGACATGTAGCATCCATGCAGCCATACAATAAAACGCGAGCATAAAAACGCAACATATATCCCAAAACATAAAATAACATACAATGGCATTCCCTTGAGCCAGGGTATTGGCTATACAGGAGAAGTACGCTGGGTTTGTTTGCCTAATCAAAGGCTAGTCTAAAAAGGGCGGTTATGCAGGCCCTGCGGAACGGGATAAGCTCTGTAATGGCTGGGGCGTCATCCGGGAGAGAGTTCCAGAGCGCCGGGCCGCCACAGAGAAGGCTCTCTGCCTTGTTGTAGACAAGTGACAGGCGCGAACCGATGGTACCAGGAGCAAATTCAACTCCTCCGAACGTAGTGATCTCGGGGGAATGTATGGGGCAAGGCGGTCCCTCAGGTACACAGGCCCTAGGCCGTGGAAGGCCTTAAAGGTTAAAACCAACACCTTGAAGGCAACTCGGTACTCAATGGGTAGCCAGTGCAACTGCCGAAGGATGGGCGTGATGTGCTCCCTTACCGACGTTCCCGCCAGCAAGCGAGCAGCGGCATTTTGCACCAGCTTGAGTTTCCGAATTGTCGACAGGGGAAGGCCAACGTAGAGGGCGTTACAGTAGTCCAGTCTCGAGATGACCGTCGCTTGGATCACCGTGGCCAGGTCGTTCCTGGAAAGGTAGGGTGCCAGTCGCCTAGCCTGTCGTAGGTGAAAAAATGACGCCCTGCTGGCCGCGGAGACCTGGGTCTCCATGGTCAGCAGGAGGTCCAATTGGACACCCAAGCTCTTAATCACAGGTGACAGGCTAAGCCGTTCACCATCCAGGGTAGGCAACCGGCACTCATCCAGTCCAGGCCGACCAGGCCACAAGATCTCCGTCTTAACAAAGGACATTTCCTCCTCACCCAGCTGTTCCTTTGTGCCTTTCCCGCCTTGCACAGCCCCGGCCTGGGTTGGCTGATTCAAAGAAACACGCCGTTCTCTGATTGGCCGAGACTCGCCGGCCGGCTTCCCATTCAGCTGACTTTGACATCTCAGACTATCAGCTGTTGCCGCACGTAGGCAGGGAAGGCGCGCCATTCAAATGTAAATGTACTTCTCTATTAGGGTTGCCATTTTTTGATATAAGAAATAAGGGACATTTATGGGATTTTTCACAAAAATAAGGGACACTTCATTAAAATCTTGAAACTCAAACATTAGGTAGAAATAGTTTTATTAACAGAATAAGATAATGATTGAAACTCACAAAAGAAACTGACTTACACCCTCTTAACAGGACATGGTATGTTTCTGCATGCTTTGTCATGCAGAAAAAACCCCATTATCAGAACTACCTTATTTTCTCCATCTGTATTTAGTACTTGACTTTGCTGACTTTAAAAGTGCACTGTCTAAACATTAAAATAAAATAAATTTTATAAGACAGTACATCTTCATGATTATTATGTCAATAGTTAATGGTATAGTATAGTATGGGATACACAGCATTGTATAGTATTGGGATGCACAGCTAGGCCTATTTTAAGAGTAACTCTCAAGCAACCAGAAACTATCTTTATCCAACATGATCCAACATTCCCCTTGGGTAATGGATAATTAGTCTACTGTACTTTGAAAAAGTCCGGTATCACCTCTTCCTTCCAACGGGGATGCAGGCTGCCCTGCGAGTTGGAATCCCCGGGCAGGCATTGCCATGGAAACCACAGCGCGCACCTTCCTCTGGTCAACCCCGCCCAGTCCTGTTCTGCTAGTCAAAAATAAGGGACAGGGCCTGAAAATAAGGGACACAAATTTTAGGGCCAAAATAAGGGGCGTCCCTTAAAGGGACGTCCCTTAGAATAAGGGAATAAGGGACATATGGGAACCCTATTCTCTATATATATATTGCCTGTATTACACATTAAAGACGTTAGCCATTTTGGAACTTGGGTGTCCGGCTCTCATCCTTCATCAGGTGATAGACTCTTCTCTCAGTTTCTGGTGCACTTCCGTCTGGGTGAGAGTGCAATATTGGGTTTTTGGGGGGATTTATAGTTTTAAAGGGATCACCTAGATTTCGGCCATGATCCTCGCATTTTAGAGGCGGTCAGGGCTCTGTCCCCTTAAGGGAAGTGCCCCCTATATTTCGATAACAGTTTCAGAACTAGGGTTGGGCGCGGATTTCATTTCCTCCATTTCCTATGGTATCTTGAGTACTTCAGGAGCTTGTAACGGCAAGGGCCCTCCCAGTACGAAAACCTGCCCAACACGAAAGCAAGCGGGAGCCAATCTCGGCTCCTCCTCCCCTATGCGGCATCACAGTTGAATCTTTTTTATTTTCCTTTATTTTCCTGATTCTTTTTATTTAGTAGAACTGACTGGGAGTTGGTGACCTGAGGGAAATACTCCTAAAAGATTATTCCGTGCCGCCATCGCTGCCTCTTCCTCATCCCCCGCTGCGCTCGGGGCCCTCTTCCTTCCTTCCTTTCCCCCTCTTCCCCCTTTCCTTCTCCTTCTTCCTTTTCCCTCCCTCTCTCCCCTTCCTTCTTTCATCCATTCTCCTTCTTCAGTCCTTTCTTTCTCCCCTTCACCCTTTCCTTCTCCTTCTCTCCTTCCTTTTCCCTCCCTCTCTCCCCTTCCTTCTTTCCTCCATTCTCCCCCTTCCTCCTTCCTTCCTTCCTCTTCCTTCTTTTCTCCCCTTCACCATTTCTTTCTCCTTCCTTTCTTTTCACTTCCCTCTCTCTCCCCTTCTTTCTTTTCTTCTTTTCCCTTCGTTATTTTACTTTTTCCTCACTCCCTTTCCTTTCTTTTCCCCACCCTTTCCTTTCCTCCCTTCCCATTCCTTCTTTCTTTTCCCCTCCTTGTCTCTCTCCTGCTTTTCTTTTCTTCCTTTTCCATAGTTCGTTCTTCTTTACTTTCTTCCTCTCCCCCTCCCTCCTTTATTTCTTCTGTCTGTCTGTCTGTCTTCCTTTCTTTCTTTCCCCCTTCCTTCCTTCCGCCTTCTCTTCCTTCCCAGAGTCCTGAGCATGCCTTTTGCAGAGCCAGGTCTGAAGTGTCCCGTCATTCTGCCAGGGGAATCCTTTTCTCATAGTGTAGCGGCAATTTGGAGTCCCAAAACTCCCCAGGCAAATACCTCTGACTCTCAGGCGGCGACTTTCGTGCGGGCACAGGTACGAAACAACGCAACAATTGATACTGGTCCAAATGAAGCCAACTTTATTTGCAATACATCAGCTGACGGAGTCTGCCTAGCATAAGGCTGCTAATATGGCAGAGCCCCGAACAAATGCCAACACTTAGTTTTATACATTCAATGGCGACAGACTCTTGATCCCGCCCATCTTCACAACTTGCAATAGGCTGGCACCCATGAACCCATTTCTTTACCCAATTAAACAAAGCATCCTAGCATCTCATTCCTATTTGCTAATAAACTGTGGCGCAGTATGAATTTCCATCATTGCTCTATGTTATTGCTTTATGGGCAAAGTATTCTCAAATTGTTACATTACTACTGGGAAACCTGCCAAGTGGAAGCTTTCATTTGCCATGCGCATTATCTAACCATTCAGAATTGTAAACAAAAGCACATGGCTAGTAGGCCAATCAGGGCCGCTTTTTATCTAAGAGGTACATGATGTTCTTTGGCAAATCACTGCTTGTGCCTTTGTTCAATCAGTGTAGCTTATTCTCGCCATTATTACTTGGCAAGCTACCCTGTTATTCCAAAGCCATTGCTGAGCAGCACTCTCTCCTAGCATTATTTCTGCTAAAAGCATCAATTCCGCTTTAATAGTATGTACGCATATACTCACATTTAGTTGAATTCAGTCTTAAAATATTAGCCATAGAATATATAAAAAGCAAAATATTAGCCATAGAAGCAAAATATTTGGAAATTTATTTCAGTGAGAGCCATATATATATATATATATATATATATATATATATATATATATATAATGGCTCTCACTGAAATAAATTTCCAAATATTTTGCTTCTATGGCTCTCTGAGTCAAAAGGGTTCCTGACCCCTGATCTATAGCTATAGTGGCTAAGCTTGACCTTCAGGGTCAAACCAAATTAGATAAAGGAAAAATATAGCAAAATGGCCACATGCCTCCTTTGTAGGACTCCATTGGTCATTTACAGAGATTTAGAGGTACTGGAGATCAGTAGGTGATGAAGGGCACTGGCAGTAAAGAAGCCATGCTTTACATATTCCTCACATCGTCTCAACGCACACATCTCCATTGAGATTTAATGTAGTTTGATACAACTTGAGCTGCCATAGTTCAATGCTATGGAATTACAAGAGTTGTTGTTTTACAAGGTCTTTAACATTCCTTATCAAAGCTTGCTGATGCCTCACCAAACTACAAATCCTAGGATTCCATAGCATTGACACATGGGTACTTAAAGTGGTATCAAATTGCCTTAATTCTACAGTGTAGATCAGTGTTTTTCAACCTTTTTGAGCCGCGGCATATTTTTGACATTTACAAAATCCTGGGCACACCACCAACCAAAATGACACAATATGACACTCTTACACAGTAACATATATACTTTAATATGTTTTAAAATGTATTCATACACACAGTGTGAAACCTGGGCCTGTTTCGATGAACACAACATAGATATCCTGGCAGGAATGGCAGAAAGACACACGCGAAGGTCTTGCTCAACATCTGGGAGTTATAGTTCACCCTCAATCAAAGAGCACTCTGAACTCCACCAATGATGGAATGGAATCAAACTTCCCACACAGAACTACCATAACCAAGAAAAAAAAACTATAAAAGTTTGGTGGGCATTGACCTTGAGTTTTGGAGTTGTAGTTCACCTATATCCAGAGAACACTGTGGATGGGAGAGAGGAAGACGTGGGGCGAGTCTGCGCAGTAGCGCCCGCATGGGTCACGTCTTCCTCCCTCCCCCCCTCCCGCAGAAGCGGCAGCGTGAGCAAAGCGAGGCAAAGCGGGCAGAGCGAGGCTGGGAAGAAGGGAGCCCGAGTGGAGAAGAAAAAGTGTTCGGCAGGAGGGGGAAGAAAGGGTATTGGAGGTTCCAATTTCCCACGGCACACCTGATGATCGCTCACGGCACACTAGTGTGCCACGGAACACTGGTTGGGAAACACTGGTGTAGACCAAAAGTAAAGTACAAACTGGAAAGCGGGTTGCTGTAGCACACAAATGTTCAAATTTATTTAGCATTCAACTTTGTTGTAAAAATCATATATCTTCCCAAATGGGGATGTGGAATTCAGGTAGAAAGTATTTCAAATAATATATCTCAAACCCTCTGTTCCGGAATCCAATTGTAATCCTGGTATATATATATATATTCATTTTCAAGGTATAAGTGATCCGGATAGAGAGGCTTGGAAGGTCGACGGACTATGTATTTAAAGGCCTTGCCGTTTCGCCAGAGGAACTGGCTTCATCGGGACCCCAAAGAATAACATATATTTTTATAATTCCACCGGTCCGATAATCTATAAGTTCAAATAAAATATACTTATTAGCATTTTGCAATTCAGGTTTAGCCCCCCAGTTAGACAGGACCACCCTAATGAAAGGCTTAACATTATATACATACCAATTCATTCAAATCAACGGAAATATCTTTCTGAGTGGACGCAGCCACTACTTCACAATGGTAGTCAGCGGACAACACATAACACCGGAGGTCTCGGTTACATACACTCCAACTGAGATACAGGTGGGACCTATTCCAGAATCTCACTGATTGATAGGCAATCGTTATGGCCTAGAGGTAATTCGCTTTTTAGGGAATGAATCCAGAATACTTCTCTTTGATGTAATAGTTTTTTGTGATCCTGGTACGGTCATGGTGAGATTATTTCTAATACTAAAATTTTGAAGTCATCAAATTTATGATGTTGTTTAAAATGAATGTATAACGGAGAAGATTCATTACGTGTTTTAAATCTCTATCTGTGTTCCTGCGCCCTTGTACGGAGATCACGCCCACTTTCGCCAACATAATATCTCAAACACGGAACACTGGTTGGGAAACACTGGTGTAGATACACCCAATATCCCCTGATTCTTCTTGGAGATACACATACCTCCCGTAACTCAAAAGCTTTTCCACAACTTTGCAGCATTTTCCATCATGCGATGAAAGTATCGCACAAAAGAAACTTTTCAAATTGATGTATTATTCATTTGTTTATTTATTTCTCCATCTACTAAAGAGAATGCCACCATCTGTTAGTACTAAAAATAATTAAGATATAGGACAA
Source organism: Anolis apletophallus (assembly GCA_030556195.1). Classification (NCBI taxonomy): domain Eukaryota; kingdom Metazoa; phylum Chordata; class Lepidosauria; order Squamata; family Anolidae; genus Anolis; species Anolis apletophallus. The sequence goes on along the minus strand of JARBWK010000010.1, from coordinate 138,009,722 downwards.
ACAAAATAAATACGCCAGCCAATTCATTGGAGAGAGATTTTCCCAATTGCTCTAAAGATTTTAATCAATTAATCTGACTGATTAATAGATGAAACACTGCTGCCAAAGGAGATGCTGTGGGAAATTTCAGAGGAGCACTGCAAACAGGGGTCGGGTTTGTTTTTTTTTTTTGCTTTTTGAGGCACTAAGGGAAGCAAGAAAAGCAAATTAAAGTTGAGTTGCCAAAGGGATGCTGTGCTCTATGGAAATATCAATAGACATGTACCATATCTAGCAGATACTACTCTCTGTAATAGCAAAAAAAAGTGCCTCCTTCCATGCCATTTAAGAAGTACCAAACTCAGATCCCACTATATTAAAAACAAAGTAAAACAAGGCCTCCCAGGTATCAATTCTCTGTACCAGTGCTGTCCAACTTCTAACCGGCCAGGGGCCGGACTTGAGGTCACTGATGTCCTGGGGGGCCTTGAGGTCACCACCCTAGGCCCCTCCCCCAGTCCCGGGCGCCGGCACGCGCGGGAAAGAGGACGAAGATGAAGGCAGTCAGCTGATTGCCTTCTCCTTCGTCCCTCTTTCCCCGCGCGCGCGGGGATCCTGGGCGCCGGCGCACGCGCGGGGAAAGAGGGACGAAGAAGAAGGCAGTCAGCTGACTGCCTTCATCTTCGTCCCTCTTTCCCCGCGCACGTGCCGGCGCCTGGGACTGGGGGAGGGGCCTAGGGTGGTGACCTCAAGGCCCCCCAGGTCATCAGTGACCTCAAGTCCGGCCCCTGGCCAGTTAGAAGTTGGACAGCACTGGTACAGAGATTGCCTTCTCCTTTGTCCCTCATCTTTCCCCCCGCCCGCGCCCTTGCCCCGATCGCGAGCGCCGGCGCGGGGAGGGGAAGGAGGAGGGGCGAAGGAGGAAGAAGGCAGCCAGCTGGCTTCCTCCTCCTTCGCCCCTCCTCCTCCCCCAGCGGACGCGCCCGCGGCTCCAATCGCGAGCCGCGGTGCAGGGAGGGGAATGAGGAAGGCGAAGGAGGAGGAGCCAGCGCACTTCCTCCTCCCTGCCTCGCCTCCCCCCCCCCGGCCGCCTTTTTTAAAAAAAAAATTAGAATGTTTTTTTAAAAAAAATAAAAATGGCAGCCGGGGGCATAGCGGGGGCCGTGTCCAACAGGCTGTGGGGCCATGTGCGGCCCCCGGGCCGCCAGTTGGACAGCCCTGCTCTGTACCATCACATATTGTACTCCTCAGCTTGATATAATATTAAGGGGATTTCTCAGGGATTTATTTATTAATTTATTATTTCATTTTATTTACCACCCTTCCCAAGAGGCTCGGGGTGGTTTACAACAACGAAACAATACAATCATAGTAAAATTAAAAACATAAAACATAAAAGCAGATTTAGACCAGAGTGGACTATGCAGCCATTACAGATCAAACGCCCGTCGAAAAAGGTAGGTCTTACAGGCCCTCCTGAAGGCCTGCAGATCGGTTATTGATCGGGTCTCCTCAGGAAGGGTGTTCCAAGAAACAGACGCTACTACAGGAAAAGTGTGCTGCCCGTCGTTGATAAGCGGCAGACCTTGAGTGACGGAACCTCCAATAGATTCCGATCCATGGACCGTAGTGTCCTCTGGGGAATGTGCGGGGAGAGACGGTCCTTCAGGTACACTGGCCCAAGACCATGCAAGGCCTTAAAGGTTAGCACCAACACTTTGACGGCAATCCAGTACTCAATCGGGAGCCAGTGCAAATGCTGCAAGACTGGCGTGATGTGGCACGATAGCGTCACTCCAGCCAGAAGTCGAGCCGTAGCGTTTTGCACCAACTTAAGTTTCTGGATTACCGATAAAGGAAGGCCAATGTAAAGGGCATTACAGTAGTCCAGTCTTGAGATGACCATGGCCTGGATTACCGTTGCCAGGTCGTCGCCGGAGAGGTGCCTTGCCTGGCGCAGATGGGAAAACGCTGCTCTGCTTATGGCGGAGACCTGAGCCTCCATCGTCAGCAGAGGGTCCAGTTGGACCCCCCAGGCTTTTATCCAAGGGTGACGGGGTAACCACCCCGCCATCCATGATTGGCAGCTGGAGCTCCCTCCCCCCCCCGATGGGTTCACCTTCAACCTGCTGGCCCGCAGCTACCCAGACATGGCTTCAAGGCACTGATGGAAATAATCGGTTACGGAGTCCGGCCGGCCATCCATCCTCAGCACCAGCTGGGTGTCATCAGCGTACTGATGACACTCCAGACCAAAACTATGCACCAGTTGGGCCAGTGGACGCATACAGATGTTAAATAATAGAGGGGAGAGGATAGCCCCTTGGGGGATCCCACAATTAAGGGGGACCCTTTCCGAAACCATCCCTGCCCTTTCCACCTGTTGTCCCTGATCGTGGAGAAAGGAGGCCACCCATTTAAGGGCGGACATTTAAAACCCCAAGATTAAAACTGCTGCTAAAGCTGGAACAAACTTCTGGCCGAAACACCTTTTGAAAACCCACTGGCCACCAATACACTTATATCCACTTGAAGCCTTTGGCTTACAGGAGGTATCCTAGGCAAGAAATGCGCTGGATTCGCACTTAAGCCTGCGTATTGAGGTAACACTGAAGTTATAACTTCTTCAAGATATGCGCTGCCACCATTAGACTTTTGATTGCTGCAGGAACTGTTTTGAGACCTTTTTGACAGAGGCACATGTGAGGCAGTTGTTTGAACAACCAAACAATGAAGTTGTTCAACATTCAACTAAATGTGAGTATAATAAGGCCCTGAATTTATTCATAATAATAATGATGATAATATTCATTCAGCCTCTGCTACTACTACTACTACTACTAATAGTAACAACAACAACAACAACAACAAACAATAGGTTCCTAGAGTAGGAGACCTCCAAGGGCCATCCAGTCCAACCTCCTTCTGCCATAAAGGAAAAACACAATCAAAGCATTCCTCACAGATAATGATGGTAATAATAACAACAACTACTACTACAATGGGTTCCTAGAATAGGAGGAGACCTCCAAAGGCCATCCAGTCCAACCTCCTTCTGCACCTGGGCGGCGGCGGGAGACTGCGGTGTGGGACTGAGCCTTCGATCTTCCAGGACGCCCTACGTGATCTACCAGTAGATCGCAATCTACCTAATGCGACTCGAAGCGGTGTACACATGGCACGAATGCCCACAGATAAAATACATAACACTTAATAGAACAATCATATAAAAGAAAAAATTCACAGTTAAAATATAAAATACAAATCTCAGCATCTCATTATTGAAATTGGTTTCCGTTGCATCATCATGGTCTCAAATAAAATTTATCCTTTTGAACCCACAGTTTGACTGTTTGAGCTAGTCCTTAATTTCGATTGAGTTAATTTTTATCTACAGTTTCACATATCCACACCAAGTTGCCTCTGAAGACTGCTCAGAAGCTGCAATTAGTCCAGCGCGCAGCAGCCAGACTACTAACGGGAGCGGGGTAAAGGGAGCGCACAACTCCCCTGATGCGCCAGCTCCACTGACTGCCAATTAGCTTCCGAGCACAAGTCAAAGTGCTGGTGTTGACCTACAAAACCCTGTACGATTCCGGCCCAGTTTACCTGTCCGAACATATTCTCCCCTATGAACCATCAAGAGTGCCAAGATTGTCTGGAGAGGCCCTGCTCTCGGTCCCACCACCTTCGCAGGCACATCTGGTGGGGACGAGGGACAGGGCCTTTTCTGTGGCGACCCCCCGGCTGTGGAATTGTCAGATTATTGCATTTTGAATAGCAATTCATGAGTCAGCACAAGATATATTTTCGCAATTTGAGATGACCTGCAGTGTGACATGTTTGACACCAGATGGCGCTGTCTCAAGACTGCTAAATGGAACCTTGAGGAATGTCAGTTACAAAGTGACAGTTGGGATCTGACAGTTGGAATTTAATATCTGTGAGGAAAGGATGTTTAGAAAGGTAGCTGTGATGACTGTTGTTTTTCGATGTTTTGCCAGTTATTGTTAAATACAATTCAATACAAAGTTATATATTTACCTTGTGGAGATCTGCCCCCTCCCTCCTGACCTTTAGAAAGTGGGTGAAAATGTGGCTGTGCAATGAGGCCGTCACAGAATGAAGGAGGAGATCGCGAAGCGACTAAAGTCGCTAACCACTTGATACGGACCAAATATATAGATTACGTTGGACTTGATTTTACTTTGGCGAAAGGCTTTTAAAATGTATTTATTGTATTGTATTTGATAATTTTCTCTCCCCTCTGTTATTTATCATCTACATGTGACCACTTGCTCAGCTGGTACGTAGCTTTGGGCTTGGGTGCCACCAGTACGCTGATGACACCCAACTCATTCTGAAGATGGAGGGCCGACCCGATTCCGTACCCGATAATTTCCATCTCTGCCTTGAGGCCATTACTGGATGGCTGTGAGCCAGTAGGTTGAAGGTAAATCCACCTAAGATGGAGATCCTGTGGCTCGGTCGTCCGGGCAGTAGGAACGTTCAGTTTCCAACCCTGGACGGCGTGACATTATGTCCGTCGTCAGCCATAAAGAGCCTTGGGGTTACTTTAGACCAGCGGTTCTCAACCTGGGGGTTGTGACCCCCCGAGGGGTCGCGGGGCTATTTTCTGGGGGTCACGAAGGTGCCTGGGTTGGCCCCACCCCTTCCGCTGCCTCCAAATGGCTGCCGGCCTCTGTGCCAGGTCAGCTCCTCTACCTCTTGTTCCCACAGGGCTTCAGGGAGTGAGGAGGAAGAGGAGGTTACAAACAAAGGCCCTCATCCCCTGCCGAGAGGTCATGGCACCTCCTCCTCTGTTGCTGCCCGCCTTGAGGGGCCTGGTCGCAGGCAGGCGGCCACAGCGTTGCCCCTCCTTCTCCCTGGTTGTGTGTGGCTGCCCCGGAGCCAAATGTAGGCGAACTACACTGCTCCTACATCACTGTCAATTCTTCTCAAACGTCTCCAGTATTTTCTGTTGGTGATGGGAGTGTGTGTTCCAAATTTGGTTCAATTCCATTGTTGATGGTGTTCAGAATACTCATTGATGGCAGGTGAACTATAAATCCAAGTACCTCCAACTCCCAAATGTCAGGGTCTATTTCCCCCCAACCTCTTCAATATTTTCTTTTTTTCATGGGATTTCTATATGCCAAGTTTGGTTCAATTCCATTGTTGGTGCAGTGCAGAATGCTCTTTGATTGTAGGTGAACTATAAATCCCAGCAACTACAACACCCAATGTCAAGTTCTATTTTCCCTAAACTCCACCAGTGTTCAAATTTGGGCATAATGAATATTTGTGCCAAGTTAGGTCCAGATAAATAGTGGTTTGGGTTCACATTTGCTCTCTGGATGTAGGTGAACTGCATCTCCCCTCAATCACTGACAAACCTCTTCAGTATATTCTGTTGGTTATGGGGGTTCTGTGTGCCAAGTTTGGTCTAGGTCTGTCATTTGTGGGGGACTCTGGTCTGTGGAAGTCAGAGCTGAATGGTTGAAGGTACTGCAAATCCCATCATCTGTTGTCCATACCCCCTAAACATATTGTTTTTGTGATTAATCTCTATACTTTAATTATATTCAATTTGTAATAATGAAAATCCATCCTGGATATCAGATATTTGCATTACGATTCATAACAGTAGCAAAATTACAGTTACGAAGTAGCAACGAAAATATGGTTGGGGGGTCACCACAACATGAGGAACTTTATTTAGGGGTCATGGCATTGGAAAGGTTGAGAACCACTGCTTTAGACCCTTTGCTGTCGATGGAGTCTCACGTCTCCACCATCAGGAAAGTGGCATTTTTCCATCTTCACCAGGCGAGAAAGCTGGCCCCCTACTTGTCCCGATGTGTCCTGGCCACAGTGGTCCAAGCCACGGTCATCTCGAGGCTTGACTACTGTAATGCTCTTTACATTGGCCTTCCTTTGTTGGTAATCCGGAGACATAAGTTAGTGCAGAGTCCCGACGAGCCATCACATCACGCCGATTCTGCATGAACTACACTGGCTTCCTGTAGAATGCCGGATTACCTTCAAGGTGTTAGTGTTGACTTTTAAGGCCTTAAATGGTCTGGGGCCAGTGTACCTAAGGCAGTGTTTCCCAACCTTTTTTGAGCCGCGGCACACTTTTAACATTAAAAAAATCCGGGGGCACACCACCAACCAAAATGACACAAAATGACACTCTAACACAGTAAAGATCGTCTGGGGGTTGGTGGCCTGCTGGGAACAGCTGCTGGGAGTGCCAAAACTGGGGAGGGGGTGGAGCCAGGCTGTGCCATGCCCCGCCCCCTACCCCCGGCTTCACCTCTCCCAGCAGCTGCTCCAGCCTTGAGGGGGCAGTGCCAAGCCAGCGGTGCCAGAGCCAGCACAATGCTGGCTTGGCACTGTCCCCTCAAGGCTGGAGCAGCTGCTGGGAGTGCCGAAGCCGGGGGAGGGGGCAGAGCCAGGCCGTGCCATGCCCCGCCCCTCCCCCCAGCTTCAGCTCTCCTACAGAGGAGGAGCATGAGCGGTGGACGGGCTTCAGTGGGCGGGGCTTCTCCTCCACGCGGCTTCAGCGAGCGAGGGGCAAGAGTCATGGTGGGAGTCATGGCGGATTGGAGGCTGGCTGGGGAAACGGCCGAAGGAGGCGCCGCCCCGGTCCCTTCTTCTTTTTCTTCCCCACTGCCCGGCCCTTCCTCCTCCTCCCCAAGCAGCAGGAGTTTGGCAGGAGGGGGAGGGAGGAAGCTTCCTCGCGGCACAGCAGGAGGTCCATCACGGAGTGTGAGCACACTTTCTGACCTAAGGGACCGCCTTATCCCATATCGTCCCACAGCAGGAGGTCCACGTTCCATCTGACACCCTAGTGCCTGCCACGGCACAGGGCCTGGTTGAGAAAGACTGACCTGAACAGAAGGGACCGCTCCTTATCCCAAAGGATATTGTCCCACCAGATCCCTCCTTTGGCTCTGAAGAACATAACCTCCTGGTTCTAATCCAAGCCCCAAGACGTTCCATCTGACCGCAGCCCTGGGAGGAGCGGAATACAAGAACGAACAATAAATAAATAAATAAATAAACCCGGCGAAGGGCTTTTTCGATTATAGCCCCGGTTCTTTGGAATGCGCTGCCGGCCGAGATTCGATCTCTTAAGACCCTTCTCCCATTTCGGAAAGCCTGTAAAACCTTGTTGTTTTGGCAGGCCTTCGGAACGTGAGTGGCCGTGGCTCCCCTCTTGTTAAACACCATCTGTATTGTGTTCCTGGTTCTGAAAAGCAATGATAACTTGTTTACCTAAAGAAATTTCTTTGACAGAAACAGAGGATGGGATCACCCCTTGATTCATAGATTCCAGTCAGGTCAATGACCCAGCTTCCATGTCAACCATAGGTCACCTTCATCCCAATAAATAATATATGGAGAGTGGCTATTAAATACAGTGCAGCATATGACAGCTCCTTTTTTTCCTCACGTTACAGGGACAAGTCAAGATGGCCTTGTCCTCTGAAGGTATTTAACTGGTGCTGCTTTCATCTGCTTAAAAATAACAAATGATACCGTTTTTAGCTTTGGGCTTTTTTCAAGCACCGTGTTTCATTTTGTTTTAACGGATGCTATTAATGTATTTGTGTTATTGTTATGGATTTTATTCCTGTTTTATGGTTTTTAATCTTCTGCATCTCCTTGGGCACACTTGTAGCAAACTGGTTTAATAAATCTTAAAATGAGAATTTTAAAAAATATGATAATACAGTCAAAATCCAGTTCCTAATACCAATCGGAGTAGACTCACTGCACCAATAGAATTTAGCAGTGACTTACCTTGTTTCCATTGGTTCAATGGTCTACTCCTGTGATTTTCAACCAGTGTGCCATGAGAGATCATCAGGTGTTACTACACACACTTGTAGCAGAGTCTATACAGATAAACACACTGAGAGACTGTAGAAATATCTATATATATAAAGGAACAGTCGTCATGTGAAGACTACCTCAAACAGAGAAACCTTACAACGCAGAAACACAAAACTTGCCAACAGAAATAGGCCTTAAGCAAGGTACGTTTGTAGCAAAGAAACTTCCCCCCCCCAAAACCTAAAAGGCCCCCAAAACAACAAGTAAAAATAAAACTACATTTCCCAGCATCCTCTGAGGCAGCCAGCGAAACCCATTGGCCAACATCAGTTACCATAGTAATGGTGGGCAAAGCCACTTAGAATGCTGAGAGATTTCAGTTGAGGGTTAAACTGCCACGGTCAAGATCTAGGAGGGAGACAAATAGGGCACCAGGGACACAGGCACCACTGACAAACACATACCCCAGAATAACACAAAAGTAATACCTACACACAACACAATACGCACATAACACAACCTTGCGTCTACTGCTCAACCCATTTGTATGCCATTCCTCCCTTCCACACAGGCATAAGCTGACCCAAAAGACAAGCCATGCCTCCTAAAAAAGAATAGCAAAACCTAAAAGGCCCCCAAAACAACGAGTAAAAAACCTATATTTCCCAGCATCCTCCGTGGCTGCCAGCAAATGCCATTGGCCAACATCGGCCCACACAAAATGCAGAGAGGAAGAGTAACCATAGCACCGCTGGCAGGAGCCATCCAAGGCTAGGATAGAATGCTGAGAGATTTCAGTTGTCAGTTGGTGTTTTGTGGTTAAACTGTCAAAACCAAACTCTATGAGGGAGCAATTCTCCAGCAATTCCTACCCACACAACACAACACAACTTCCAATCACAACCCATCCCACCAACCTTACGGGACCCCGTACACACAACACCTACCACCACCACAAACAAAAACCATTCCTTCCTTCCACACAGACAGAAACTGACCCAAAAGACAAGACATGTCTTCTAAAAATAACAGCATTGGACGACACACTCACAACGCTACATACATCAAACAAAAAAGGGCAGAACAAACGGCAGAACAGAAACACACTGTGCAGCAGAGACACAGACAACAGGTCACGCAGAATGGCAACACAACAGCAGTGCGCAAGGAGCGCAGAAACACGACGTCGCAACACAGAAAACAAACTTCAAAAACACCCCAACCAATTCCACCACCTAGCCTTCAGATACAACGCTGCAGAAGACTACAGCATGGTGCCAGAGGCCGACATTGGCACCCTAACGCACATCTGCACACACTGCAAAGCCCTGAAATACCCAGCAGAAACAACAGGAATGTGCTGCCTAGCCGGTAAAGTCTCTCTACCAGCACTTGCCACTCCTCCACAACCACTACAGACTTTGCTGAGTGGAGACACTCCAGAATCAAAACACTTCCTCCGCTATATAAGACAATACAACTCATGCTTCCAGATGACATCATTTGGAGCACACATAGAAAGTGCGCAATTCATGCCTACATGACCCCACCAAGAGCGTAAGTAACATCATTTCCAACCCTTACATACTCAGACTTTCTCGCATCTCCTAAATAGGGCACAGCAACGCGTGCCGGGTACAGCTAGTATATATATATATATATATATATATATATATATATATATATATATATATATAATGAATGTTTCATATATTAGAACCCTTGTCGAGTTAATGAACATTCACACTTTTTCATTTACACAACCAAAATTGGTATATGGTGTTACAAATGAGTAAACCTCGCAACATGAAATACAAAATAAACACAGTGGAAAACAGTTTGAGAGTCCGTAGGATATGGGGGAGAGACCAGCGAGGGAATACAATCCAAATGAAACAAATGCGACTGTAGCAATCACAGTTCAATGCCGGTCTCCCACTGGTGTGCCCAGATGGGTTGTTTTCCCAAAGTTCTCACAAAATCCAGTTCATAAGAGATATAGTTCCCGAAATTGTAATCCAATATTTACTGTGTTGTTGCTGGCAGGTTTACTGGCATTAACTGCTTGGGATGCTGGAGGGGCCGCGATGGTCGATCTGCAAGGCCCGATCCATTTTGCCCTATGGGCTTTCTCAAGCAGCAATTAAATCAGCAGAATGCACAGTGTCACAGGATACATATACTGTACATGGTGGAGGAAGAGGCTCGCATAGACCGTGCTCCCGAGGACCCCAAGGGTGTGCCATGGGAAATTATTTTCAAACTTTCATTCATATATTTATTTATTTATTATTTCAATTTGCTAAGCCGCCCTTCCCGAGGCTCAGGGCGGTTTCCAAACATATAAAACACATCGAGATAATGACATCCTATAAACACCCTAAAATACCATGACAATCATGGTCAATTACAGACATATAAAATCGCATAAAACACACTAATCAGAGCATAGCTGATTCAAAGTAGCAGCGGCAGCATGGCTGGTGAGGGATTGGCAGTTCAAGCACCGGTCAGGTCAAATGCCTTCCTGAACAGCCAGGTCTTACACGATCTGCGGAAGCCCATCAGGTCCCGCAAGGCTCGCGTCTCGGCCGGCAGCGAGTTCCACAAAACCGGGGCAGCCACCGAGAACGCCCTCTGCCGTGTGCTGGACAGCCTATAGGTTTTCAGTCCTGGGAACTCTAGCATGATAAGACCCTCTGAACGCAGTGATCTACTGGGCACATATGGGGTAAGCCGCTCCCTCAAGTACACTGGCCCCAAACCATATAAGGCCTTGAAAGTCAAAACTAACACTTTGAAGGAGACCCAGAATTCGATTGGCAACCAGTGCAGCTCACGCAGGAGAGGTGTTATATAAACTATAAGGTGCATCTGTCCCTTTAAAAAATGGAACCATAGCACTCTCACGTCACCGAAGAAGTGATGTGAGAGTGCTATGGTCACGCCATCTTGGATTTGCTCAGACATGACTAAGTAAACAAAGTTAAAGTTAGTGCTGCAGCTGCACGTCAAGTGACAGTGGCAATTTGGGATCACAGCAAGACAAGCGAGTGACAGTGATGGAGAAGTTTTTGAGAAGGGAAAATGCAAATGCCAAACAGGGCCCTGGACAAAATTATGACACAGATGAAGGCCCTAATATGAGAGGTGGACAAAAGAAAAAAGAAAAGACGGTGAGCTCGAGGCAATACAGAGAAAGCTATCTTTCATTTGGATTCACTTTCACCAGGGATGCGACGGCACCGACTCCGCTGTGCTTGGTGTGGGGTGAGAAGCTGTTCAATAGCGCCATGGTGCCAAGCAAGCTTAAACGCCATCTCCAAACAAAACACCCTTCCGTTCATCGAAACAGGCCCAGGTTTCATACTAAGTGAGTGTATAAATACATTTAAAACATATTAACTATATGTATTACTGTGTTAGAGTGTCATTTTGTGTCATTTTGGTTGGTGGTGTGCCCCAGGATTTTGTAAATGTAAAAAATGTGCCGCAGCTCAAAAAAGGTTGAAAATCATTGGTCTACTCTACCTGAGATAGCTTTTGGCTATAGGCTATTGTGCCTTTCGATAAGCACCTGCCTAGGTAAGAAATTTGAGACATCTGAGCTCTAGATCAGGGGTGTCCAAACTTTTTAAGCCAAGAGCCTGTTCACGGTCCCTCTATAGACTATAGTTTGAAGGAAAAAAAACCATGAACATATTCCTATGCACATTTCATATGTCTTACCTGTAGTGCAAAAAGAAAGAAAGAAAGAAAGAAAGAAAGAACAATACCATACATTAAAAAGAACAATTTTAACCAATGTAAACGTACCAGTCTTTCGATGGGAAGTGTGGGCCTGCTTTTGGCTGATGAGAGAGTCAAGTTAATTAGGATTTTTGTTGTTGTTGAGTGCCTTCAAGTAGTTTCAGACAATGGAATATGCTGCCTCATAGTCTGGCGGAATCTCCTTCTCTGGAGGTTTTCCAGCAGTGGTGGCATGGCCATCAGTCAAGAGGGCTTAGATAGTGGTGAGGGGAGGGCCCTTATAGTTGCCACCTTGCTCTCTCCAAGGGAAGGGTGGTAAGGATCCCGCATTTTCTGGGCCCCTGGTCTCCAAGAAAGAATGAAGAAATTGCCTGGGCAAGGGTGATACACCTCACGCCATGAACCAATAACACAAACCACACGTGATTGGATGGAAAATGGCCACAACTCATTTATTGAAAACAGGAACAAGGATTGGCGGCCACGCATGGGTCCTGGATCAGGGATCGGACAGCCCACAATTGTCCGAAGGCGCTTGGGAGCCTGGGTGCCACCGGCCCAATACCTGTCCACAGAAACTCTGCACCCCAGGGGGCCGGGGCATTATCCCCCCCTTACAACCAAGGGGCGATAAGCCAGCCTGATCCAGGGCCCATGCCCACGCCAAACACGGAGTTGCGACAGAGAACAATAATGACCACATAACCATAACAAGTGCAACGATGGATATAAATAAAAGCAACATGGAACTACAAACAAGCAATGAAACAAGTAGGGTGGGTGGGAGGAAAAATCGAATCGGCCCCAAGTGATGGCAGGGAAGCCCAGGGTAGCCTTAAAAGAGCTGCCCGGGCGGAAGAGAGTGCTGGCTGGCTGGCTGACAACATAGGGCGGGACGGGTCCAGCCCTGTCATTGGCCGGCCGGCGTTGGCGGCGGGAAACCTTCCCACTACCCAGGGGCTTCTGGAGGGAAGAAGCCCCTTCCTTCCCGCCAAGATGGCGGTGAGGACAACCACCGCCCCGCAACCTGCTCAGCCGGTAAGTCGGCTAAGCCCATAAACGTAGAGAGGAAGGAAGTTAAGAAAGGGAGGTAGGAAAGAAGCAAAGGAGGGAGGGAGGCGTGGAGAGAGAAGGCCAGTGGAAATTTGTACAGCGGCTGCAATTGGTCATACTTTGGACATGCCTGCTCTAGATGTTGCTGAACTTTAACTAAGCATCCCTCACCTTTAGTGATGTTGGCTAAGGCTAATGGAAGCTGCAATCCTACATCATCTGGAAAGTCCCTTCCTGGTACTGTATATGTCATCCTACAAATGGGCAACATACATCTAGACCAGTGGTCTCCAAACTTTTTTGGCCTACCGCCCGCTTTCCAGAAAACAAATTACTCACTGCCCCCCTAGAATTTTTTTTAAAAATTTAATAGCAATTAAACAGAAAGATATATGTGTATATATGCAGTGGTTCAGAGTGCTCTCCAAATGTGGGTGGACTACATCTCCCATAAATCACTGTCAATTCCTCCCAACCTTCTCCCATATTTTCTGTTGGTCATGGGGGTTCTGTGTGCCGAGTTTGGTCCAGGTCTGTCATTCATGGGGTCTCGGCTGTGGAAGTCAGAGCTGAATTGGTCGAAGGTACTGCAAATCCCATCATCCGTTTTCCATACTCCCCCCAAACATATTGTTTTTGTGATTAATCACTATGCTTTAATTATGTTCAATTTGTAACAATGAAAACACATCCTGCATATTAGATATTTGCATTAGAATTCATAAAAGTAGCAAAATTATTTATGAAGTAGCAATGAAAATATGGTTGGGGGTCACCACAACACGAGGAACCTTATTTAGGGGTCACGGCATTAGAAAGGTTGAGAACCAATGCATTCATAGATATATCTTTCTGTTTAATTGCTTTAAAAAAATTTTAAAAAATTCTAGGGGGGGCGCTGAGTAAATTTTTTTCTGGAAAGGGAGCGGTAGGCCAAATATGTTTGGGAACCAGTGGTCTAGCCTTTGACCCTTTGTCCTTCACTTGGAAACACCTTTGATTCTTAATCCAAAGGGAAGTAATAGCTATTGATTTCCTTCAAGTAGTCTCCTTGTTGAGTTCTGGATGTGTGTGTGTGTATAGATCAGGGCTGCCCAGGAAGTCGATCGTGATCGACTGGTCCATCCCAGGACCGAAGGAGGTTGATCCAGATGGGGCACTTCTAGAGGGGGCGGAGCCATGCCGCACCAAGCCCCGCCCCCAGCTTCAGCGCTACCACAGCTTCTTCAGCCTTGAAGAGGGTAGTGCCAAGCCATTAGTGGCTAGCTATGCCACCACTGACTTGGCACTACCCCCCTCTATCCTGGAGAAGCTGTGGTAGCGCTAAAGCCAGAAGGGGAGGGGGTGGAGCCATGCTGCACCAAGCCCCTCCCCCTCCCCGGCTTCAGCGCTACCACAGCTTCTTCAGCCTTGAGGAGGGTAGGGCCAAGCCAGTAGTGGCTAGCTATGCCACCACTGACTTGGCACTACCCTCCTCTATCCTGGAGAGGCTGTGGTAGCGCTAAAGCCAGAGGGGGAGGGGGTGGAGCCATGCTGCACCAAGCCCCGCCCCCTCCCCGGCTTCAGCGCTACCACAGCTTCTTCAGCCTTGAAGACGGTAGTGCCAAGCCAGTAGTGGCTAGCTATGCCACCACTGGCTTGGCACTATCCTCCTCTATCCTGGAGAAGCTGTGGTAGCGCTAAAGCCAGAGGGGGAGGGGGAGCCATGCTGCACCAAGCCCCCGCCCTCCCCGGCTTCAGTGCTACCACAGCTTCTTCAGCCTTGAGGGAGGGTAGTGCCAAGCCAGTAGTGGCTAGCTATGCCACCACTGGCTTGGCACTACCCCTCTATCCTGGAGAAGCTGTGGTAGCGCTAAAGCCAGAGGGGGAGGGGGCGGAGCCATGCCACACCAAACCCCGCCCCCTCCCCGGCTTCAGCACTACCACAGCTTCTTCAGCCTTGAAGAGGGTAGTGCCAAGCCAGTAGTTGTTAGCTATGCCACCACTGGCTTGGCACTATCCTCCTGAAGCCTGGGGAAGCTGTGGTAGAGCTAAAGCCAGAGGGGAGGGGGTGGAGCCATTCTGCACCAAGCCCCCCCTCCCGGCTTCAGCGCTACCACAGCTTCTTCAGCCTTGAGGAGGGTAGTGCCAAGCCAGTCGTGGCTAGCTAGGCCACCACTGACTTGGCACTACCCCCCTCTATCCTGGAGAAGCTGTGGTAGCGCTAAAGCCAGAGGGGGAGGGGGTGGAGCCATGCCGCACCAAGCCCCGCCCCCTCCCCGGCTTCAGCGCTACCACAGCTTCTTCAGCCTTGAGGAGGGTAGTACCAAGCCAGTAGTGGCTAGCTATGCCACCACTGGCTTGGCACTATCCTCCTTTATCCTGGAAAAGCTGTGGTAGCGCTAAAGCCAGAGGGGGAGGGGGCGGAGCCATGCTGCACCAAGCCCCGCCCCTCCCAGCCTCAGCGCTACCACAGCTTCTTCAGCCTTGAGGAGGGTAGTGCCAAGCCAGTAGTGACTAGCTATGCCATCACTGGCTTGGCATTACCTTCCTCAAGCCTGGAGAAGCTGTGGTAGAGCTAAAGCCAGAGGGGGCGGAGCCAGGCCGCACCAAGCCCCGCCCCCTGCTCTGCCCTGCTTCTCTCTCGGTAGATCTTTCTGACTTGGTTTTATTATAAGTAGCTCGCATGCTGAAAAAGTGTGGGCACCCCTGGTCTAGATATATAAATGGAGCGCATCTATTAACAATCTGCAGAGGGGGAGAACACATCTCAAGAGACTGAAAAATACATTCATTTTATTGCGAGATAAACCCAAGAAAATGTATTTTGGGGACATTTTCTTTTAGAGCTTTCCTCGGGAGTTATTTTTAAAAGACATCATTTTAAAGGAATCCTGAAGGCAAGAGATTAAATATTCTGAATCCGGGCGTTCTCAATCTCATATTTAGTTTCCAGTTACTGTGCTTTGGAGAGACATACATCTTTCAGAGATCCATGACAACGATATTAATAAAATGAGTCTGCGTAGGTTTATGAAATTTCTATGGCTTATTTGTCATGACTTTTTGTTATTAGCTAACATATGGACTTTATTTAACATATTGTCTGATTGTTTTATAGATTCCCAAAAAAAAAAAGCTTCAAAAGAAAACTGGGGCAAACCGTATTGAGGTCATTTCGGAATAAAACAAACATGCTTGGTCAGCATCTTGAAAAATAGGGTCAGATTAGACGATACATTTATCATGTTTTTGGAAGAGATGCTTTCTTAAGTGGTAAAAGATGTGTGTTCTCATAGTGCGTGATGTTTCTAACTTATCTTACTTACCTGGGAAACACGGGTTTAATTTGCAAGTTTGGTAGCTGAAGCAGGTATCTCTAGAGGTCTCCATGGTTAGCAAAACGTCGTTTTTCCATCTACGACAGGCTAGGCGACTGGCACCCTACCTGTCCAGGGACGACCTGGCCACGGTGATCCAAGCGACGGTCATCTCGAGGCTGGACTACTGTAATGCCCTCTACGTTGGCCTTCCCTTGTCGACAATCCGGAAACTCAAGCTGGTGCAGAATGCCGCTGCTCGCTCGCTGGTGGGAGCACCAGTGAGGGAGCACATTACTCTCATCCCCCGGCAACTGTACTGGCTTCCCATCGAGTACCGAATTGCCTTCAAGGTATTGGTTTTAACCTTTAAGACCACTCACGGTCTAGGGCAGTGTTTCTCAACCTGGGGGTCGGGACCCCTGAGGGGGTCGCGAGGGGGTGTCAGAGGGGTCGCCAAAGACCATCAGAAAGCATAGTGTTTTGTGTTGGTCTTAGGATTTCTGTGAGGGAAGTTTGGCCCAATTCTATCGTTGGTGGGATTCAGAATGCTCTTTGATTGCAGATGAACTATAAATCCCAGCAACTATAACTCCCAAATGTCAAGGTCTATTGTCTCCAAACTCCAAAAGTGGGCATATGGGATATTCATGCCAAGTTTGGTCCAGATCCATCATTGTTTGAGTCCACAGTGCTCTCTGGATGGAGGTGAACTACAACTCCCAAACTCAAGGACAATGCCCACCAAACCGTTCCAGTATTTTCTGTTGGTCACGGGAATTCTGTGTGCCAAGTTTGGTTCAATTCCATCGTTGGTGGAGTTCAGAACGCTCTTTGATTATAGATGAATTATAAATCCCAGCAACTACAAGTCCCAAATGACCAAAATCAATTCCGCCCAACCCACTATTAAAATTAGGGAGTATCAGGTATTTGTGCCAAATTTGGTGCAGATATTGACGTTACGATTCATAACAGTAGCAAAACTACGGTTATGGAGTAGCAACTGAAGTAATGTTATGGTTGGGGGTCACCACAACATGAAGAACCATATTAAGGGGTCATGGCATTAGGAAGGTTGAGAAACACTGGTCTAGGGCCTGTGTACCTAAGGGACCGCCTTACCCCGTATGTTCCCCCGAGATCGCCACGCTCGGAAGAGCAGAACCTGTTGATTATTCCATCGATCCGCTCCTGCCATTTGTCCACTACGAGACAGCGAGCCTTTTCTGTCGCGGCCCCTGTGCTCTGGAACTCGCTTCCTGACCACACTCGGGCGATCTCTGAGCTCGCCCCTTTTCGAAGAGCGTGTAAGACCGCTCTTTTTAGGCTGGCGATTAGCTAAATCTGAGTGTAACGGCATGCTACGCCTGAGTTAAGAACCCTAATCTTCGTTGTTTACTACTGTTATGCATTGCATTTCATGGTATGCTTTTATTGTATGTTTTTATTGTATGCTGTGAACCGCCCCGAACCTGCAGGGAGGAGCAGAATATAAAATTGAATGAATAAATAAATAAATAAATAAAAGCTATTGTGAAGAGAGAAGAGGTAATAATAATAATAATACACTTTATTTATATTCCGCTCTTCTCACCTGAAGGGGACTCAGAGCAGATTACATTACACATACAGCAGACAGTCCCTGCCGAATTGACATACAATTACTCTTCTGCCTTCAGGGCCTTAAAAGGATGGACATGCAAGCTATGGCCCTGAAGGTAGAGAAAAAGCCATCCCACGTGCAGGGAGGCCTGGAATATCTTTAAGAATGAGTGCTAGACTCAAAAATAGTGAACCAAACAAGATATATTGAATACAACCAGTAAAAATGCTGGTGGCCCAAAATGCTTAGTTGGTTGCAAAGGAAGTCCTTGAAAAAGGAAGCTATCACTTGCCTCTTAACTTTGCAGAGTGATGGTGTCTCTCTTGGATTCCAGGCTCCTGTTGCTCTCTGGCTTGTAGACTCGCGAAGTCCTATATAAGCCCCAAAATCCACAGTCTATGTTGAGGATGGATCCTCCTATGTACTGCAGGCTTGGTTGAGAGCTAAGGTTAGGCTTAATAGGTGAACTAAGATGCTTTGTCCCAGCAAGCTTAGATTCCACCTTGTTATGTCTGTGTGTCTTCTGGAATGGAGGCAGAGTTCTGGAGTTTACCTGTCCCTCAGGTAAACTCCAGAAGAGGGAGGAGTTAAGGGTGGTGATGCCAGGTTTGGAGCCAAGACACAGCTCCACCCCTAAGTGTCCACATAGCCACAACAATAGAACAAAGACCTTGCAGGTAAGGGCAGCAAAATACAAATACAGATATAATATCAGCCCCGTGGGGGCACCACAATTACAATACAATTGTACAGACAAACATTAGGCTTGGTTTAGAACCCAAAAATCGTGATTCTAAAATGAACCGTGGGGGGGGTTGATTCATAAAAGAAAGACTTACAAAAAAAATTCCAAAAATTTCTAAAATGTAACGTAATTACTAACGAAATTCTTAATTAGTTCTACATTAGGCAAAGCAGGGAAACAGGACTGACACTGTTTTAAGCACAGGCAAATCAAGGGGAAACATTTCCCTTGGTTTCCTTGCAGGGAGATATAATGCATTAATATATTATTAATATTATTATAATAATAAAAGGCCAGGGTTTCTTTGCAGGGACATATAATGCACTAATATATTATTATTAATATTATTATAATAATAAAGGCCAGGGTTTCTTTGCAGGGACATATAATGCATTAATATATTATTATTAATATTATTATAATAATGAAAAGGCTAGGGTTTCTTTGCAGGGACATATAATGCACTAATATATTATTATTGTTAATATTATTATAATAATAAAAGACCAGGGTTTCTTTGCAGGGACATATAATGCACTAATATATTATTATTATTAATATTATTATAATAATAAAAGGCCAGGGTTTCTTTGCAGGGACATATAATGCACTAATATATTATTATTAACATTATTATTATTATAATAAAAGGCCAGGGTTTCTTTGCAGGGACATATTGTCAGCTCCGGCAAGGGGGTCTAATGAACCACGCTCACTCCAAACGATGCTGAAGGATAAGTAGTTTAATAGGTCCTTAATCCAGGGCAAGCAAAGATAGACTAACTTTTTCCCACGCAAGAGTCTCTTCAAAAGCCCGGCCCGCCCCCCTGCTGGGCCCCTCCTTCCTCAGGGATGACCATCCGGCTCTCCGCATATCAAAGTTCAGGAAAGGTGCCTGGCACTTCAAAGGGCAGTTCCAGTTCAAAGCCCGCCAGATGCTGCTCTTATCTGATGGCGCGCGAGGTTTGGTCTGTTAGGGCAACAAACGGATCAAGCGGCGGCGACACATATAATGCACTAATATATTATTATTAATATTATTATAATAATAAAAGGCCAGGGTTTCTTTGCAGGGACATATAATGCACTAATATATTGTTATTAATATTATTATAATAATAAAAGGCCAGGGTTTCTTTGCAGGGACATATAATGCACTAATATATTATTATTAATATTATTATAATAATAAAAGGCCAGGGTTTCTTTGCAGGGACATATAATGCACTAATATATTATTATTAATATTATTATTATAATAAAAGGTCAGGGTTTCTTTGCAGGGACATATAATGCATTAATATATTATTATTAATATTATTAAATAAAATAGTTGCCCACCTCTGGTCTAGGACTTGCTAATCTGTAGAGTTCTCCTCACTGCAGCTTTCCCCCCCTTCAGTTTTGCATACCACTCTAGGATCTCCGTTTGAACTCTATGGTTTTTCCTGATTCTGAACTCTTCCTTCTGCTCTCCGTGCTCTTTTCACTCCCTGCTCCCCTTCCCTCAGCCTTTTTAATGTCCTTCTTATCTGTCCTTCTATCCAGCCTAATTTCCTGGGGGTTTAAACCGCTATTTTCCTCTCAGTCCTCCAAAACCACTCTAGGAGTCGCGCTGTGGAACTCTATGGTTCTGGCTCCTTTTTCACTTCCTACAGGAAGGCCTTTCACTCTAATTAGGCTCCGAGCATGGAAAGGCCCCGATCTGACTGTGAGTAATGTCTGGAAAGCTATTTTGGAGGGGAAAATTTTCCTGTTAGGGAGGCATCCGAAATATTTACAAATCAAATGAAAATTTGGGCCCAGGAACTGCAGAAAAGAAAGTCCACTTCCGGGTTCGCCACCGCGATGCGTATAAACTTGAAAGTCCCATTACATACGAATCCCTTCCAATTTCATTTAATTTTCATAACTTTTTGCTCATGCCTAACAAACATGTGCAGACAAACATGTGCAATTAGAAGGATTATTTTCTTCTGACTGCGTCGCAGGGTGCGGTTGCTCCATTACAACACAAGGTGGTGCAGATGAGAGCCTCTGGTTCCACATTCCACCTCCGGCAGCAGATCTTCCTTATTTATTTTTTATTCAGGTGTTGTAAAGTCCTTATAAAAATCCTTACCGCTGAGCGGTCCCTAGTTCATCTACTTACAGCTGGCTTGTTTTTGATCTGTTAGGTGGACGGTGGACAGGGCTCACAGCTGGGTATCCAGACCAGTAGGCAGCCGGAGCTCACACCCACCTGGGCAACCCAGCCAAAGGATCTCCATCTTCGATGGATTCACTCTCAACCGACTGGCTCGTAGCCAGCCAATCACAGCTTCAAGGCATAGCTGGAAACAATCGGGTACAGAGTTCGGCCGGCCCTCCATCCTCAGCACTAGCTGGGTGTCATCAGCGTACTGATGACACTCCAGACCAAACCTCCGCACCAAATTGGCAAGTGGTCGCATATAGATGTTAAATAATAAAGGAGAGAGAATGGCTCCCTGAGGGATCCCACAATTTAAAGGGATCCTCTTGGAAACCATACTTCCCCTCTTCACTCGCTATCCCCGATTGTTCCTTTAATAGCTGTGAGTCACACACAGTCCCCCTAACCCCTGACACGGCTAGGCATTGGGTTAATAATGCGTGGTCTACCGCAGGGCTGTCCAACTTCTACCGGCCCAGGGGCCTGAATTCCGGTCACTGATGACCTGGGGGGCTGTAGGGTCTGCCCCCGCCCCCAGCTCCGCCCCTCCCCCTCCCCGCCCCGGCTCCGCCCTCTCCCTTGGCTCCAACCCCACCCCGCCCCCGCCCCTGCATGCATACAGTCAAATATAATCTTTTACTGAGATAAAATGCAGGGTGGGCATTCAAAAGGGGCATCCATACAGTCAAATATAATCTTTTACTGAGATAAAATGCAGGGATAAGATGTTAAATAATTTTAATTTAATATTAAATATATTTAATTCCATCCTCCCCTCTCCCCTTATTATAATTTAATATTAAATATATTTAATTCCATCCTCCCCCCCCTATTTTAATGTATCCCATCTCCCCTTATTTCATCTTTAAATATATTTAATTTTATATGTAATACATGAGGGGAGATGGGGGGAGGGAATGAGGAGCCCCCTGCTTCAGCCTACCTTTAGCAAATCCAGGAGTACCCGGACGACGAGAGAGGCGACGACCGACTGATTCGAAGAAGGTCCTAATCGCGTCTGTGGGCCTCAGAGATCCGAATAGCCGAAGAGTATCGGCTAGAATAGCCGAAGAGTATCACGAGAATACGCAAACCACACGGGATTTCGCTGTCAACGCCGGCGTGATCTCACGTTGACAGCGAAATCCCGTGTGGATTGCGTATTCTCGCGATACTTGCCCCGAACCCGGAAGTAGGTATTTTTTTATTTATTTATTTTATTTTATTTTTCCATTTTTATTTTTTATTAAAAAGCTTAGGGGGGCGGAGGGAAGGGGCTGGGGTGCCTTATACGGCCCCAGGGCCGCAAGTTGGACAGCCCTGGTCTACCGTATCAAACACTGCTGTGAGGTCCAATAACACGAGCAGCGCTGATCCTCCTTGATCCATGTGCTGATCCTCCTTGATATATGTGCTATTGTGATTGTTTTATGCTTATATTGTCTTGTTAATTTTATGTTTATGTTGTTTACTTTGTATGCATTGATGATGTTACTTGGAAACCGCTCTGAGTCCCCTCGGGGAGATAGAGCAGTATATAAATAAAGTTTTGTTGCTGTTGTAGAGAAATATTATATCATCAACACAATCTTTGGCTGGTAATTATCTAAAATTCCATACTTTCTGTGTATGATCTCCCAGTGTTTCCTGTGATCAGTGAATATATTTCATCCTCCAAGGTTGCCATGCTCTAGCAGTGTTCCTGCTGTTTTTTTCCTCCTCTTTCTGACAGACAAATCACTCTATGACAGAAATGACCACTTGAGCATCCTTTTTTGAAACAAATTGCCTAGCAGACAGTAATCAATTCTGTGTCTTCATGTTATTACAGCTATAACTGACCCATAGAGATTAACCTGTCTTTTGGGAATGCCCTTCAGCCAGAAGCAAGAAAATATTGCAAAAAAAGAATATTTGATTCAAAGCAGGGATGCAAATACTCTCTAGTCTTGCAAAGCAAGGAGCGATTCTTTCTGGTATGCAATCAGGGCGCATTCAAGTCATGCTGCTACCTGAGGCATCCTTCCTAACATCATAAACAAGGTCATAGTACCAGAGGACAGTCAAGTTATTTTGATCTCTGGGACAGAAATGTCCACATCTTTCCTCCTCCCTGGTTCCTAGCAACAATTTATAAAATGTTATCCTTTCACTAAAATCTGCACCTTTCACACTTCCTAATGCCATGGCTGTGCAAGTAAACAGGTCTTAAGGCATTTAAACATGGATTTCAGTGTTCCTGAATAAAAATGTTCACATCTGGCATACGAGGAAAAGACCGTTCTTCCCCACATGCAGAAGGTAACATGTTCAGACCTGCCATTGCCAAATAATAATAATAATAATAATAATATATAATATACTTTATTTATATTCCACTTTTCTCACCCTGAAAGGGACTCAGAGCGGATTACATTACACATACGGCAGACAGTCCCTGCCGACTGACATACAATTACAATACATTGTACAGACAAACATGTGCAATTAGAAGGATTTTTTTCTCTCTTCTGGCTGCATCGCAGGGTGCGGTTGCTCCAATATGTCACAAGGGGGTGCTGTTGCTTCATCCTCAGATGAGAGCCTCTGGTTCTGCATTCCACCTCCGGCAGCCGATCTTCCTTATTTTTATTCAGGTGTTGTAAAGTCCTTATAAAAATCCTTCCCCGCTGAGTGGTTCCTAGTTCATCTACTCACAGCTTATTTATTTATTTATTATTCACTCTTATATACCGCTCCTTCCGGCAGGCTCGGGGCGGTTTACATGGTTCACATACAGTATCACACTAACAGTTTAATACATCATACTAAAAGCATAAAACATAAAAACAGAAAAGCATAAAATACAACTATCCTAAAACAAACGTCTACAATAATCGCAGATTACTTCTAAACTTATGTCAGACTTCATGGGCCGGTGAGGTTAAAAGCTTTTTTGAACAAGAAAGTCTTACAAGCTCTCCAAAATGGGGCTAGGTCAGTGATGGCGCGAACCTCATCCGGCATGGAGTTCCAGAAGGATGGTGCAGCCGCATAGAAGGCTCTCGATCTCGTTGATGATAACCTACAGGAGTTGATCGACGGGACAGCTAGGAGATTTTGTTCTTCTGAGCGTAGTGATCTCGGGGGAACATATGGGGTGAGGCGGTCCCTCAGGTACACTGGCCCTAAGCCATACA
Source organism: Anolis apletophallus (assembly GCA_030556195.1). NCBI lineage: Eukaryota > Metazoa > Chordata > Lepidosauria > Squamata > Anolidae > Anolis > Anolis apletophallus. Next base: position 137,986,072 of record JARBWK010000010.1, on the reverse strand, counting down.
AGGCCTTAAAGGTAAACACCGGCACCTTGAAAACAATCCGGTACTCTATTGGTAGCCAGTGCAGTTGCTGCAAGATAGGTGTTATATGCTCTCGGACTGACGCTCCCGCCAGAAGTCGAGCAGCAGCATTTGGCACCAGCTTAAGTTTCCGGACCGTTGACAAGGGAAGGCCTATGTAGAGGGCATTACAGTAATCCAGCCTCGAGATGATCGTCGCCTGGATCGCCGTAGCCAGGTCGCCCCTGGACAAGTACGGAGCCAGCCGCCTAGCCTGCCGCAGATGGTAAAATGCGATCTTGCATACCGTGGAGATTTGTGTCTCCATCGATAGCAATGGGTCCAAATGGACCCCCAAGCTCTTTATGGAGGATGACGGGCTTAGAGGCTCACCATCTAGGGTAGGCAGCTGGCAACCAGTCAATCCAGGGGAACCCAGCCATAAGATCTCCGTCTTCGACGGGTTAACCTTCAATCGGCTAGTACACAGCCATCCAGTCACGGCTTCAAGGCATTGATGGAAACAATCGGGTACGGTCTCCGGCCTGCCATCCATTCTCAGTACAAGCTGGGTGTCATCAGCATACTGATGGCACTCCAGACCGAAGTCGCGAACCAGCTGGGCCAGTGGGCGCATATAGATGTTGAACAGTAGTGGGGAAAGGATGGCCCCCTGGGGGACCTCACAAGTTAGTGGGCGCCTCCCAGAAACCATTCCCCCCCCTGCCTCCACTCGTTGTCCCCGGTCCTGGAGAAAGGAGGCCACCCATTTAAGGGCCGTCCCCCTGACTCCTGACACGGCTAAACGGTGGGTCAACAGCGCATGATCTACCGTGTCAAAAGCTGCTGTCAGATCTAACAAAACAAGCAGCGCTGACCCATCCTGGTCCAGCTGGCAGCGAAGTCGGTCTGTAATGGAGACAAGCACGGTTTCCGTCCCATGCCCAATATGGAAGCCGGACTGGAAGGGATCAAGTCCAGCTGTGTCATCTAAGAGCCGTTGCAGCTGATCCGCTACTGCCCTCTCAGTTACCTTGCCCAGAAACGGCAAGTTCGAAACCGGGCGGTAACTGGAGGGAGCTGAAGGATCTAGATTCGGCTTTTTCAGTAGCGGTCTTACCATAGCCTCTTTCGAACCCCTGGGAACACTCCTTGCTCAAGGGAACTGTTGATTGATTATTCTGCCCAGGGGGTCTCGCAACCCCTCCCGACACGATCTAAATAGCTAGGAGGGGCACGGGTCGAGGGAGCAGCTGGCTTGTTTTCGATCTGTTAGGTGGACAGGGCTCACAGCTGGGTGTCCAGTCCAGCCCGGGAATCAAACATGCAACCTTCTGATTGCAAACACAGCTGTTGTTACCGCTGTGCTATCTCTCCGGCCCTAAATAAATAAAAGAGGTTATGATTCAGATCATGCCTAAAACTGCAAAGACAAAGAAGGCAGTATGGCATTAGAACAGTGGTTCCCAACCTTTTTTTGACCAGGGACCACCTTGACCGGGGACCACTATCCAACATTAGTAGAAAAAGGGTTGTGAATCAGTTTGTGGTCAATTTTTTGTTATTTGGGCTGCTGATTCAGGAAATTGCATTGGATAGACTACATCAGCTCTAGTTTCTGATACAGAACATGTTCCATCCAGTAGTCGCCATTTGCTCACCCACAGAAAACCATATTTAATAAGCCTTGGTACTGTAAGAGGGTTTCGCGAGGCCAGTCACTCTCGTTGCAACGGTGTAGTAACAGTGAGGCTGCATACCATATTTTAGTTCTTGTGGACCACTGGTTGGGAACCACTGCATTAGAAAAACCTTTTCAAAATAGGCACTTCCAAATATATCTTCATTATTCTCAACCATTAATCGTGCTGCCAGGGGCAGACTTTAAAGAGGCTATCCATGGTGCTGCATACTAGGCATGAGAAAAAAGTTATGAAAATGATTCGTTTCGTAAGAAATTCGTAAGAAATGCTACTTTCGAGTATTTCCGCACCTGGAACGCCAACCAGGAAGTGGACTTTCTTTTTCGAACTTCGGGGGCCAGGATTTTCTTAAGTGTCGTTATTAGGTTGTAAGGGGGGGGCACCCTCCTTCTCTCTTACCACCCTCCCGCCTCCCTTGCCAATAAGTATTATGGCAAGGCAAGCCCTAAACTCGCTCCTTCTTTCGGCTGGAAGCCCAGAAAAAATGTAAACAGAGAGGATTACTCAGAAGTAAATCTGCAAGGAGGGCACTTTGGATGAAGGGCCCTCCTTTGTGGATTTACTTCTGAGGAAACCTCTCTCTGTTTACATTTTTCCAGGCTTCCTGCCTCTCCTGCCCTGCCAGGATCTAAAGCATCAAAGAGTATTGGGGTGAGAAACCAACCTAATGTATAATAGAATGAATGCTACTGTAAGTGCCTAATATTATAAGTAATCCAACTGGTCATACCTCCATTCCATGCACATGCAATAATACAGCAGTAATAACAATAACAAGAGGTAAAATTCAAACCGAAGTATTCTGACTGGTCTCTCCTCATGCGGTGCAAACGGGCTCTTCTCTTATTAGCCGGGAAATTAGCCCGGGAAAAGCCAGCGTTGCTGCTTGGGAGCACACACATACATATTGAGGGGGGGATTGGCTGCAGAATCCGGGGCTCATAGAGAAGATTCTGCAGCAAATCCCCCCCAAAGAATATGTATGTGTGTGCACCCAAGCAGAAAACGCTGGCTTTCCCCGGGCTCACAGAGAAGAGCCCGTTTGCACCGCATGAGGAGGGACCAGTCAGAATAGTTCGGGTTTGAATTTTACCTCTTCTTATACCCATTGTTATTACTGCTGTATTATTGCATGTGCATGGAATGTAGGTATATGACCAGCCTGGGCAAACTTGGGCCCTCGCTCCCTCGGGATCGGGGTGAGAGAGAGGCAGCGAGGAGCGAGGGGGGGGGGCTCCTCCTCCTTTTTTTTGCTGCTTCCAAGAATAGAATACCCCCTCCCTCCCTCCTTTGCTCCCTCCTTCCTATTTGGAGAGTCCCATCTAGAATTCAGAATTCAGTGTAATTCAGTGTGATTTATTCAAGTTTTGGCCTACAACTCCCAGAAATCCCAGCCAATTTACCAGCTGTTAGGATTTCTGGGAGTTGTAGGCCAAAACCATCTGGAATGCGCATGCGCTGGCATACGAACTACTAACGAATTTCGTTAGTAATTAAGTTACATTTTAGAAATTTTTGGAAATTTTTTTGTAAGTCTTTCTTTTACTAATCAAACCCCCGCCCCCATTTGATTTTAGAATCGCCATTTTTGGGTTCGAAACCATGCCTAGTGACTACTCATGTTCCCATAGAGTAAGCTGGGGACAGCACGGGATCAAGCCAGGGAGATATGGTAATAGGGCAATGCGGAGCACTGCCCAATGGTTTACCCTGCTGCATTTGTGGTGGTCCACGCTCTGGTTACATCCCGTATAGACTACTGCAACGTTCTCTACGTGGGGTTGCCTATGAAGACTGCCTGGAAGCTGCAATTAGTCCAGCGCGCAGCAGCCAGACTACTAACGGGAAAGGGATACAGGGAGTGCACAACTCCCCTGTTGCGCCAGCTCCACTGGCTGCCAATTAGCTTCCGAGCACAATTCAAAGTGGTGGTGTTGACCTACAAAACCCTATATGGTTCCGGCCCAGTTTACCTGTCTGAACGTATTCTCCCCTATGAGCCGTCAAGAGTACTAAGATCGTCTGGAGAGGCCCTGCTCTTGGTCCCACCACCTTCGTAGGCGTGTCTGGTGAGGATGAGGGACAGGGCCTTTTAGGCTGTGGAATTCCCTCCCAAATGAAATTAGATCCTCCCCCTTCCTCCTGACTTTTAGGAAGTGGGTGAAAACATGGCTGTGCAATGAGGACTTCGCAGAATAAAGGAGGAGATCGCGAAGAAAATCCCCCCCAATTAGATTTTCGATTTCCTATTTTTGGGTTCTAAACCATGCCTACTGCATACTAGTAAAAAAAAAAACCTTTAGGAATGTGTAAGCTAAATTGCCATCAGATGTTAATAGAGTCTTATAACTGGAAAAGATTGCAAAAGCCATCCCTTCCATGCCTGAAGATTTATGACCTCACCACACACAGTAAAATCGGTGTTTCTACACATTTAAGAAATGGCAAGCCCTTCACGTTGCCCGTTTTTGTTGCCCCCTTGTAAATAAAGCCATGATGCTTTGTGTGGAAAGAGTTGAAATGCCCATTTTCCCAGATTGCCAATGTAGAGGCTTGGGGAAAGATCAATTGCCAATGCAAAGGCTATGCGAAAGATGAGGGTTAATTTTAAACCTCTTCCTATGATCCGGAGTGATTTTTTAAAATAAAAAAAATGGATAAATCATCCAAATCCTGGAGGGACAATGGGAGAAAATCTCTGTGCAAATGACCTCAGGGAAAGTACTACCTTAAGAAAGGTGCTTCAGTTTCAGTGGAAGGATTTTTAGTGTAAACAACCCCATGGAAAGTGCCACTGTAATGATCCTTACCCCAGTAGGCCTGGCAGAAGCCTGTAGAGCAGTGTTCCTCAACCTTCTTAATACCGCGACCCCTTACTACAGTTCCTCAGAATGTGGTGACCCCCAACCATAAAATCATTTTAGCTGCTACTTCATAACCGTAATTTTGCTACTGTTGTGAATCGTAATGTAAATATCTTATATGCAGGATGTATTTTCATTCACTGGACCAAATTTGGCACAAATAACCAATACACCCCAATTTGAATACTGGTGGGGGAGGGGGGTTGATTTTGTCGTTTAGGAGTTGTAGTTGCTGGGATTTATAGTTCACCTACAATCAGAGAGCATTCTGAACTCCTCCAATGATGGAACTGAGCCAAACTCACAGAACTCCCATGACCAACAGAAGATACTGGAAGGGTTTGGTGGGCATTGACCTTGAGTTTTGGTGTTGTAGTTCACCTATATCCAGAGAACACTGTGGACGCAAACAATGATGGGTCTGGACCAAACTTGGCAGGAATACTCAATATTTATTTATTTATTTATTTTTATTATTCGGGCTTCTATGCCTCCTTGAGGCTCGCGGCGGCTTACAGGAGCCGAAGGGCACAGTAAAATACAGGCAATAAGCAGTTAAAAACAATTAAAAACAACAGCAGTATAGTAATTAATAACACAGTTAACACAATGAACAGCACATCATCCTCAGAAGAACGAATAGATGGCGGGGCATGGGCAGGACTTACTCACCAAAGGCCTGTTTAAACAGGTATGTTTTACAGGCCCGTCTAAACGGGAGCAAGTCCTTCATAGCCCGAGTTCCGGCTGGGAGGGCGTTCCACAGCGTAGGTGCTATGACAGAGAACCCTCGGGCGGGTAGCAGTCAGCCTTGCGAGTTTAGCTGAAGGTATCTCCAGGAGATTGGAGTCCTCAGACCGAAGTGATCTCGGAGGGCAATATGGGTGAGACGGTCCTCAAATACGCTGGCCCCAGGCCGTGTAAGGCCTTAAAGGTGAGGACCAACACTTTGAAGGTGATCCGGTGCTCAATTGGCAGCCAGTGCAGATCCTGCAAAACAGGTGTTATGTGGGCGCCAGCTGGCGTGCCAGACAGGAGCCGGGCGGCAGTGTTCTGCACTAGCCTGAGCTTCCGGGTCACCGACAGAGGAAGGCCAACGTAGAGCGCCTTGCAGTAATCCAGCCTTGAGATATATGCTCAAATGTGAACACTGGTGGAGTTTGGGGGAAATAGACCTTGACATTTGAGAGCTATATTTGCTGGGATTTATAGTTCACCTACAATCAAAGAGCATCCTGACATCTTGCAACAATGGAATTGTTCTGGACTCCATTCTGGACTCCACCAACAATGGAACTGAACCAATCTTGGCACACACACCTCCCTTTTTTCTGATGGTCTTTGGCGACCCTTCTGACACCCCCTCGTGACCCCCCTAGGGGTCCCGACCCCCAGGTTGAGAAACACTGCTGTAGAGGTAGGCCTGAAAACAGTTTGGCCTCCATCTTGTGAGGGGATGGCAGTATGGCAGCCATATTAGGAAGGTGTTTCTAGGAAAGAGGGAGTGGTTAAGAACTCCTTAGGGCAGAAACAGAGCTGCCCCAGGATTGGTTAAGAGCTGATGGGAGGAGCCAAACTGAAAGGAGGGAAAGGGTTTTTTTTAAGAGTCAGTCTCAGAGATCTATTTTATTTATTTATTATTTATTTATTGGGACTTCTCGGCCGCCGACTCCCGGGGGCTCGCGGCGGCTCACAAAGCCAATGGCACAGCGCCAAGGGTTAAAACAACAGCATAAAACAATTAAAAGCAAATTAAACACAGTTTAAACAAGCAATACAGTTAAAATAAGAGCAGCAGATCCAACAGCAAGGTAGAATTTACACCAGCCTACTCTCCGAAGGTCTGTCTAAACAAGTGGGTTTTACAGGCCCGCCTGAACGGGAGTAGGTCACGCAAAGCTGGCTTGGCCGGGAGGGCGTTTCCACAGCGTGGGGCTATTACTGAGAACGCCCTCCGGCGGGTCGATGTTAAGTGGGCCAGCTTTACGGATGGAGCAACTAAAAGATTGGCCTCCTCAGACCTCAGTGATCTCGCTGGGCAATATGGGGTGAGACGGTCCCTCAGAAGTCAGACAGAAGTTTTGGAGCTCTCTTCTGATTTAAAAGTGAGGTTGGCTCAGTGACTGGAAATCTAACTAAAAAGCTCTTAGGGAAAAGAGTTAGTTAGATTAGTCAGTAAGGCCTGAGGGATTCAGGTTGTTAACTGTTATAGCTAGTGTGTGACTCACAGCTATTAAAGGAGCAATAGTGTGAGGGAAGATTTAGACAGATAAGTTTTGAGATAAACTCAAAGGGCTAGTTTTAGGAGTAACTATTCAGAGGGGAACCCTGGTAGTTAGATCCTGTGTGGTGTGTGAAGAAGATCTATTGTAACAAAGATTTAAGATATCTATTTTAAAGAAACCACCAAGCTTTACCAAGATCTGTAACCATTACGCTTATGTGCCAGTTCTGTTACCAGTTTCGACAATAAACTTTCTTTCTTCTGTTTGGAAAGTCAAGCCTCAAAGTGTGCCTCATTCTACCAAGAAGTCTCAAACCAGTTCTTGTATTTAAAGGGGAAAAATCACCTCAGAACACCTCACAGATAGTATATGCCTGAGAGCCAGAGAAGGTTTTAAAAGTGCATAAGGCCAGCAGAGTTAGAGCTTAGCTCATTTTAGATCCTGAAGAAGAATATAAAAACCCTTATATTATTAAGGTTGGTGAGAGCAATATAATAGAAGAAAAAAAGGAGAACTTTTGATATTTACTCCATCTAGTAATATACTCCTCTAGATTTTGTGGCAAGCAGGTGGGAGATTCAAGTATCCTCCGGCAACTGCACTGGCTTCCCGTTAGTACCGGATTGCCTTCAAGGTGCTGGTTTTAACCTTTAAGGCCTTGCACGGTTTGGGGCCTGTGTACCTGAGGGACCGCCTTACCCCGTATGTTCCCCCGAGATCACTGCGCTCGGAAGAGCAAAATTTGTTGGTGGTTCCATCGTCCCGCTCCTGCCATCTGTCCAGCACTAGACAGAGAGCTTTCTGCTGCGGCTCCAGTACTCTGGAATTCGCTCCCTGGGCACATTCGAGCTATCCCTGAACTCCTTCCTTCCGAAGGGAATGTAAGACGGCTTTTTTCAGGCTAGCGTTTGGTTAAATCCAAATGTAATTGGCTCGCCCTGCCTCAGTCAAAGAATTGTAGACCCGCTCCACCTTGGTTATGTACCGTGTTTTTACTATATGTTTTTATTGTATGTTTTATATATGCTTGAAATTGTGATCCGCCCCGAGCCTGCAGGGAGGAGCGGAATATAAGACCGAAGAAATAAATAAATAAAGGCAGCAGTGGTATTGAATAGGAAGGTCTGTGGAAAATCAAGTTAGAACATTTCTGATCAGCTTCTCCTCCAGTGAGATCTCCATCACTCATGTACTCCACAAAGTATGGAAAATGTTTCTCTTTAAGTTCAACTAGAATCTTTTCTTCAGCCCATTATTTATTTATTTATTTATTTATTTATTATTTGGACTTGTATGCCGCCACTCCCCGAGGGCTCGGAGTGGCTTACAATCAGGTAAAACACGCAGAGGTAAAAGCATACATATTAAACTAGCTTAGGGCCATTCTCTCCCCTCTGTTATTTAACATCTACATGCAGCCGCTTGCACAGCTGGTGCGGAGTTATGGGCTGGAGTGTCACCAGTACGCTGACGACACCCAGCTCATTCTGAGGATGGAGGGCAGGCCGGGTTCTGTCCCCGATAATTTCCAACACTGCCTCGAAGCCGTTACTGGATGGCTGCGAGCCAGTAGGTTGAGGGTGAATCCGGCGAAGATGGAGATCTTGCGGCTGGGTCGCCCGGGTGATGTTAATGTCCAGCTTCTGAGCCTGGACGGTGCGGTGTTATGCCCATCGCCTTCCGTAAAGAGCCTGGGGGTCCATTTGGACTCCCAGCTGACCATGGAGGCCCAGGTCTCTGCGGTCAGCAAGATTGCTTTTTTCATCTGCGACAGGCAAGGAGGCTGGCCCCCTATCTCTCCGGAACGATTTGGCCACGGTGATCCAAGCCACAGTCATCTCAAGGCTGGATTACTGCAACGCGCTCTACGTTGGCCTTCCTCTGTCGGTGACCCGGAAGCTCAGGCTAGTGCAGAACACTGCCGCCCGGCTCCTGTCTGGCACGCCAGCTGGCGCCCACATAACACCTGTTTTGCAGGATCTGCACTGGCTGCCAATTGAGCACGGATCACCTTCAAAGTGTTGGTCCTCACCTTTAAGGCCTTACACGGCCTGGGGCCAGCGTATTTGAGGACCGTCTCACCCCATATTGCCCTCCGAGATCACGCCGGTCTGAGGACTCCAATCTCCTGGAGATACCTTCAGCTAAACTCGCAAGGCTGACTGCTACCCGCCGGAGGCGTTCTCTGTCATAGCACCTACGCTGTGGAACGCCCTCCGGCCGGAACTCGAGCTATGAAGGACTTGCTCCCGTTTAGACGGGCCTGTAAAACATACCTGTTTAAGCAGGCCTTTGGTGAGTAAGTCCTGCCCATGCCCCGCCATCTATTCGTTCTTCTGAGGATGATGTGCTGTTCATTGTTTTAACTGTGTTATTAATTACTGTACTGCTGTTGTTTTTAATTGTTTTTAACTGCTTATTGCCTGTATTTTACTGTGCCCTTCGGCTCCTGTAAGCCTTGCGAGCCTCAGGGAGTCGGCGGCATAGAAGCCCGAATAATAAATAAATAAATAAATAAAATAAAAAAGATTTCTGGCCTAGCAATCAAAGGCTAGCCAGAAAAGGTGAGTCTTGCAGGCCTTGCGGAAGGAGAGAAGGTCCTGCATGGCCCGTACATCACTAGGAAGAGTGTTCCATATTGACGGCGCCACTACAGAAAAGGCTCTGCACTGGGTCAATGTAAGACAGATTGCTTTGAAGGTCGGTACTTCAAGGAGGTTCATTTGTTCGGAACGAAGTGACCTCTGGGGTTGGTAGGGGAAAAGACGGTCCCTCAGATACAGCAGCCCCAGACCATGCAAGGTAAGATAAGAGCTTGGAAATATGGTGGGTGTAATAGTCAGAATTTCATGAATGTCACCTTGGGTGCTGAGAGATTTCAAGAATTATAATTAAAAAGTAACTTTTCCAACTCTGCATTAAATCTAAGCATGCCCTCTTGAGAAGCCGTGAATATGTCTTCAACCATAAATGCTAGATTTCTTGGAAATAAAAACTGGCTTTTATTCATAATGTTATGTATTCTTATCCTTACTTTAAGCACTTTGATCACATGGTTTCTCTCCAAGAAAAGAAAGAAGGCTCCAAAAATCTTAAAAGTTTTTTTTTTGAAGAAGAAAAACCTCATTCTTTACTGATAAAACAAATGCTCAAAGCTCTTCACACATGTTGCCAGTAATCTTTTCAACAGCCCTGCAGGATTAAACTGCTGCTTTTAATGCCATTTTACAGACAGGCACAGGAGCTGATGAGGCTCAAAGGCATCGCTCACCCAAGACCACCTATTGAGTTCAAGGCTGGCTTGGATAGGGTGTGAGCTAGAAATTCCTCTGCAAGGACTGAACTAAGAGTTGTGACAAGTATGCTCCTCAAAATGTGCATTTGGTTTTTAAATGCCAAGCAGGCATGTAGCCAGGGGGGCTAAGGGGCTTCAGCCCCCGAAATTCTCAGGGTGGTCCGAAAAGGCCTTAGTGGTACATTATTTAAACTGTTATGTTTATTCATATCATGATCTGATCACCATGCTCATTATATCCCACATTAATGGGGTTATTGGGATAACAATACAAAAGGTTTGCTAGGGTAGACCCTCTTCCACCCAGTCTCAGCCCCAAACCAAACTCAGCCCCCGAATCAAAATCCTGGCTACGGCCCTGATGACAAGTGTTTATTTTTTAAAAAAACTTTTAAGCATTGCTGGACCTTCGTTCTTTGAAAGTTTTAGAAACAAGGAACATCAGACAGTGATGTTATACCACCCCGGGAATGTGGTGCAGTTGGCTAAGTGTCAGCTGCATAAGATCTCTCTGACCAATAGGTCATGAGTTCGAGGCCTGTCCGGGTCGAGGTGGGTGCTCGACCTTTAAGTGTAGCCTGCTGCTGATTTTTGCAGCCCGAAAGACAGTTTATTTATTTATTTATTTATTTATTTATTTACTTACTTACTATTTGGACTTACTAGACCGCCCCTCCCGAAGCTCGGGGCGGTTTCCAACACAATAAAATCACACAGGTATTCTAAAAACATCATAAAACATAAAACATTCCTAAAAACCAATCAATATAGCATAAAATATCTCAGTGGATCGGGTCGAGGCACATCTGCAGAAGAGTACAGGAGCAGCACAACTAGGTGGCGAGGTTAGTGATCACATGCTAATCAGTCGGAGATCTTGTGGCTGGGCCGCCCGGGGGGGGGGGTAGAGACCCAGTTGCCGACGTTTGATGGCGTGGCACTTCGCCCGCAGCCTCTAGTCAAGAGCTTAGGGGTCAGGCTGGACCCCCAGCTTTCTATGGAGGAGCAGATTGCCTGCGCCTGCAAGACAGCGTTTTACCATCTGCGACAGGTAAAACGTCTGGCTCCTTACTTCTCCTGCTGCGACCTGGCCACGGTGATCCAAGCCATGGTCATCTCGAGGCTCAATTACTGTAATGCGCTGTACGTTGGCCTACCCTTGTCGGCGATCCGGAAACTCAAGCTGGTGCAGAACGCAGCAGCACGGCTGCTCTCAGGAGCCGCAAGATCTGCGCATGTAACTCCACTCCTGCACAAACTGCACTGGCTTCCTATTGAATTCCGGATCTCCTTCAAGGTGCTAGTTTTAACTTTTAAGGCCTTATATGGTTTGGGGACAGTGCACCTGAAGGAGCGGCTTACCCCATACGTGCCCAGTAGATCACTGCGTTCAGAGGGGCTCAACTTACTGGAGGTGCCTGGTATCAGGACCTACAGGCTATCGAGCACGCGGCAGAGGGCATTTACCGTGGCCGCGCCGAACTCGTTGCCGGAGGAGACGAGAGCCCTACGGGGCTTGATGGCATTCCGCAAGTCCGTAAAGACTTGGTTGTTTAGACAGGCATTCGGCCCTGACTGATGCCTGCTATAACCCGCCATCCTGCCGCGTCAGTGCCGCCTGCACTATTGCCGCTCTGCTGGGATTTTATTGTCGGGAGTGGGGCTAACTGTGTTTTATAATGCTGTTTTATGTGTTTTTATCTGGTTTTATTGTTGTAAACCGCTCTGGGCTCCGGAGAGAGCAGTCTACTAAATCGAATAAATAAATAAATAAATAAATAAATAAATGCTTGCTTGCCTGAATAGCCAGGTCTTGCAGAACCTGCGAAAGACCATCAAGTCCCGCAGGGCCCGTGCCTCAGCTGGCAGCGTGTTCCACAGGGCCGGAGCAGCCACCGAGAATGCTCTCTGTCGGGCGCTGGCCAACCTATAGGACTTCACACCTGGGACTTCGAGCAAATTGTAACCCTCTGAGCGCAGTGATCTTCTGGGCATATATGGGGTAAGCCGCTCCCTCAAGTACACTGGCCCCAAACCATGTAAGGCCTTGAAAGTCAAGACTAACACTTTGAAGGAGATCCGGAATTCAATCGGTAACCAGTGCAGTTCGCGCAGGAGAGGTGTTATGCGAGATGTTCTAGTAGCTCCTAGCAGGAGGCGCGCAGCCGCGTTCTGCACCAGTTTAAGTTTCCGGATCGCCGACAAAGGAAGGTGAATGTATAGCGCGTTACAGTAATCGAGCCTCGAGATGACTGTGGCTTGGATCACCGTGGCTAGGTCGCGGCGGGAGAGGTAGGGAGCCAGGCGTCTTGCTTGCCGCAGATGGAAGAAGGCTGTCTTGCAGGCACAACTGATTTTTGCCTCCATAGACAGCTGGGGACCCCAAGGCTCTTAACTGAAGACTGTGGGCACAGTGCCACGCAGTCAAATGTCAGCAGCTGGGTCCCCCCACCCCCCGTGTGACCCTGCCCCTGTCAAGTAGGAGATAAAGATACCACTGAATTATGAGGCCATTAAAGAACTCCAGGAATGCTGAGGAATGCGGAAGGAACAACAAGAGATGCTGGGAACGCTGAGAGATGAGGGGTGCGTCAGCTCCCCCTGGTGGCCAGAGTTTGCCTCTGTTCGTCTATATGTGTGTTTGTGAAATGGCAGGGATTGTCTACTAAGTACGTGTACCTGTAATCCGCTTTGAGTCCCCTTTGGGGTGGGAAGAGCAGAATATAAATAAAGTAAATAAATACCAGTTTTGGAATTTTGTTGGAATCACCTTTTTCAGGGTCTTTCAGGGACGACAACCTGTTAGTAGCAAACTCAGACATAAATTCTCAAGTAAAGTAAGATATTCCTGCATATGTCTATTTGGAGTCTCTCCACAACAACAACAATCAAAGCTCCTCTTTCATGACCGTTCTGTGCCTGGTGGAAAGAATAAGAAATCACTGAAGAAACCAGTTATGTTCCCACAGCCGGGCCTGAAATGATTATATCAGCCACTAAGATTGATCCCAATAGGCCCCGGCAGATGATGTAATGACTTTGATCTGGCTTGGGATACAAAATTAGATGCTTCTGTGATTCTCCATTCTCCATCGTACATGGAATCACTATGGGGTGCTTCAGCAGCTCTACAGTTGGTCTGGGAGTTGTAAATGTCTCCACATATCGTTGTTCAACAGGCTATACTGAGCCATGCAAAATTGCAAACACTATTCATTAGCTCTGAACTGTACTGACTCTTATTTTCTTCATGATCACTACTACTATAATCATGTTCCTCCTCTGCTTACAACAGCAGCAATAGTACAACAGGATTCCAGTCTCGGACTCTTATCTGTACATATTTACATAGACGTCCAGCCATGAAACTTTTTCATCAGGTTATTAAACCTTTCTTTCCAAGGTCCATTAGTACAATGAAAAGATTTTTTTAAAAAAATGATCCCCAAATATGGGTGTAGTGATTAGATATCTCCTTGTCAATGGTGCAGTTAACTCACTGTATGTTTTACTGTAGACCAGGGGTGCTCATTATGGTGATCGGGAGCACCTAGGTGATCTTTGGCCCTCTTCCAGGTGATCTTTGGGCCTCACCAGCCGGATGGCGCGCTCCTGCCATGCGCACGCACATGCGCTCCAGCCGCCGCCTTTGCGGAGCTTCTTTTGCCAAAATGAGGCTTTAGTGGGTGGGCCCTGGCACTCGTCTTGACACGCACGGTGTGGTGACATGACCGCCCATTGGTTGCTGCTGGGGGGGCCAGAAGGCACGCGCACAGATAGGATGCAAGGCTGTGGGAGGGATGGAGGGAATGTGTGTGTGAGAGAGAGAGAGAGAGCCAAGGAGGGAAGAAAGAAATCCGGAGAACTTATTCGGATCCTTTTGACAGGCAGGCGGGCAGGCGCTGGAAGGAGAGAGGGCGAGAGAGAAAGAAGCGAAGGAGGCCGGGCCAAGTGGGGCAAAGCCAAGCAAATCCTGCCGCAAACCCTGCTGCTGCCCTCGGGACTCCCATTCCAAGCCGAGACCTGGGCGAGCGAGCTGTGTGGGGCTGCTTTCTTTCCTTGGATGGGGGCGAGGAGGCAGGGCTCCACCGTGTTCCTGGGGCTGAACCGGAGGAGGAGGGGACTGCGGGGATGGAGACTCCACTTGCTGCTGCTGCTTGTGCCCTCGCTGCCTTTCTCCACCTCACCCTCCCTTGCCCTCGAAGGAGAAAGGGCCCACGGGAGAGAGAGGGGGGGGTGGCTCTTCAGAGCCGGCTAGGAAGAGCCACTCCCTTCTCTCCCCCGTGGGCATGGACTGCCACCAGAGGGAGGGGCCCTCCTTCCTGCCAGCTGTCCACTTGGGCGTCCTTTCTGAGTGACACCCTCGAAAGGAAGGAAGGGTGCCCCCCGCTGCATCTGTCACTTTGGGGAAGCACCTCTTCCACTCTTCCTTCTCCTGCCCAGGTAAGGAAGCCTCGAGGGAGGAGGAGAGGGGAAGCCGCTGTGGGGAGGCTCTAGCCTCACGTGGATCCCTCTCTCGGTTGAGTTTCCTGGCCCAGGCAGCAGCCAGGCGGCCCCTCTTCCCAGCCCTGCGCCTTCCGAGCCGCCGCCGAAGCCATATCTGGCCGGAGTGCTGGCGGGTGCGCCTATAAATACCCTCCTGCTGCGTGCGTGGGAGGGGCCTGCTGTGCACGCAAGAAGCAGGACGGGATAGGGACTTCTTGCTTTGTGAAAGCACGCAGCAGGAAGGAGGAAGGCAACGAAGACATTAAGAGAGAGTGCGCGCGCAGGCAAGGAGGATTCCCTTCCCGGGTGCGCGCGGCGGCGAGTTCGTGGGCAGGCAAGAAAGAAGCCCCGCGTGGACGGAAGGCTGCAGTAGGAGCATGCGCGTGCGCACGCATGCTCACATGCACAACAGGTGATCTTTTCAACTTGATTGTTCATATAGTAGCTCGCATGATGAAAAAGTGTGGGCACCCCTGCTGTAGACTCTGAAGGAGATAGCCAAGGTGCTGAACTCTGTCCCTTATGAAGGTTCAGCACCTTGGATGGTGGCATAACTAAGGACCTCATCACATGGAGGTTCTTAAGCCAGGGGAAGTGAGGGCATCAGTGGGGCAGCGGGGCAAATTTATTTATTTATTTAAAACTTTTATACCCCGGCCTTCTCACCTCCGAAGAGGGACTCAGACCGGCAAACAGCAAGTATTCAATACTAACAAGTATTCAATACTAAAAGCATCATAAATTTACAATAAAATACAATACAATAAATACATTTAAAAAGCCTTTCGCCAAAGTAAAATCAAGTCCAACTTAACCCATATATTCGGTCCGTATCAAGTGGTTAGCGACTTTAGTCTCTTCGCGATCTCCTCCTTCATTCTGCGAAGTCCTCATTGCACAGCCACGTTTTCACCCACTTCCTAAAAGTCAGGAGGAAGGGGGAGGATCTAATTTCATTTGGGAGGGAATTCCACAGCCGAAAAGGCCCTGTCCCTCATCCCCATCAGACACACCTACGAAGGTGGTGGGACCAAGAACAGGGCCTCTCCAGACGATCTTAGTACTCTTGACGGTTCATAGGGGAGAATACGTTCAGACAGGTAAACTGGGCCGGAACCGTATAGGGTTTTGTAGGTCAACACCACCACTTTGAATTGGGCTCGGAAGCTAATTGGCAGCCAGTGGAGCTGGCGCAACAGGAGAGTTGTGCACTCCATGTATCCCGTTCCCGTTAGTAGTCTGGCTGCTGCGCGCTGGACTAATTGCAGCTTCCAGGCAGTCTTCATAGGCAACCCCACGTAGAGAACGTTGCAGTAGTCTATACGGGATGTAACCAGAGCGTGGACCACCACAAATGCAGCAGGGTAAACCATTGGGCAGTGCTCCGCATTGCCCTATTACCATATCTCCCTGGCTTGATCCCGCGCTGTCCCCAGCTTACTCTATGGGAACATGAGTAGTCACCCATGTTGTTAGGGATGCAACTTAGCACTCTGCTGAGATGAAGTGTGCACAGAGCCAGGTTAGAGCCCCGCTGGAAGCAGCCCTGTATCATGTCATGGGTTCTGACAGCCTCCATCCTGGCTGCATCTCAGCAGCCTCCTACGATGGGGCTTTTTGCCCATGTGATGAGGTCCTCATTCTCTGGAATCTAAGGAAGCTGATGCACAGGATTTAGGCTGAGACCAGTTTTTGGCTCCAGATGATTATTCTCTCTCCCAACTCTCAGCAGCTGATAGGCTGTCTTCTCAGCAGGATGTGAAGTCCAGGAAAAGAGGAAGACAAGCTGTGTCAGAAACAACATCAGTTAAATAGAGGACACCGGATTTTATCACACCAGCCTGCTGTATATTAGTGTAGGTAATTCCCGCCTTCCTCACAGATGCGGCCTTTTCAGTGGTGGCCCCTTGACTGTGGAATGCCCTATCTAGGGATATAAGATTGCCCCCCTCCCTGCTGACTTTTCAAAGACATGTGAAAACCTGGCTTTTCAAACAGGCTTCCCCAAGTATAGCATAACTATATGAATTCATGGAACGACCTGACGATGAAATTGAATAATGACACAACATGGTAACGCCCACGATAATGTTTTGTTTTGTTTTTTAATTTTTAAAAGAGCTTTATTAGAAAGAAATACACAAAAGAAAACATAGTACATACCCCACTTCCTCAGCCCCCCCGTTTTACAGTCACAAAGACGGACTTGACATATAAACAACGACACGACATCTACAAACATCACAGTTAAAAGAGATGTTGACTTCACATCTCGAGTAGAAATATTCATATTTTAGCCGATGGTGGAAAGAATACATAATTGTAGATACTTATATATATATATATAGCCCTTTAAGGTTTACAAGCTTCTTCACTTTCATATACTCAACAAAAGGAGCCCAAGTAATGTTAAAGTGTTTTGTAGAATTGTCTCTGAGCAAATATGTAAGCTTATCAAGCTCCGCAATTTCCAATGATTTTGTTAGCCATTCGTCGATATTAGGTATTTCCAGTGTCTTCCAATGTCTAGCTAATACATCGCTTGCTGGCGGGATCGCCAGTGAGGGAGCATATCACACCCATCCTTCGGCAACTGCACTGGCTTCCTATTGAGTACCGAATTGCTTTCAAGGTGCTGGTCTTGACCTTTAAGGCCTTGCACGGCCTAGGGCCTGCATACCTGAGGGACCGCCTTACCCCGTATTTTCCCCGAGATCACTGCGCTCAGATGAACAGAATCTGTTGCTAGTACCATCAATCCGCTCCTGCCATCTATCGACGATTAGACAGAGAACTTTTTCCGTAGCGGCACCGGTGCTCTGGAACACCCTCCCGGACAGTGCCCGAGCCATCTCGGAACTGGCCCCCTTCCGGAGGGCGTGTAAGACGGCCCTTTTTGGCTTGGCCTTTAACTAGGCACACTGGACTAAGAACCATGTCGTATGTCCTCCCATAGGTACAGCAAAACACTAAGGTAAGTCACTAATGCAACAGCTCAATATGCAATGAACATACAGTGCCCGTGTGGGCGAGGTCAGTAAAAAACACAATAATGAATATATAGGGAAATCCCTAAGGGTTCCCCATGCCACTGGGTCAGGCCCCAGCAAGCGCAGGAACACCCCAGCCCCCAGGACAGGTAAGGCCCCGTGGGGAGAGAGCCTAAAAGCAATCAAATGCAGGCCGCAACCCGGTGAATACCACATGTAAATGATCGGATACCGTACACAGATGGGGAGAGCCCCCAGTCCCGTAGCTGCCCTGCAACTCCGATTCAAAATACTGGAAGATGGAGATGAGGCGTAGATGGGAGGCGGCGGCGCGGCTCAACGGAGGTCGTCCGCGCAGGGGCCCAGCTGCTGAAATGACGCAGTGCCAGACCTGGTGGCGAACCCAGAAGGATGGCCGTCAGGCAGGCAAGCTCCAGTGGCAGATGGCGTCTGGAGATGCTGGATGGAAGTTCCCGGCGGGGAACGCTGACAGCGGGGAAAACCGGGGGCGGGGCCACGCCGCGTGAGCGCGGTCCGTGCTGATGACGTGCAGGGCTCCCAAGAGGTCAGTGCGAGCAAGTTGCGTCGAAGTAAACAACGGCCCGTGCTGATGACGTCGACGGGCTCCCGAATGGGAAAAAAAAGGTGGAGCCGGCTATGGGGAATCCCTGAGGCGGAGCTAAAGCTGTGTCACAGTGGCGGGTGCCGCCTGGGTGAGGGGGAATCCCCGGAGGTGCAAGCAAGCGAGCCGCGGAGACTGTTCTGTTGTAGAGTGGAGGATATGTAAATAATAAAGAATAATAAAGGGCTGCAGCGGCATCAATGGTGACCCTGGGGGTACGGCTCCCGCCCCCGTCCGATCCGCTGATCCAACACCTGGGACTGCAAGGTAGTCCCGCACGTCCTGGGGTCCACCCAGGAAGCAATGGGCGAGGCCCAAACGGTCCAAATATGTCCAGGCCCACACAGGTAGGTAAATATCAAAGTTGGTTTATTAGGGATCCCAGCTGGATAGCTGTGAGGTCCCAGCAGTGATGTCTGCTAAAGGTCCTGATAATCCAACCTTATTAGCCTCTAAGTTATGGCATATGGAGGATATGGATGACCACTTAAACAAGACTGATAGGAAATCTAAGGATAACAAGATCAACTTCGCAGGAACATGCTTTTAGGCTCTCTCCCCACGGGGCCTTACCTGTCCTGGGGGCTGGGGTGTTCCTGCGCTTGCTGGGGCCTGACCCAGTGGCATGGGGAACCCTTAGGGATTTCCCTATATATTCATTATTGTGTTTTTTACTGACCTCGCCCACACGGGCACTGTATGTTCATTGCATATTGAGCTGTTGCATTAGTGACTTACCTTAGTGTTTTGCTGTACCTACAAGAACCCCCCTTTTGTGTACTCGTATGTCCTCCCATACCCTGAGTGGCGATGTAATGTGTTTTAATGTGCTTTTATGTTTGTATGCTTTTACTGTAGGGCCACATGTCGACATGTTGTGACATGTTGCCCGTTATATCTGTTGTTATCCGCCCCGAGCCTGCTGGGAGGAGCGGAATACAAAAATGAACAATAAATAAATAAATAAATAAATAATACAATTCTTGCTGCTGCTGTTAAGTATGTGAGTAGTTTTTCTGTTTCTTTATTAGTTTGTGGTCCTGAAATGTTCAACAAATAAAATTCTGGTTTGTTTGGGATAGTCATTTTTAACATTTCTTGTATCACATTATTAACAGAGTTCCAGTATTTCTTCACATTTCTACAGGTCCACCATGGAAGAAGGGGCCACGTTCTTGGGAGCATTTCCAACATAGGTCGTTGTTGTTCTTATAAATTTTAGAAAGCTGGTACGGGGTTAAATACCACCTGTATACCATCTTGTACATATTTTCTTTTAAATAATACAAATAGGTATATTTCTCTTTTATTTTCCAGATTTTATCCCATTCTTCCTTGGGGATATTTTGGCCTAAGTTAGCTGACCATTTTGATAAATACTCATTTACAGGGGTTTTTTTTCTCGTCTGTCTCGAGCAGGGATTTGTACACTAGGCTCACTGTTTTATTTTTAGATTCAAGCCAAAGTTTCTCGCCTCTAGATTCATTCCATTCCCAGCCAGTTTGTTTGTCAATTTCAAATCTTTTATTAATTTGGTGATAGTGAAACCAATTCAGTTTATATTGTGATAATTCTTCTAGTTTCTTTATTGTGATGTCATTTCTACCTTTTTCAATAATGTTCTTATAAATTAGTCCATTATCATCTTCATTTCTTTTTTATTTTAAAGGCCTCAATTGGCGAAGTCCTGAGTGGAATTTTGGCATACAGCATTTTTTAAAAGTTGTTCCATACTCGAAGAAGAGAGGATCTAATGATGTGGTTATTAAATCCTTTATCTTGTTTTATTTTATCATATATTAGATAGCCGTGCCAGCCAAATTTTAGGCCATCACCTTCTAGATCAGCGTTTCTCAACCTTCCCAATGCCACGACCCCTTAATACAGTTCCTCATGTTGTGGTGACCCCCCAACCATAAAATCATTTTCGTTGCTTCTTCATAACTGTAATTTTGCTACTGTTATGAATCATCATGTAAAATGTATTTTCATTCACTGGACCACATTTGGCACAAATACCCAATACACCCAAATTTGAATACTGGTGGGGTTGTGGGGGGTGATTTTGTCATTTGAGAGGTGTAGTTACTGGGATGTATAGTTCACCTACAATCAAAGAGCTTTCTGAACTCCACCAACGATGGAGTTGAACCAAACTTGGCACACAGAACTCCCATGAGCAACAGAAAATACTGGAAGGGTTTGGTGGACATTGACCTTGAGTTTGGGAGTTGGAGTTCACCTACATCCAGAGAGCCCTGTAGACTCAAATAATGATAGATCTGGATCAAACTTGGCGCAAATACTCAATATATCCAAATGTGAACACAGGTGGAGTTTGGGGAAAATAGACCTTGATATTTGGGAATTGTAGTTGCTGGGATTTATAGTTCACATACAACCAAAGAGCTTTCTGAACTCCACCAACAATGGAATTGAACCAAACTTCCCATACAGAACCCCCATGGCCAATAGAAAATAATGTATTTTCTGATGATCTTTGGCGACCCCTCTGACACCCCCTTGCGACCCCCCATAGGGGTCCCGACCCCCAGGTTGAGAAACACTGTTCTAGATTGAGTAATTCTTTATTGTGTAGCTCCACCCAATGTTTTAATCCCTCTATACAATTTGCTTCGTAGTATTTGACCAGATTCGGCATTCCTAGGCCCCCATTCTCCATTCCTACTTGAAGAGCTTTTAGCTTTATTCTTGCCTTCTTGCCTTGCCAAATAAATTTGGCAAGTTCAGCTTGCCATTTTTTCAGCATATAATTATTTTTTAAGATTGGTAGCATTTGGTAAAGAAAGTTTATCTTTGGAAATATTTTCAGTTTAATTGTGGAGATTCTTCCAAGGAGGGATAAATTATAAGTTTTCCATTTATTCAAGTCATTTTTTATGTCTATCCAAACTTTTTCATAATTGTTTTTGATCAATTGGCAATTATTTGAGGTAATATTTACACCTAAATATTTAATCTTTTTTGTCACTTCCATCCCGGATAGTGATTCTATTAAATTTTTTTCTTTCTCTCCCATATTTTTCACAATAATTTTTGATTTATTCTGATTTAGTTTGAACCCCGAGGCTTCACCGAATTGTTCAATTTTATTGAGCCACATGTTTATATATATATATATATTTAAAAAGATTTTTATTGACAACTTTTATATTTATAAGACTTAACATCACAACAGGGAAGGGAAGGGATCGGGGATGGGGGGAGGGGATAAGAATACAAAAGGGTATATTGACTTCCATTCTCATTCTGCACTAAATATACATTTTCATTGCTAAACTTCTTTCTCAGTCACGAGACATCCCTGTTGCTCTTCTTAACAATTAATTATCGACAGCGTTCCTTTCTTTATTTACACTTTCTTTCTATATTCTTCTATCATGGCCCAGTCTGTCTTTCTTACCCCTTTACCATGATTATATCGTAACCAGTAGGTTAATTCATCCATATCTCTTATCTCCATAATTTTAATTAGCCATTGCTCTTTTGTGGGGAGGAGGTTTTGTTTCCATAGTTTTGCAAATACCATTCTTGCGGCTGTTGAGAGGAACACAAAGAGCTTTTCCACATTTTCCCTTGGAAATATTTCTTGTTCTATTACCCCTATTAAATACAATTCCGGTCTCATTTTAAATTGTATTTGAAGTATTTTTTTGCATTCCTCATGTATCATCTGCCAATATTCTTTTACTTTTGGACATGTCCACCACATATGAAAGAATGTACCTTCCTGCTTCTTACATTTCCAACATGTATTTCCAGTATTTTTGTACATTATATTTAGTTTCTTAGGGGTTATATATCACTGATGCAACATTTTTAGCCAGTTTTCCTTTAAGTCTGTTGCGTATGTTATTTTCAGTTGTTTAGACCAGATCCTTTCCCATTCTTTAAGTTGGATTGTTCTCCCAATATTCTGTGCCCACTTGACCATAGAATTTTTGATTACATCTGTTTCTGTTGCCCAATTCAGTAGTATAAGATATGTTTTTGATATTATTTTTTTTGCGTCTTCATTATCAAGTCCCAGGGTCTGTCAGTATCACTAAATCCTTTGGCCCTATCAATATTAAACTGTTCTCTTAATTGGAAATAATGGAGCCACCTTACGTTGCTAAATTTCCTCGTAATTTCTTCCTGTGTTTTCAATTCATAACTAGTTCCTTTTTTTGTATAATATCTTTATACTTGGGCCACACGGTCCAGCCCAGCAGTCATCTTTGGTTCGCCTCCAGGGGTGAGAGCCATGCCGGTGTCTTATTGTAAAAATTTTTTTTATATTTATTCCATACTTTTATCAGGGAGGATCTAATGAAGTGGTTTCCAAAAAAATTTTCCTTTTGAATTCCTCCATACCATAGGTAGGAGTGCCATCCTTTTCGTAGATCAAATCCTTCTAACGTTAGAATTTTCGTTCGTTTTAACAGAGTCCAATCTTTCACCCACGATAGTGCACAGGCCTCATAATATAACTGTAGGTCCGGGAGGGCAAAACCTCCCTTTTCTCTCTGCATGATCATTACATTGTAGTTAATTCGTGGTTTCTTGCCATTCCACACAAAATTCATTATGTCTTTTTTCCATTTTTTAATGGAAATGGAGCAAATGGCGAAACAGATGAAATATATCAAACAATCTACCTTTGAAAATGCAAATAAAATTGGAAAATGGCTGGCAAGAAGGCTGCCGAAAAAGAAACAATCCCAACAAATAGTTACAATTAAAGTGGGGGGGGGAATTATAACGGAAGACCTGCGAATAAGACAAGAGTTCAAAAACTTTTATCAACAATTATATGCAAAAGGGAACATATGCGTGGGAAAAATAGGCGAGTACCTAAGTAAAATGAAATTGAACAAGCTAACAGAAGAACAAAGATTTGAACTTAATAAAGATATAACAGAAGAAGAAATCAAAAGAGCAATTAAAAATATGAAGAATGATAAGGCACCAGGCCCAGATGGCTATACTGCATGTTTCTACAAAGTTATGCAAGAAAAAATTATCCCTATCCTAAAGGTAATACTGAATAAAGCATTACAAATGAAAGTCCTCCCGGACTCATGGAGAACGGCTGATATTGTAATGATCCCAAAAGAAGGAGCAGATTCAGCAGACATAAAAAATTACCGCCCTATCTCATTGCTGAATACCGACTATAAGATTTTTGTGGCGATCTTGGCAAATAGGTTTAAAGAATTTCTGGCAGAATGGATTGAGGAGGACCAAAATGGATTCCTACCAAATAGGAATATTAAGGACAATCTTAGAGTAATTGTGGATGTACTTGAGTATTACGAAACACATCACCAGCAGCAACTGGCCCTGCTCTCAATAGACGCGGAAAAAGCATTCGATAATCTGAATTGGAACTTTTTCAAAATATTATTTAAAGAACTAGATACAGGATATCAATTCCAGAATGCAATAGATGCAATATATCAAAAGCAAAAAGCAAGGATTTGGATAAACGGGATGGCAACAGAAGAATTTAATATAGAAAAAGGAACCAGGCAAGGATGTCCGCTTTCCCCGCTGATCTTCGTCTTTGCTTTGGAGATTTTAATGAAGAAAATCAGAGGCCAAGATGAATTAAAAGGCTTGAAGATTGACAAAGAAATCTACAAAATAAGAGCCTTTGCAGATGACGTGATTTGCATCGTGGAAGACCCTAAAAAGAATATCCTGAAATGGCTGGCGACAATTGAGGAACATGGAGAAGTAGCTGGATTTAAATTGAATAGAAAGAAGACAAAAATTTTAACAAAGAATATTGCAAAGCAGGACCAGTTAGTTTTGCAAGGAGACACTGTAATAGAAATTACTCCGAAGATCAAATATTTAGGAATCTGGTTGACTGCAAAAATTTACAATTATTAAAAAATAATTATTCTAAACAATGGGAAAAGGTGAAAGAGGAATTAGGAAAATGGAAGAATATGAATCTCTCACTCCTAGGGAGAATTGCAGCTATCAAAATGAATTTATTACCAAAATGCTCTATCTTTTTCAGAACTTGCCGATAATAAGGAATATGGATATATTTAAAAATGGAAAAACACATGTTTATATTTTTTGTCGGAGTGTCAATTATACAGACGATAATGTTTTTAAGGCTGTATGGTTTTTAATATTTTGTAATATTTTTAAACTTTAATTTTATATTGTATGTTAAATGTTTTAATGTTTTATGGTGGTTTTTAACTGTTATTCGAGTTGTGGCATTGAATTATTGCCAACTGTAAACCGCCCTGAGTCGCCCTCAGGCTGAGAAGGGCAGTATAGAAATACCGTAAATAAATAAATAAATAAATAAATAAATAAATAAATAAATAAATAAAAAAATAAACATACCTATGAATGAAAAGGAGTGCTACAGCAATGAAGAGAAGACAAAAGCAGCAACAGTGTGTGCATGATGCTGTGTGATAACTACCAGCAATTGACACTTCTAGCCTGCTGCAGTACTATTTTGCCAGCCTCATATGATCAAGTTAGGGTTGTCATTTTTTGATATAAGAAATAAGGGACATTTATGGGATTTTTCACAAAAATAAGGGACACTTCATTAAAAACTTGAAACTCAAACATTAGGTAGAAATAGTTTTATTAACAGAATAAGATAATGATTGAAACTCACAAAAGAAACTGACTTACACCCTCTTAACATGGTATGTTTCTGCATGTTTTGTCATGAAGAAAAAACATTATCAGAACTACCGAATTTTCTCCATCTGTATTTACTTCTTGACTTTGCTGACTTTAAAAGGGCACTGTCTAAACATTAAAATAAAATAAATTTTATAAGACAGTACATCTTCATGATTATTATGTCAATAGTTAATGGTATAGTATAGTATGGGATACACAGCATTGTATAGTATTGGGATGCACAGCTAGGCCTATTTTAAGAGCAACCAGAAACTATCTTTATCCAACATGATCCAACATTCCCCTTGGGTAACGGTTAATTAGTCTACTGTACTTTGAAAAAGTCCTGTATCGCCTCTTACTTCCAACGGGGACGCAGGCTGCCCTGCGAGTTGGAATCCCCGGGCAGGCATTGCCGTGGAAACCGCAGCGTGCACCTTCCTCTGGTCAACCCTGCCCAGTCCTGTCCTGCTAGTCAAAAATAAGGGACAGGGTCTGAAAATAAGGGACACAAATTTTAGGGCCAAAATAAGGGACGTCCCTTAGAATAAGGGACATATGGGAACCCTAGATCAAGTCCACTGAGTCTTCATACACTTGCTGTCCGGAGGCAAATATTTATGAATCCTCATTGCTCACACCCATTCAGTCTCTACTTGTGTTATTAATGTTCATGTGCTTCTCAGAATTCTTGACCTCTGAGCCAGTTATGTTTAAATCCTTGTCGCATTGGTTATGTACCTGGCTATGACCTTGCCCAGTGCTTCTGCTCAGCTTCTGTCCATGACTCGGACTAGATTGACTTCCCTGCAGCTGCCTCTCATAGGATATCTGTCTCTTAGGGCACTTGCTGCCAGTAGGCACAGCATGCAGGGAATTCCTTTAAAGTTACCGTGTTTCCCCGAAAGTATGACACCCCCGATTGTAAGACGTATCGGGGGGTGTCAGAGGGGTCGGCTTATATAAGCCGTACCCCGAAAGTAAGACGTACCACGGGCGGCATGGCATGGCATGGCTTCCTGGCTGGGCAGAGGAGAGGCTCCCAGAGGGGCTCAAGGGGCCCGGAATCGTCCTCCTCTTCCTTCCAGCGGCGCCTTCCATCCTCCTCCTCTTCCTCCCAGCGGCGCCTTTCCCTCTCGCTGGTTCCCGTCCCCCTCCCTTCAGTGAAGGGAGGGAGGGAGCCGCGCCGCCAGCGAGAGGGAGAAGGCACCGGCGCGGAAGTCCCGCCCAGGGCGACTCAGGCGCTTTCGCCGCCGCCCGCTCGTGGTTGGAGCGTGGGCAGCGGGGCGGCGGCGGGAAAGACGCCTGAGTCGCGTGCGGGCGGGACTTCCGCCGGTGCTTTCTTCCCTCTCGCCGGCGGCGGCTCCGCCCCCTCCCTTCACTGAAGGAGGGGGGCGGAACCGCGAGAGGGAAAGGCGCCGCTGGGAGGAAGAGGAGGAGGATGGAAGGTGCCACTGGAAGGAAGAGGAGGACGATTCCGGGCCCCTTTGAGCCCCTCTGGGAGCCTCGTCACCCAGCCAGGAAGCCACGCCATGCCGCCCGCAGTAAGTCTTACTTTCGTCTTACTTCGCCCAATATAAGACGTACCCCGAAAGTAAGCCGTAGTGGGGATTTTGGGGGTCAAAAGAAAGTAAGACGCTGTCTTACTTTCGGGGAAACACGGTAGTTCCTTTGGAGTTCACTCTCTTAGGTGCTGAATCTATTTTGATGGTATGGTTAAGCACCTTGCCTATCTCTGTTTAAGTTTGGAATAAAGCCCAGATTGGATTCATTGCACCCATAATATGACACCAGTCACTGCTCCTGTAAGAAACTGTAAATAGATCAAAACAAAATGAAGATGGTTCAGTGTAGTAGGTGTTCCAGCATTTCACATGATGCCAATGAAAACAAACATTGCAACTTGAGAAATCCCCATTGGCTGCATTCTTTCAGCCTGGCATAAAATTCAGAATCTGTGTTCTACTGGATTTACTCATCTGCTCCCTTTAAATAGTAAAGTAGCAGCAGGGTAGCAGGAACAGATACATTTATGCCATTTATGTAAAAAATATTTATGTGGCTAAGATAGAACATCTTGAGAACATCAAAGTTGCTTTCATGAGGGCCTGACAGCAACTGACAGGTGCTCTTCCCTCACACATACAAATCTATATATATAAAAATATTCATGTCATTATTATAGGCTTAAAAACAGCAAAACCACTGAATGCAGAAACACCAAATTTGGCCACAAAACCCCAAACAGAACAAGGTATGACCAACACACGGAAAATTTCACAAAAGACCCAAACAGCCACTTCAAAAATGCAAAAGGTGGGGGCTACATTGCCCAGCATTCCTCACACCAAAGGTAGACAGAGCATGCACGGAAAATACTGCAGACGTGTGCAAAACCCCTTCTCTCCTCTCCCCCCACTGGCCCTGCCCCCTCTCCCTTGCCGCACTCCCTTCCTTCCTTCTCTTTAGCAAACAAGGGAGGGGGATGTTGTGGAGGGGCAATAACAGGCCCCGCCTCCTACTCCAGTTCTTTCCCCGCCCCTTCCCCACTCAGGCCCCACCCCCGCTCCCTCGCCACACTCCCCTCCTTCCTTCTTGCCTTCCTTCCTTCTCTTTAGCAGGCCCTGCCCCCCCTACTCCAGCCCCTTCCCCACTCTGGCCCAGCTCCTTCCCCTCCAGCCTTCCTTCCTGATGGATAAGAAGACAAGACACCATCAAAGTGATCCTGACAGATGGCCATCCAGTCAGAAAGGAGCCCCTTGGGCCATCCAGTCCAACCTCATTTGGCAGTAAAGGAAGACACCATCAAGGAAGGAAGGAAAGAGATACCGAAGGAAGGAAGGAGAGGAAGTAGATAGGAAAGAAAAGGCAATAAAGGAGGGTGAAGCTGGGGAGAGGAGGAGAAAAAGGAAGAAAAGAAAGGGAGGGAGGGAAGAGAAGGAGAGAAAAAGGGAGGGAGGAGTGATAGAGAAAAGGAAAGGGTGGGAGGAAGGAGGGAAAGGAAGGAGGAAAGAGAGAAGGAAAGATCTGAAGGATGAGGGAGAGAGTGAGGAGAGGAAGAAAGAAAGGCAGGAAGAGACGTTCTTATTATTATTAACCAGACCTTCTCATACCACCAGACTGTGCCACAGCAACGCGTGGCCGGGTCCAGTTAGTATTATTAGAAATAGAATCCTTAATTTTTACCTTTCTGGAGCTATGCCCGAGAATTCAGCACCTTGGATAGTTCCTTTCTGGAGTTATGCCCAAGAATTCAGCACCTTGGATAGTTCCTTTCTGGAGCTATGCCCAAGAATTCAGCACCTTGGATAGTTCCTTTCAGGGGGCTATGCCCAAGAATTCAGCACCTTGGATAGTTCCTTTCTGGGGCTATGCCCAAGAATTCAGCACCTTGGATAGTTCCTTTCTGGGGCTATGCCCAAGAATTCAGCACCTTGGATAGTTCCTCTCTGGAGCTATGCCCAAGAATTCAGCACCTTGGATAGCTTCCTTTCTGGGGCTATGCCCAAGAATTCAGCACCTTGGATAGTTCCTTTCTGGGGCTATGCCCAAGAATTCAGCACCTTGGATAGTTCCTCTCTGGAGCTATGCCCAAGAATTCAGCACCTTGGATAGCTCCTTTCTGGGGCTATGCCCAAGAATTCAGCACCTTGGACAGCTCCTTTCTGGGGCTATGCCCAAGAATTCAGCACCTTGGTTAGCCCCTTTCTGGGGCTATGCCCAAGAATTCAGCACTTTGGATAGTTCCTTTCTGGAGCTATGCCCAAGAATTCAGCACCTTGGATAGTTCCTTAAAGGTTCAGGATAAAACTCACAGTTCCAGACATGTACGCCATCAGCCACTGAGCCCAACCAAAGTTTTTTTTAAAGGAAAAATGGATTTGTTTTCAAAGAAAAAAGAATTTAAGAGACATATACCGTATTTTTCGCACCATAAGGCACACCTGCTGATAAGACGCACCTAGATTTTAGAGATGGAAAATTGGGGGAAATGGGGGCTGTCTACTATATGGGACACTAATATGGGGGGGGAAGGCGCTGGAGCAGAGGGGTGGCGATATACTCACGCTATATTCGCGCCCCGGCAACTTCGGCTGTGCCCGCGCATGACCAGACTCCCGCTGCCGTGTCGCCGCAGCCAGTCAGCGGCGCGGAGGAACGGGGGTGGAAGAGGGGACTCACGGGGCGAGAGGGAGGGAGGGAAGGAGGAAGAGGCCGCAGTGCCTCCGCAGGGCTCCCTCCCTCCAGCGAGGCCTTGCTCCCCTTCCTCCTCGGCAGAGGCGCGACGGAGTTCCCTCCCTCCCTCCGGCCTCTCTTCCGGCCGTCCTTACAGCGCGACCGGCGAGGCCTTCCTCCCCTTCCTCCTCGCCAGAGGCGCGACGGAGTGACGTCACGAAGATGCGCCTCTGGCCCTTCCGGAGACGCAGCGGTAGCAGCAGCAGCGCCCGGAAGGGCCCAAGACAGGCGCATCTTCGTGACATCACTCCATCGCGCCTCTGCCGAGGAGGAAGAAGAGGAAGGCCTCGCCGGAGGGAGGGAGCCCCTGCGGAGGCGCTGCGGCCTCTTCCTCCTTCCCTCCCGTGAGTCCCCTCTTCCGCCCGGTTCCTCTGCGCCGCCGACTGGCTGCGGAGACACAGCAGCGGGAGTCTGGTCATGCGCGGGCGCAGCCGGGAGCCGCCGGGAGCCGCCGGGGGGGGCCGCGAATATAGCGTGAGTATATCGCCGCCCCCCCTCTGCTCCAGCACCTCCCCCCCTCCCTGCCTGCATCTTCGCTCCATAAGACGCGGCTCATTTTTCTTCCTACTTTGGGAGGAAAAAAACTGCGTCTTATGGTGCGAAAAATACGGTAGTAGGTCCAGCGTGGAAACAGAGGATTCCTTACATCAATGCTACCCCTCTATTCTGCCTTGGTCAGACCACACCTGAAATACGGTGTCCAATTCTGGGCACAGCAATTGAAGGGAGATGTTGACAAACTGGAATGTCTCCAGAGGAGGGTGACTAAAATGATCAAGGGTCTGGAGAACAAGCCATATGAGGAGCGGCTCAAAGAGTTGGGTATGTTTAGCATGCAGAAGGGAAGTAAATAGTTCTGTGTGTCCTTTGCTTCAAACAGTTTCTAAGTGAGGTCAAATACATGTTACTTGGTTGCTGCACCTGGCATTAGTGTGTATGTGTGTGTGGGGGGGGGGGGGGACTAAGTCACTGAAAATCTCCAGCAATATTCATTTGCTTGTCTGACTGTCTCTCTATTCAGTCAATCTATTTATCTCCTTCTTTATTCAAACGGTTTATATCCTGTCCTTTCTTGTGGGATCCGAGAGTGGTGCACAATATAACAAAATATACAAAGCAACTAAGATGCCCCTATTCAGTCTCGCAGGACTTTTCCCTAACCTTGGAGACTTGTTGTATTAGGACTAGTAAACAGGAATAGAGGGGGAAACTGCAAATACACTTATTTTATTGAGGAAAAGATACTATTGTTTTGCGATAATTACAAGGAAGATGAGGACCGGGGGCCCTTTTCACTGCACACTTACAGCATCATGATTCCACTTTAAGACTTTGAACCGGTGCTTGGCTGCTGTGTCGGACTGGATGAGGGCTAGCAAATTGAAACTGAATCCAGACAAGACAGAGGTCCTCCTGGTCAGTCGAAAGGCCGAACAGGGCATAGGGTTACAGCCTGTGTTGGATGGGGTTACACTCCCTCTGAAGACGCAGGTTCACAGCTTGGGAGTGATCCTGGACTCATCGCTGAGCTTTGAACCCCAGGGGAGCTTTTGCACAGTTAAGACTCGTGCGCCAGCTGCGCCCGTACCTTGGGAAGTCTGATCCAGCTACAGTCGTCCATGCTCTGGTCACATCCCGAATAGATTACTGCAACGCACTCTACATGGGGCTGCCTTTGAAGACAGTTCGGAAATTGCAACTAGTCCAACGGGCAGCAGCCAGATTACTAACTGGAGCTACATACAGGGAGCATACCACCCCCTGTTGTGTCAGCTCCACTGGCTGCCAATCTACTTCCAAGCTCAATACAAAGTGCTGGTTTTGACCTTTAAAGCTCTATACGGTTCTGGCCCAGCTTACGTGTCCAAACGCATCTGCCTCTATGTCCCACCTCATAATTTAAGATCATCTGGGGAGGCCCTGCTCTCACTCCCGCCAACTTCTCAAACACGGTTGGTGGGAACGGGAGATAGGGCCTTCTCGGTGGTGGCTCCCCATCTGTGGAGTGTGTGTGTGTGTGTGTGTGTGTGTGTATATATATATATATATATATATATATATATATATAAAAGCTGTATAAATTCATTAGCTGTACCCGCCACGCTTTGCTGTGGCCAACCTTCCCTCCCTCTTTCCTTCCTTCCCTTTTTCTTTTCCTTCTTCTTTCCCTTCTTCTTCCTTCCTTCTCTACCTGTTTATTTCCTCCCTTTCTTTGCTTTCTTTGCATTGTAGTGTATTTTTGGTTTGTTTTTGGCTTTTTAAGTCTCTTTTGCTGTGTTTTTCAATGTTTTTATGAGTGATGGTCACTTGTTGGCCTGAGAGGTGTATTGTGTCCATATTTGGTGTCAATTCATCAAGTGCTTTTTAAATTATGTTAATCCCACAAACAAACATATACATGTGTGTTATACATTGTTTTACAGCAGATACATATTATAGAAAAATAACCTATAAGAACACAGAGAGAGACTGACAGCTGTTGAGCAAAACCTTGGTGCGTGTCTTTCTGCCATTCCTGGGACAACAGTGTGTATATACCAGATGGTATTAGACTATATATGCTAGTGCATGTAAGGAATAACACAACCCCCACAGGTAAGAAAATAATATATCTATTAGTGCATCAATAAGTTCTAATCACAAAGTAACATGGATGGTACAGATACAATGTAGGAAAGCAAGACGCATCCAATCCGCCCCCCAATGTACTTACAAGTAGATATTAGTAGTGCTGAGCTCCGTTCCCAGTGTGGTGGAAAGGCAGGCGTGAGCTGCTCGGGTTCGGCGTAGGCCGGTCCGGCAAGGCGGGCGGCGCTTCCTGATGACGTGTGTGGGCACCCGCACTGGACGTCGTTGACGTGATGGGTGATATGTAGACGACAGCATGTAAGGGGCGTGGGGAGGCCTGGACGGGTGCGGTGACGTCAAGGGGGAAATCCCCAATGGGAAATCCCAGGCGCTCCGTGGCGTCTTCTCACGAGGAAACCCAAAACTCTCTTCCCCTCTGGCAAAGTAGACCAGGCGTGTCAGAGGCGGCCCTCAGGTGGGAATCCCAGGAACCAAGACACGGAAGGGGATGGTGGGATATCAAGTCGGGTGGGTTGGATTCACAAACATATAAGTAGCAGTGTAATGAACGGCATCAATGCCCATTGAGGGAAAATTCCCCCAAGACTCGTGTATGGGAGGAGGCAGTGTGGCTTCCTCTCAACACATAGGCTTGGTGTATAGCAGAGCCGACGGCCAGCTTAATGCTAATTCCAGCGCGGCCACATTCAGACCGTTCTTTGCCTACTGTGACCAGCCTGCTCGTTTACTCTGTTTCTGCCATTCCTGCCAGGATATCTATGTTGTGTTCATTGAAACAGGCCCAGGATTCACACTGAGTGTATAAATACATTTAAAAACATATTAACTATATGTATTGCTGTGTTCGAGTGTCATTTTGGTTGGTGGTGTGCCCCAGGATTTTGTAAATGTAAAAAATGTGCCGTGGCTCAAAAAAGGTTGAGAAACAGTGCACAGAGAGTCCTAGTGCAATGCAAATCTTTTCACACAGCCAGGTCTGCATGCATGGCTTGCAAAGTGGCTGGTGCAACAGGTTCCTCTGTACCAAAGCGACCGTGCATTCGCCATAACAGGCGCAAGCCATGGAATTCTCTTTTATTTTGCTATCTCGTTTTGTAGGAGGGTTTAATGAAAATCAGAGGGGGTGGGTGGAGGTAGCATTCCATTAGATGTTGGATTTCCCTGCTCTGAAGGCACTTTTGCTCTGGCACCTTTTGCCTGCAGGCTATGATAAAGCTACTGATTAAATTTTTAAAGAAACTGCCTTTGAACAAGTCAAGAGCTGAAACTGTAGGGGGATACATTATTTAAAGGAACGAGATCACGTGATTTCCAGTACAGTAGTAGTGCTGGAAGCCCAAAGCTGTACAGTCTCCCACACAATGACCAAGAAACCAAGATAGGTCCCTTGTTGTAATATATATATACTGAAATAACTTATTTATTGCATCCTTTGATTGCAACTTTAACAAGGACTGGTTTTATAGCTAATATTCTGAAAACTATAACCCCTCTTTTTATGGCAAAGTAAGACATCCTGCAGGAAAATGTGGATCACCTGAGTTTATTTTGCCTCCTCCATCAGGGGTCTGAATAGATTTTCCACATAGATATAAATATCACACATTGCCTGTAAAAAGATGCAGCTGCAAATGGCTGGACATCAACTGAGCAGCCTGGGGAGGGTGGATTTATTGGGGCGGGGTGGCTGACAGTGATGGGCTTTTATACCTGTTGCAGAAACTCTTTGTTGGAAAGTTGTTGAAAAAGTGATTGACATTTCATCTCCCATCAGGTGCTTTGCCTCTGATTTGGATTCCATACCACTATAAAAGGAATATGTGTGTTTTAGCGGTATCCTGGAGTAAATCTGAACAATGCTGCCTGAGACAGCCACTTACATATTTCCAAAAACAGGAGTATATAGACAGATTTGTATAAATTTTGCATGTATAATTGTAGACTAGAATCCAGTTGTATAACTCTACTAGTACAACTGTTTATAATTAGATTTGAGTAAGCTGTGCACCCAGAGGCGGCTTAATGCACTTGAGAGCGCCAGATCCACATGGGCGTACTGCAGCCGGCTTTGTGGGCGCTGGTCCCACAAAGGGGGGGATTAAGTAGTCACTCGGTGGGAAAGTTCTTCAGTTTGGTGGCCATGTCGGAGCTGGAGAGACGTAACAGCTTGCTGTCCTCCTGGAACCTAGAAACTGGCTTGCTTTGCCAAGAACTACCTGTTGATTCCATGAACTTTGGATTTACCTTGCTAACCACAGACTCAGTTGCCTTGCTTGATTCGGTTTGTTTTTATGGACCTTGCTTTTGATCCTTGCTTTTTGAATACCTTTGAACATTGATTGCTTTTTACCTTGGACTATTTGATCCTTACTTTTTGGACATTTTTATCTACTTCACCTGCTTCTACTTTTGTGCCTAATAAATAGTTAATTGACATTGTCTGTGTGTGTGTGATTACGGGGTGGAGTCAGGGCCTGTGCTGTGACAGCCTCTGTGCCAGCTGGTAACTCCGGGAGGCAGAGTTACCAGTCGGCACAGAGGCGGAGTTTACAGCATGCGTGGAGGCTCTGCATGCTGGAAACTCTGCCTCCGTGCCAGCTGGTAACTCTGGGAGGCGGAGTTACAAGCCGGCTCGGAGGCAGAATTTCCAGCCTGCTGTCGCCCCCTTGGGCCCTTGGCACTTGACCTCCCCGGACAAAGCACAAGGCAGCTGAGGTACAACAAGCTTTATTGATTAAATGGTAGCAAGGTAAGTATAGAGTCCAGGAAGCCTTCAATATGCAGCCTCCAGTTAGCAGCAATTACTGGAATCAGCAAGGCTTGAGAATCCGCAACAGAAGGATCCCAAGCGGAGTAAGTTCAGGAACAAATGCAGGATGCGATAGATAGTCTCTGAGCCCCCAACCGGCTCAAGAAGGCTGGGCGGCTGAGGTACTGCAGGCAGGAACAATGCAAAGTATCACAGCTTATCCACAAGATTCGACGATGAGCAGGAACAAGGCTTGATGCGTGAACGAGGCAGCCGAGGAAGGCTGGCTGGCAGGGTCTTGGTAGCTGGCCGAGCGGCCCGGTTCACAGTAGCATCATGGCAATAGCAGTCGTTGGTACGAGATACTGGTGTGCAGTAGTCCACAGCTTTTATAGGATTTCTCTCTATAGCTCCTGGTGCGTCGAACATCAAAACGGGTGATGGATGGGCCTCGGGTTGTTTTGAGAACCTCAGCCCTGAAGAATGCAGCACCTCGTTAGTGCGCGCCTCCTGGGCTGGGGAGTTGCGCTTGGTGCTCCGAGTACCCGCTTCTGCTATCAGCCTGGTGGGCCTAGCCTGGCCTTGACATGCCTTTTCTATAGCATCTTCCCTGGGAGGCACAGGAGAACAGCAAAGAGGCCCACGGCAGGGCTCGGGAGTTAACCCAGCTGTGCTGGAAAGTTTCTGGGAACCAGGCGGGCAAAAGGCAGACCCCAGCAACAACGCCGCCTGAAGCCCTTGGGGTGTGACACCTGCAGAGGCTCCACGCATGCTGGAAACTCTGCCTCCTTGCATGCTGGAAACTCCGCCTCCACGCATACATATTTCGGCGCACGTGCGGGCTCCTCTACAGGCGATTGAGAAGAGGTGAGAGAGAGAGGTGCTGAAAACCATGAGGCTGTCGCTTGTTCTTCTTGTTATTCTCTCAGGTTTTTTGGGGGGGGGGGGCAAAATAATTTTCACCTACCATTTAAAATTAACTTGGGCCGCCTCTGTGTGCACCCCAAAACCTGATCTGGTGGTTTGAGAAACTCTCTAGAATCAATTTTCTGACAGCTTTGAGAAACTGGGAGGAAAACAAAAGGAAAGTGGTGGAAATGTGTTCCATTGCACTAGCTATAGGAAGAACACAGATAGAACCATAGAAGAATAACAGATCAATACAGCTGGAAGAGACCACAAGGCATCATATAGGAATATTGGCCTTCTTCCACCTGCGCCAAGCGAGACAATTGGCGCCCTATCTTCCGACGGAAGCGCTAGCTACAGTAATCCATGCCACGGTTACATCAAGGCTGGATTACTGTAACGCTTTGTATGTAGGTCTACCCCGGTCACTAACCCGCAGGCTCCAGATGGTGTAGAACGCAGCCGCCAGGCTTCTCACAGGAACATCGATGAGATGCCACATTACACCATCTCTGCAGCGCCTGCACTGGCTGCCCGTTCAGTATAGAGCCTTACACAAGACCTTGACCTTGGCTTTCAAAGCCCTACGGGGCCGGGCCCAACATACCCCCCGTTCTTTGGAACTCGATGCCACCGGACCAGAGAGCCTCCCTCGACCTGCCCCAGTTTCTGACCGCTCTGAAGACCTGGCTATTTAGGAAAGCCCATGGTTAATGCAGAACCAGGAACCCAAATACCGGGCCTGGCCCCTGCATTTAACCACTGAATATTTTAATCTAGTTTTAAATACTCTATTTTAAATTGTGGAATTTGTTGTGTGTAAGTCGCCCGGAGCACTAACGTGGAGGGCGACTCAGAAATAATAAAGTCAGTCAGTCAGTCAGTCAGTCAGAATACATAGTCAAAGCACTCCCAACAAATGACTATCTAGCCTCTGTTTAAGAATTAGAAGGCATCGGCGGTGGCTGGGAGGGCCTTTGCGCAATTTAAACTCATGCACCAGCTGCGACCGTACCTCGTGAAGTTGGATCTGGCCACGGTGGTCCATGCCTTAGTCACCTCCAGATTGGATTACTGTAATGCACTCTACATGGGGCTGCTCTTGAAGACGTCCCGGGAGTTTTAATTGGTCCAATGGGCGACAGCCAGGTTGCTAACCAGAGCGAATTACAAGGAGCGTTCAACTCCCCTGTTTAAGGAGCACAATTGGCTGCCGTTCATCTTCCGGTCCCAATTCAAGGTGCAGGTTCTTACCCACAAAGCCCTGAATGGTTTGGGACCCGCCTACCTACGTGACTGCATCTCTGTTTACGAACCCAGGCGATCTCTCCGATCATCTGGAGAGACCTTACTCTCACTGCTTCAGAGTATGGTGGAAACTTCTTCCTTGAGAACTTTTAAGCAGAGGCTGGATGGCCATCTGTCAGGGATACTTTGATTGTTCTTTTCCTGCATAACAGGGGGTTGGACTAGATGGCCCATGTGGTCTCTTCCAACGCCATTGTTATATGTTTCTATGATTCTATGGCTGACTAGATACTAGCAGGGTCACACTCCCCCTGTCCAACTCTCTACGGAGATCATCCACCAAGGCGACCAAAGCCGTCTCGGTACCGTGACCAGGCCTAAAGCCAGACTGTGACTGATCCAGGTAATCGATGTCCTCTAGGAAACCCTGGAGCTGAGAAGCAACCACCTGCTCCAGCACCTAGCCCAAGAAAGGGAGGTTGTAATTATTCAGAACCGTGGAGTCAAAGGAGGCCTTTTTCAGGAGTGGTCTAATCACCGCCTGTTTCAACCCCGATGGAAAAGTCCCTTGCTCCAAGGAAGCGTCAATGATCCACACAAACCAGTCAATCAACCCACCTCTGGCCGATTTAATTCATTCATTCATTCATTATTTCAATGTGAATTCAACTGGCATAAGCAGTATTTGCAACCCTAAATTCACCCTCCATCAACTATAGCCAGAGTGGGAGAGAAGTTTGCCTGCTCCCCCGATGAGAGAACAATTGAGTTCCAGTGGGAACTATTTTCAAGGGGGCAGAGCCAGGCCCTTTGCCTGCCCTGCCCTCTTTTCTTCATTCTGAAGCCACGGGTCGACCCACCACTCCCACCCATTAAACAGTATATTAGAGTTGCTGTTAAGGGGCCGGATCGGAATTTTTTCCCCTCTTACATTCTAGGAGGGTTTTTTCACCTACCCTATACTGTTACAGGGAAAATTGGGATGGTGTGTCATTAAATAGGTGATCACGGAAAACAGTTAGGAAAAGTTTAAATTTGGTATACAAAAGCTTAAATTTATATACATCCCCTTCAGGGGAGAAGACCATTGACTAAAACACTCACCTAAGGTCCAATTTGATGAGGTGAGGGGAATCCTAATGGCCTAAGAATGGGGAGAGTCGGGTCTCAGATACCCCTAGAGGGACTTCTCCAAAACATTTCCCTTAGAGGTTGCCCGGATTAGGTTCCCTGGGGAGCCGGATATTTCACTCTAACTAGCCGAGGGTAGGCCGTGCGGGGACAGTACCTCGGTTTTGCCAGGATCTATAGGTTTAGATCCAGTCAACAATTATTGGTAACAATTATTAAAAATTGCCCATATTTAAACCCAAATACTTGTGTGTGGTCTGGTTATTTCGGGGGTTGGTAGGCAAACACTACATGTATATTAATGAAGAAATGCTCCTTGTATGATGTGGTGAAGTCATATTTCTTTATTACAGGTTTTAAATATGGTTGATATTTTTATGTATGTATATATGTTGAAGGGGTAAAAACTTAACAAACCCTAAAGGGTTAACAGAGATATTAGCGTGCAGAACCTCCAAGGGGTTTCTTTTACTGTGGAAACAGAAGGCAGGGCCTGCAACTGGCCTTAGCACTGTGGTTGGCAGTGAAAGTTGAAGGAGAGAGAGAGTGTGTGGAGAGTTAGAGAGTCCGATTTAGTCAGCTGTCAGCCGGTTTTAAAAAATACTCTGACTCTACTCTGTGAGAGAGTAGAAGAAAAGTTGTGTTTGAACTGCTAGGAAAGCAGTTGGGTTTAAAGGACAAGCAGTTAGTGTAAGGACTGCTGAGCTATTGGTTCTGGGAGTGCAGCTATATAGTATCAAGTTGTATCTCCATAGTTAGTGTATTGTAACCTTAAGATACTTGCCTCTAAGAATATACTGTAACCACCTAAGCTTTGAACTCTGAAACCTCCACGCTTAGAACACTGAATAAACTTTACAGTTCTTTAACAAAGGTATCTCCCCGCGTAGTTCCTTCACACATAAGCCTTGAAAACAACTTCTTCCTAGTGGGTAGCCCAGTATAGTGAATGGTGGCAGTGAAAGTTAACAAATAGTGTTAGTGTGAGTTTGGGTTAGAGGGATACCCTGCCCTGACACAGTAATTGAAAAGTCAGCAGGAAAGCTGACTTGTTTGAATACTTATTACATTATATGGTGGCAGCAAGTGGAAATAAAAGAAGTCTTATATATGAATTGGTGGTAAGGGTGGAATAAGAAAACTACCCGGCCACAGTTGAAAGTGAAATATAGAGAGTCATTACATGTGTCTTTCCAACTAACCTGATTAGAATCAAGTTGTGTCTATCTTGCTCCCAGCATCCTTCTCTCTCCTTGTGTTTATTTCAAACAGACACATGCTTTTAAGTCTGACAGTCTCTCCCTCCCCCCTCCCCCTTCTCTGGGATTTCTCCTGGAGTTTACTGATAGTCATTGGTCTGGTTCACATTTTGCAGTGCCCTTCTAATATTTCTGTAAATAGGTCCTTCCATGATTAATCTGATATTTGGTTCTTGGCTGATCAGTCATTCTCCGCTTTAGCCTACATCCAAGTACAGTGCTTGTTCCCTATACTGCCACTGTCATTTCTGCTGTTCTGAGGTTAATGAGCTTTGACACATATTATGCGGCTCTATGCATATCGGCAGGCATGTGTCGCTGAGGACACGCGGTAACATTGCCCTCACCACCATAGCCAAATCAACCATGTAAAGTCCAAGATGAGCAAGATCAAAAAGCAGACTTACACAGTGCGTGCCACATCACACTCACCAGATGTGTACGGTGGTCCCACGGGGCCTTGATCAGCCTCCTGCTCTAACCTTCTGCTGTCGATCAGCATCTGAAAAAATAGGATGCCCATCAACTCTCAAGCAGCTTGCTATACACAGCTAATAAACAATGTTCAATTTGGTGTGTCGTAAGTTGTGTGGGCTCATCGCAAAACACAGAGGGCAATAAAATTCTATGAAAAGGGTGACAATGAAGGTGAAGGGACGGGATGAGTGCCGGTTGCCTACCCTGGATGGCGAACGGCTTAGCCTATCGCCTATTGTCAAGAGCTTAGGTGTCCAGCTGGACCCCCTGCTGTCCATGGAGGCCCAGGTCTCCGCGGCCAGCAGGGCGTCATTTTTCACCTACGACAGGCTGGGCGACTGGCACCCTACCTTTCCAGGGGCGACCTGGCCACGGTGATCCAAGCGATGGTCATCTCGAGATTAGACTACTGTAACGCCTCTACGTTGGCCTTCCCTTGGCGACAATTCGAAACTCAAGCTAGTGCAAATGCCGCTGCTCGCTTGCTGGCGGAACGTCGGTAAGGGAGCACATTACGCCCATCCTCCGGCAGCTGCACTGGCTACCTATTGAGTACCGAATTGTTTTCAAGGTGTTGGTGTTAACCTTTAAGGCTCTACACGGCCTAGGGCCTGCGTACCTGAGGGACCGCCTTGCCCCATACATTCCCCCGAGATCACTACGTTCAGAAGAGTCAAATCTACTCCTGATTCCATCGGTCCGCGCCTGTCACTTGTCTGCAACCAGGCAAAGGGCTTTCTCTGTGGCGGCTCCGGTACTCTGGAACTCTCTCCCGGACGACGTCCGGGCCGCCACGGAGCTTATCCCGTTTCGCAGGGCCTGCAAGACCGCCCTGTTCAGACTGGCCTTCGGCTAGGCGAATAAGACGAACGTACTCATCTGTATATTTCAGCACCCTGGTTCAGGGAATGCTATAACATGTGACATAATCAATCTCGGGACCTATGCTGTGTTTTATGTTTTTATGTTGTATTTTATTGTACGGCGACATGGATGCTACATGCCGGCCGAATTTTATATTGTTATCCGCCCCGAGCCTGCAGGGAGGAGCGGAATACAAAATGGAACAAATAAATAAATAAATAAATAAATAAATAAATAAATAAATAAATAAATAAATAAATAAATAAGTAGGAGTGTACAGGTGTTGTGTTTTGGTGTGTTTTAATGTGTTTTTAATATGTTTTTATTGTACCTTGCCTGTTGTGAGCCGCCCCGAGCCTCCCGGGAGTGGCGGCCTAGAAGCCTAATAAATAAATAAATAAATAAATAAATAAATAAATAAATAAATAAATAAATAAATAAATAAAAATACATTTTCTTATCCCCAAACCCACTTCCCCCAGGTCAGACTTTAAATCCCGGTTCAGAAACCAGAAAGATACTTTGAAAATCAGTGTCACCTTGATTATTTTCAAACTTTCAGAGTGTGTCTAGGGAACAGCAGGGTTCTGTTATCGCTTCCCAGAGCCGTTCCTCAATGCAGCCTCAACTAATTGTTGTTTATAGACTTTCAGAAAGATTTTTTTTCCATTTCTTGGAAATTGGATTGGATTTAAATGATAGGATGAGGAGAAAAGTAAAGTTGGCTTATTAAAATGTCATTGGCAGCTTGTGAAATGAATTATTTATTTGTGTTGGGTTTGGGAACTGCGTGATTTTACATCTGGAAAAACGCCAAGACGTTTTTTATATTTGGTGTTGGCCTCATCTTCTTTGCATTTCAAATTCCACTAAGGTGAAAAAAAGAATAATGTCATGTTGGCATCTTTTTAATGAGCACCATGCAGTGTGTAAAAAAATAATAATTTAGGGATGATTACATCTATAAAGCTAAGGTCAGAAAAGTATTAAGTGTCCTTTGGAGAGATCTAATGGCTTCTTAGGGGAGGGCTATTTTGAGTAATTGTGAAGAAGCATCTCACAATCCATGCTGAGATATTCTGCAAATGTAGACAGACGCATACACATAGACCAGTGTTTCCCAACCTTTTTTGAGCCGCGGCACACTTTTTACATTTATAAAATCCAACCAAAATGACACAAATTGACACTCTAACACAGTAATAATATAGTTAATATGTTTTTTAATGTATTTATACACATAGTGTGAAACCTGGGCCTGTTTCGATGAACACAACATAGATATCCTGGCAGGAATGGCAGAAA
The DNA here is from genome assembly GCA_030556195.1 of Anolis apletophallus. Lineage (NCBI taxonomy): Eukaryota > Metazoa > Chordata > Lepidosauria > Squamata > Anolidae > Anolis > Anolis apletophallus. The sequence goes on along the minus strand of JARBWK010000010.1, from coordinate 137,944,451 downwards.
GACACTAACTTCCCACACAGAGCTCCCATAACCAAGAGGAAAATCCTATAAGAGTTTGGTGGGCATTGACCTTGGGTTTTAGAGTTGTAGTTCACCTATATCCAGAGAGCACTGTGGACTCAAACAATGTTGGATCAGGACCAAACTTGGCTTGAATACTCAATATGCCCAAATATGAACGCAGATGGAGTTTAGGGGAAATAGACCTTGACATTTGGGAGTTGCAGTTGCTGGGATTTATAGTTCCCCTACAATCAAAGAACATTCTGAACCCCACCAATGATAGAACTGGGCTAAACTTCCCACACAGAACCCCCAGGAGGCAAGAGGAGGTCTCTACTTGGGGAAAGGGAGGTGGGCCTTCCCAGTGCATGGAGAGGGAGAAACCAAGTAGACCAGTGTTTTTCAACCTTTTTTGAGCCGTGGCACATTTTTTACATTTACAAAATCCTGGGGCACACCACCAACCAAAATGACACAAAATGACACTCTAACACAGTAATACATAGAGCTAATATGTTTTTAAATGTGAAACCTGGACCTGTTTTGATGAACACAACATAGATGTCCTGGCAGGAATGGCAGAAAGACACAAATTTCCCACACAGAACTCCCATAACCAAGAGAAAATACTATAAGAGTTTGGTGGTCATTGACCTTGGGTTTTGGAGTTTAGTTCACCTATATCCAGAGAGCACTGTGGACTGAAACAATATTGGATCAGGACCAAACTTGACATGAATCCTCAATATGCCCAAATGTGAACACAGATGGAGTTTGGGGAAAATAGACCTTGACATTTGGGAGTTACAGTTTTTGGGATTTATAGTTAACACACAATCAAAGAGCATCCCGAACTCTTGCAACAATGGAATTGAACCAAACTTGGCATATTGAACTCTCATTACCAACAGAAAGTACAGAAAGGGTTTGCTTGGGAATTGACCTTGAGTTTGGAAGTTGTAGTTCACCTACACCCAGAGAGCACTGTGGGCAGGAGAGTGAAGAAAGGGTATTGGAGGTTCCAATTTCCCACGGCACACCTGATGATCGTTCACGGCACACTAGTGTGCCACGGCACACTGGTTGAGAAACACTGAAGTAGACAACGGGTGGAGAAGGGGGTGTTTGTAATTTTGCGCCTTTATCGAGGTAGGTTTCTTAGGGTTTTTATACTTCAACACACTAGACTCTCCCCCTCCCTTCCTGGAGGTTCCAATTTCCCACGGCACACCTGATGATCGCTCACAGCACACTAGTGTGCCCCGGCACACTGGTTGAGAAACACTGACATAGACAATCTCTGTCGTGATCCAGACCACCTTAAGAAGCCAGGCACAGTAAAGTTAACAGTTAGAGTTTATTTGAAAGAGTCCCAAACTTCCTCACTGTGACTCAAATGAGCCTAGAGGCATAGCAAACTGGTAAGAAAATCCAACAGAAAATAAACGCCCAGTTCTGACTTCTTCACAACAGAAATAAGGCTGAGAGAGAGTGCACCGCCAGTCCAGGTTCACAACCAGCCAGGCAGAATGCGAACGACATCGAAGCATCAAACAGTTCTATAATCAAGCCAGGGGAAATGCAGATGGAGTAGAAGTGCCAAAAAGCCTTGGTGTTATATTAGACTCTCAATTGATGATGGAGGCTCAGGTAACCGCCATTAGCAAGCAGGCCTTTTTCCACCTTTTCGCCAGGCAAGGCAACTGGCCCCCTACCTACTAACAGAGGCCTTGGCAATGGTAATCCATGCCACAGTTACTTCAAGGCTGGATTACTGTAATGCATTGTACATTGGCTTCCTTTCGACAGTGACCCGGAAGGTCCAAGTTGTCCAAAATGCGGCTGCCAGATTACTCTCGAAAACACCCATGAGACGTCATATAACGCCGACCTTACAACGTCTGCACTGGCTTCCAATTGAATATCAGGCTTTTTATAAGCAGTCCCTGCTTCATGGGCAGGGACTGCTATACCTTAGGGCAGGGCTGCCCAGGAAGTCGATCCCGATCAACCAGTCGATCCCGGGACCAAAGGAGGTCGATCCCAGATGGATGGGGCACTTCTCAGAAAGGGGCGGAGCCAGGCCACACCAAGCCCCCCCCTCCCCCGGCTTTGGCACTCCCAGCAGCTGCTCCAGCCTTGAGGAGGGCAGGGCCAAGCCAGCCTTGTGCTAGCTATGCCACCACTGGCTTGGCACTGCCATCCTCAAGCCTGGAGAAGCTGCTGGGAGCTCCAAAGCCAGAGGGGGAAGGGGCGGGGCTTGGCATGTCCTGGCTCCATGCCCCTCTGGCTTCTGCTGTACCAGCATCTTCTCCAGGCTTGAGGATGGCAATGCCAAGCCAGTGGTGGCATAGCTAGCAAAAGGCTGGCTTGGCACTGCCATCCTCAAGCCTGGAGAAGTGGCTGGTAGAGCTGAAGCCAGAGGGGTGGAGCCAGGCTGCACCAAGCCCTGCCCCCTCCCCTCTGGCTTTGGAGCTCCCAGCAGCTTCTCCAGGCTTGAGGATGGCAATGCCAAGCCAGTGGTGGCATAGCTAGCAAAAGGCTGGCTTGGCACTGCCATCCTCAAGCCTGGAGAAGCCCCCCCCCTCTGGCTGGTACAGCTGAGGATGGCAATGCCAAGCCCAGAGGGGCTTGGCACTGCCATCCTCAAGCCTGGAGAGTGGCCACGCCAAGCCCCTGCCAAGCCCCTCCCCTGCCCCTCCCCTCTCCAGCCTAGAGGAGGTAGGTAGATCTTTCTGACTTGGTTTTATTATAAGTAGCTCACATGCTGAAAAAGTGTGGGCACCCCGCCTTAGGGAATGTCTTTCACCCTTTCATTATAAGAGACCACCACAACCAGCTCAAGAGAACCTCCTCTACTTTCCGGGCCCCAGAGAGGTACGCCTAGAGACCACAAAGCGTAGGGCCTTCTCGATCTCTGCCCCAATCTTGTGGAACTCTGTACCACCTGAATTAAGAGCCATGTCTGACCTACGGTCATTTATGCAGACACTCAAGACATGGCTCTTTCGTAAAGCTTTTAATGTGTAACTATTTCAGCTGTAATTTTATATTCTGTTTTTAGTGTGTAAGTCACTCGGAGCACTCCGGTGGAGGGCGACTCATCGAGCAATAAACTGATTGATTGGTTGATTGATTGATTGATTGATTGATTGATTGATGTTGTGGGCGCTGGCTTCCTGGCAGAGAGTGAATGCAAGAAAGGAGAAATGATGAGAAATTGAAAAGTGTTTTAAAGGAAGAATTTAATGCACCTGACCTTTTGTTAGGAGTTGAAATGAAAATGTAGTGCTTCTAGCACTTTGATACAGTCGATTATGATCTATTGACTCACCGCCTTGCTAGGGCCGGAGTTAGGGGGACAGCCCTTAATTGGGTGACCTCCTTCCTCTGGAACCGGCTACAGCGAGTGAGGAGGGGCAAGGATGTCTCCGGGGTTCCCCGCTTCTTTGTGGGGTTCCTCAGGGGCTATTCTCCCCTCTTATTTAACATCTATATGCGACCACTTGCCCAGCTGGTGCGTAGTTTTGGGCTGGTGTGCCATCAGTACGCTGATGACACCCAGCTTATTCTGAAGATGGAGGGCAGCCTCGAATCCGTACCCGATAATTTCCATCGTTGCCTTGAGGCCGTCACTGGATGGCTGCGAGCCAGTAGGTTGAAGGTGAATCCGGCAAAGACTGAGATCCTGTGGCTGGGTTCCCCGGAATGTAGGGATGTCCAGCTTCCAACCCTGGATGGCGTGACATTATGTCCGTCGCCCTCTGTTAAGAGCTTAGGAGTAACCCTGGACCCCCTGTTGTCGATGGAGGCTCATGTCTCCAGCGTCAGCAGGGTAGAATTTTTCCATCTTCAACAGGCGAGGAAGCTGGCCCCCTACTTGTCCCGGCATGACTTAGCCACAGTGGTCCAAACCACGGTCATCTCGAGGCTGGACTACTGTAACGCTCTGTACATTGGCTTTCCTCTGTCGGTAATCCGGAGACTCAAGCTGGTGAAGAACGCCGCAGCGTGACTCCTGGCGAGGGTCCCGATTGGCCACCACATCACGCCAATCCTGCGCGAACTGCACCGGCTCCCAATAGAATGCCGGATTACCTTCAAAGTGTTAGTCCTGACTTTTAAGGCCTTACATGGTCTGGGGCCAGTGTACCTGCGGGACCACCTTGTCCCATATCATCCCATCAGATCACTGCACTCCAAAGAGCTAAATCTCCTGGTCATCCCAAATGTGAAGACCTACCATCTGTCCGCGACATGCCGGCGGCCTTTCTCTGTTGCAGTCCCAACCCTGTGGAACGCACTGCCCGCCGGCATCCGTGCCACCCAGAGCCTCCTCCCGTTCAGGAGAGCAGTTAAGACATTGCTGTTCCAGCAAGCCTTCGGGGTTAACTAGACTGTAGCTCGCGCTGCCTAGCTGACACCCCACTGCGACTCCATCTGCTGTTTCAACTGTTCTAATTGTAATTCTATTCTAATGGTGTTACTGTGGTTTATGAGATATCTGTCAATTGTATTTTACGAACTGTTGTGAGTCGGCCCGAGCCATTGGGGGGGGGCGCCAGACAAATGCGAAATAATAAATAAAATAAAAAAATAATAAATATCAACATGTCATTCTTCTTATAAAAGAAAGTGACAATTCTGTGGCATTCAGATTTTGTTGGTCTTCAGTTCCCATCATCCCTGATGCTATCATGCTGGCTGGGGCAAATTACCGATGACCCAACTAGACAGTTTTTCTATGTTTGGAATGGCAAAAATCCTATTGGGCAGATACAAAGGTATGACTATTGTAGCTATACGGCTTATTCCACACAAGTTCCCCAATCCCATTTACTGGGAAGCCGCTGCTATGACCAATGTTTGTCTCTGTTGATTGGGAAGCAGCAACTGATGTTCCCATCCCTCCTGGTGAGTGATCGCCATTGAAACAGATAGAAACAAGACCCCTGTCACAATTCATCCTTGTACTAGAAATCACTTATGCATAAGGAATGAGACTGTCAGTTTCTTGCTTCCTAATGGAGAAAGTACTCCACGGTGGCTGCTTCCTGGAAAGTAGGGGTTGGGGAACTGTGTGAACTCGCAAAACCTTGTCTAAGGACCGTATTACGTTAGAAAATACTCCATTTCTGAGACTGTTTGAGAATAATTTCTAATGGGCCCCATCACATGACATTTGCCCCATCCCATCAGTATTCCATCGGAATCCGTCTGCAAAGCGTCACAAAAACAGATTATTTGCAGATTTTATTTATTAACTTCATTTATACCCCGCCACCATCTCCCCAAGGGGACTCGGTGCGGCTTACATGAGGCCAAGCCCAATAACATATTAACACACAACAGCAATTATAAAACAATACTGTGCACCTCGCCAGGGCCAAAAATTGGGACTTTAAAAGGATGGACGAACTATATGGCCCTGGGAGTCGCGTTACAGCCTTCCCTTAAAAGAAAACCTGGAAATCCTCTAAGCAATGAGTTCCAGACTGAACTCAAAACAGTTTGGTGAACTCAAAACAGGTTTATTTATTACAACCAGTAGAAAAACAATTGGTGGCCTAAAAAGCTTGAAGTGGGTTGCAAAGGTGTCCTTAAACAAAGGGCTTGCTTTCACTTGCCTTAAGCAGCGTGAAGGTCTCTCTTAAGTTCCAGATTTTCTGTAGCTTCTCAAATGGTCCTCTGGCGCACAAAGTCCTTGGTCCCCAACGAAATACAGTCTCTATTGAAGGGCTGGCCCTTCCTATTACTGAATTTCTTGGTTTGAAAGCGTTGAATGTATGTATGTCACGACTTGACACTGCAGATTACTAATCATTAACACTCCCGGTAATTACTGCCACCAACCTAATCTGTGATCAGGATTTAATTTAATAACTAAGATGTTTAATTAGGCTCCCTTTACACCAAATCACCCACTGCGAGGAAAACTAAAAAGACAGAAAGATGGAGGCTTGTGAAAGTTAATAAGAAAAGAATTTATTAACTACCAAAACAGGCTAACAAGTAGGCACAGATCGTATTGGTTCTTCAGTGAGGCAACAAGAGCGTACGGTTACAAAAAAGAAGATTTTAAAACTATTAGCGTGATGGTTAACTGGATCTGAATAGGTGCTGGTGCGTAGTGGTTTCTATATAAAAGCTAGTGCTTCTTCTTAGATCTTAAATTCAGTTCCACAGACTTGTCTCCCCAACTCCCCAACTAATAATTAAACTAGAGTGTAGCTGATGTAACTAACTGGAACGTCTATACCATAGACAGTTCCCTGAGTCTTGTTAACAGTAGCTAATAACTAGATTAGCACCACAGTCTCAGAGCCCCACCTGTCTCCCTATCACAAGAGACGACAAGGTGTTCTAACTGACTATTCCCAGTCAGTCCTTCTGGCTCTAAACTAAAGCGTCACCACTGGAATCTCTTCTGGCCCTAAGAGCTGTCAGTGCTAGGTCTTGACCCCCTTAGTCCAGCCTATTCCCTTGTGGTGGTTAGCTATAGATTAGACTGTCAGTCTCTATTGCAGAGGCTCTGATGATACTCCCCCAGAAACCTCGCTCAAGACTCCTCGGGCTCAGATCTTTCTTATCTACAGCCTGGCACAAGACTGAGAAGGCTCAGATGCGTCTTATCTGAAGCCTCTCACAAGACAAGACTCACGAGGCTCAGATGCTTCTCATCTGAAGCCTCCCACAAGACCCAAAACCTTTCTGCCAGGAATCCTTCTCCTAGTCAGCTCAACTCCTCCCCTCTGGCACCCAGCCAATCACAGGGAAGACAGTGTATCTGAGCAGAGTGACTCTAAGGCCACACCCCCTCTCTCTGGCTTTGACCTTCTCCTGATGGCTGCTAGCTGAAACTCTTTTACTAAAATGGATGCCAGCAAGTTCTAAACAGGGATCCAAATTTCCAAGCAGGATTCGGCCTGCTTAGGACGGGTGAGTCCTTACAATGTACGTAAACTGAAGTGCCTTGTCCGAGCCTGGCTCCAGACTTCGGCCTGCTTTGTCCATGTACTCTGCTGGAAGTGAGGTCAGAAGGAAAGTCCTGCCCTCAGGTAAACTCCGGTAAAAGGAGGAGTTGAGGGCGGGTCACCCTCCTCCCCCAGGTGAGCACATGGCAGAACATAGAGCACATGGCCGAGCGAAGAAACAAAGAGGCATGCAGGCGAATGGTAAACCAAATACAGATATACACAGCCCTCTAGGGGGCGTCACAAATACCTTCAATAAAACTCAAACATAAGCAATATCAGACAATTTAAAACCATTTCGGGCGGGCCAAATGTGAATATAAATTTTTTAAAATAAATAAACACAGGATGCAGACAGAGGTATAACAGGAAGGTTTCAAGGACAATATGGGGCAGACACCCAACTGGTGATTAAAGTGCTTCTGAGAACATTTGCAGAGATTGAACACAGCAGGGCGTTATTTACTTTATTCAGGGAAGGCACATTGGAACAGCCACGTCTTCAGGCTTCTCCGAAAAACTGTCAAAGTGGGTGCTTGTCTGATCTCCTTGGGGAGCGTGTTACAGAGTCGGGAGGCCACTACAGAGAAGGCCCTCATCCCTACCAAATGCGCCTGCAAAGGCAGTGGGAGCGAGAGTAGGGCCTCTCCAGATCATCGGAGAGATCGCCTGGATTCGTAGACAGTTACGCAGGTAGGCGGGTCCCAAACCGGTCAGGGCTTTGTAGGTAAGAACCTGCACCTTGAATTGGGACCGGAAGTTAAACGGCAGCCAATGGAGCTCCTTAAACAGGGGGGCATTCTAATTGCGTGTTCAAGCATGACACACCTCGCACCAAGAACAACATGCCGACACAGTTGATTGAATAAAATTGGCCACAACTCAATTTATTGAAAAACAGGAACATAGGGTTGGCGGCCACACATGGATCCTGGATAAGGGTAGGACAGCCCCCATGTAAGTCCATGGGGTGTGAGCGGCCCAATGCCATCCACGGAAACTCAGCACCCCAGGGGGCCTGGGCATTATCCCCCTTACAACCAAGGGGCGATACGCCAGCCTGATCCAGGGGCCATGCCACACACCACGCGCCAAACACAGAGTTGCGACAAAGAACATAACAAAACATAAAAACAAGGAAAATCTGTATGCATCCCATCAGAAACAATATTTTTTTAAAGGCCATAGAGTGATGTAGGGCAGTGTTTCCCAACCTTTTTTGAGCCGCGGCACACTTTTAACATTAAAAAAATCCGGGGGCACACCACCAACCAAAATGACACAAAATGACACTCTAACACAGTAAAGATCGTCTGGGGGTTGGTGGCCTGCTGGGAACAGCTGCTGGGAGTGCCAAAACCATGGGAGGGGGTGGTGGAGCCAGGCTGTGCCATGCCCGCCCCCTACCCCCAGCTTCACCTCTCCCAGCAGCTGCTCCAGCCTTGAGGGGGCAGTGCCAAGCCAGCGGTGCCAGAGCCAGCACAATGCTGGCTTGGCACTGTCCCCTCAAGGCTGGAGCAGCTGCTGGGAGTGCCGAAGCTGGGGGGGGGGGCAGAGCCAGGCCGCCCCATGCCCCCCCCCCACCCCCCAGCTTCAGCTCTCCTACAGGCCCATGCCCCCCCTCCCCAGCTTCAGTTTTCCTACAGAGGAGGAGCATGAGCGGTGGACGGGCATCAGTGGGTGGGCTTCTCCTCCACGCGGCTTCAGCGAGCGAGGGGCGAGAGTCATGGTGGGAGTCATGGCGGATTGGAGGCTGGCTGGGGAAACGGCCGAAGGAGGCGCCGCCCTTCTTCTTCTTCTTCGCCACTGCCCGGCCCTTCCTCCTCCTCCCCCAAGCAGCAGGAGTTCGGCAGGAGGGGGGAGGAAGGGAGGCAGAGAGCTTTTCTCGCGGCACAGCAGGAGGTCCATCACGGCACACTAGTGTGCCATGGCACACTGGTTGAGAAAGACTGATGTAGGGGGTGTTTTGAATGGATATGGAGGAGCCACGTGGTGTGATGAGTCAAAGCTCAGTATTTTCAAATCATAAGAATTGTAATAATCAGGTGTAATGAGGAGAGTCTGCATCCTGTCTCAACACAGTTTGCATCCAGTCCTTTAGAAATATGAGATGCGTACTGATGTAAACAGATTATATCCCAATGTGATAAGGTCCTAAGAAAACCCTATAAAATTCATGGGGTTGCTATGAGTCAACGGACAACTACATACACACATGTAAATTCCAAGTGACACATTCATAATCCCACAACAGGATTCTTGTCATTATCTGTAATTTTTTATTTATTTATTTATTCAATTTTGTATGCCGTCCTTCTCCCAAGGCTCAGGATTGCTTACAGAAAATATAAGAAACATATTTTAAAACAACAGAAAAATTAAACTCTTAACTAAAAACTATGAAACTATTTACCAGATCAGACCCCGAAAGCCTGCTGGAATAAAAACGTCTTGCACGCTCTGCGGAACTTTGTTCGATCTCTCAAAGCTCGTACATCTTCCGGTAAGGCGTTCCAAAGGGTTGGCGCTATAATCGTAAAGGCTCACCGTCTAGTCCAGAGGTGCTCAGGATGGTGATCGGGATCACCCGGGTGATCTTTGGGCCTCATCTGGGTGATCTTCAGGCCCCTGACCAGGTCAATCGCTGCTGGTCCTCTTCACGCGCCCCTGCACGCTTCAAACAAGTCCTCCGTCGTTGCTCCTCCACGCTGCCTGCTCGCGCGCCGCCTCCAAGAGCTCATGAGTCCAAGAGGCAGAATGAGCGCTTTGGCAGCCCCCTCTTTTGCATTCCTCCTCCTCCCTCCGTCCTTCTCCAGCCACTCAGAGTTGTCGGAGACCATAGGGGGTGGCCGTGGATGATGCGATGCATGGCTGCCCCTGCGCGCATGCGCAGAAGTGCCCATTCTGCCTCTTGGACTTCTCGTGAGCTCTTGGAGGTGGCGCACATGCTGGCGGCGTGGAAATAGGAGCAATGACAGAGGAGAAGAAGAAGGACGCTTGGGGTCATTTTCTTACCGCATCTCAAAGTTCGGTCTTTTTACTTTGGGGTGGGTGCTTGATTGTTCTGTGGTATGTCTCTTTGTTTCCTTTTATTTTTAAAATGGCCTTTTAGCTCCAAAGCCTCTCTGCTTGCTTTTTTCCTTGAGAAATATATGTTGGGGAATATGGAAATGTGGGAGAAATGGGGTGGTTGGATGTATTTTTGCATGCCCCTTTGTTTACCTTGCTGAGTATTAAATGGCCTTGCAGTTCAAAAGCCTCTCTTCTTACTTTCTGGCTAATAATATGTGTGGTAATATGGCAGTGTGGGAGAAATGGGGTGGTTGGATGTATTTTTATGCTGTGTTTTATATTGTTGTTATTAAATTGAAATGTTGATGTTTTATAACTTCATTTTATGTAAACTGCCCCGAGCCTGCTGGAAGGAGCGGTACATAAAAATGAATAATAAATATAAATAAATAAGAAAATACTTATACGTTTTACATTTCTGGGTAGGTGATCTTTGGGACTTGGTTTTTTAATCAGTAGCTCCCATGCTGAAAAAGTGTGAGCACCCCTGGTCTAGTCAATGTCAGCCAATATGAGCGGCAGCTAGGAATCATCAAAACGTTTTGATCAATAGAACGCAGTGACCTCTGGGGCTGATATGGGGTGAGACGGTCCCTCAAGTACATCAGCCCCTGACCATATAAGGCCTTGAAGGTGATAATCAACACTTTGAAGGAGACCCGGTGCTCCACTAGTAGCCAATACAGCTGCTGCAATATTGGTGTTATGTGAGCTCTCAACAGCCTACCGGTGAAAAGCCTAGCAGCTGCATTTTGCACCAGCTTGAGCCTCCAGATCGGCGACATAGGTAGGCCAATGTAGAGGGCGTTGCAGTAGTCTATTCTCGAGGTGACCATGGCCTGGATCACTGTGGCCAGATCTTCCCTGGTCAGATAGGGAGCCAGTCGCCTAGCCTGCCGGAGATGGAAGAAAGCCACTCTGCTGGCACTGGAGATCTGATCCACCATTGATAGCCGAGGGTCCAGCAGGACTCCCAAGCTCTTCACAGAGGACGACAAACACAGAGGTACGCCATCCAGGGTAGGCAACTGAACAGCCCCTCCACCAGGGTGACCCAGCCACAAGATTTCTGTCTTTGCCGGGTTCACCCTCAACCTGCTAGCACGCAGACAACCAGTCATGGCTTCAAGGCACTGTTGGAAATTATCAGGTACAGAGTCTGGCCAGCCGTCCATTCGCAGAACTAGCTGAGTGTCATCAGCTTACTGATAACACTCTAGTCCAGGGGTGTTCACACTTATTCAGCATGTGAGCTACTTATAAAACAACCGAGTCAAAATGATCTACCTACCCACTACAAAAATGTGAAACATATAACACAATATCTGCTTTGAACTGGGTTTTCCCAGTCCGCACTGCCATATCATCTGATTCAAAGCAAATAACATGGGATTTTATTCAACTGTGTGGAAAGGACCTCAGATAACCCAGGGCCCTTCCACACATCCTATTTTACAGTTGACACACACAAACTGATTTCTTACTACTGGACAAATTGCTGCCAAATTTGGCCGCAAGACACTTACAAGGAGTGACCATCACTAAAAAAAAAGAGTTGATTTTGTCATTTGGGAGTTGTAGTTGCTGGGATTTATAGTTCACCTACAATCAAAGAGCATTCTGAACCTCAACAACAACAGAATTGGGGCAAACTTCCCACACAGAACCCCCACAACCAACAGCAAATGTTCAAGGCAGAGAGGAAGGGAAGGAAGGAATGCGGGAGGGAGAGAGGCAACAGGAAGGAAAGAAGGCAAGGCAAGAAGGAGGGGAGAAAGGAAGGGAAGGAAGGAGATGAGAAAGAAAGGGAAAGGAGGGGGGAGGAAGGAAGGAAGGAAGGAAGAACAGAACGGAGGGAGGGAAAGAAGGGAAGGACGGAAAGAGGGAAGGAAGGAAGGGAAGAAGGAAGGGAAAGGAGGGAGAGAAAGAGGAAGTCAGAACAGAAGGGAGGGAGGGAAAGAAGGGAAGGAAGAAAAGATGGGAAGTAGGGAAGGAAGGAAAGAGAGTGAGGGGGAGGGACAGGGAGGGAGAAAAGAGGAAGCCCCATTCACCGGCTTACCAACAGGCAGCTCCGAGTCCCAGTCCATGCTACAGCAGCCGCAGTTGGAGCCCCCTCCCCCGCGCCCTGGCCAGCAGCACCTGGGTGGTGGCGGGAGCCTGCGGTGCGGGACTGAGCCTTCCTCCCGCCCTGCCTGCAATCTACCAGGACACCCTTCGCGATTTACCAGTAGATCGCGATCTACCTAATGAGCACCCCTGCTTTAGTCCATAGCTCGGAACCAGCTGAGCGAGAGGTCGCAAATAGATGTTAAAGAGCTTGGGGAACTCCAATATGAATGGAGGCAGCCATTGAACCATGAAAACTGATAACATGGACTGGATACAGTGAACCTGTAGGACCGCCTTGTCCCATATCATCCCACCAGATCACTGCGCTCCAAAGAGCTAAATCTCCTGGTCATCCCAAATGTGAAGACCTACCATCTGTCCGCAACACGCCGGCGGGCTTTCTTTGTTGCAGCCCCTACCCTGTGGAACGCACTGCCCGCCGGCATCCGTGCCACCCAGAGCCTCCTCCCGTTCAGGAGAGCAGTTAAGACATTGCTGTTCCAGCAAGCCTTCGGGGTTAGCTAGACCAGGCCTGTCCAACAGGCGGCCCGGGGGCCGTACACGGCCCCCTAGCCCCTTGGCTACAGCCCCTTACTCTCCTGCAATAAACAATATTTTTTTAATATTTTAAAAATATTTTTTCAATTAAAAAAATATTTTTTATTATTATTTTTTGGTCCCGCCCCTTGGCTTTCTATTGGCCGCCTCCTCTTCTCCTGAGGGAGGGGGCCAATGGGAGGGAGTGACATCTCTCAGGCCCACCCCCTTGGCAGCAAACAGGAAGAGCAACCCGGCCGCATGGCTTTCCCCCTCGGCAGCGCCGCTTCCTCCTCCTCAGGATTGCTGCTGCTCCGTCTGGGAGGCGCTCAGGCCCTCAGCGCCAGGGAAGCAAAAGGGGTTTGGGAGGGAGGGAGTGTGTCTGAGAGCGTGAGTGAGTGAGTGAGTGAGTGACAGAGAGAGAGAGAGAGGAGGGGGACCTGCCCTGGGCACACCTCTCCCCAGTGCAAAGGGAAGATCTCTCTGGCTCTCTCAGACACACACACACAAGCCCCTTCCTTTCTGACCCCTTCATTTGCGTTTCATGAACTGTCTCTTTAATGAGAAGGAGAGAACCGGCCAGCCATAGGAGAGGGGAGGAGGAGGAGGAAAGGAGGGAGGGGGGAATTGAAAGAGAGGGAGCTCAAGGAAAGGCCTCCCACCCCCGTTCCCCCTCCTTTTCCTCCCCCCAGAATTATTTACATTCTTTGCAATTACCTAAGTTTACTTTGATGACTTGCACTGAATGGAATCAGCCAGGGGTAAACTGGCAGAATGAAAGCACACAGACCTTTCAACTGCAAGGCCATTCAATGCTGATCAATTTGGCCAGTAGAACAGTCAACTACAACAACAACAATTTTATTGATTAGCCAGAAGCCATATCAAATACACACAGAACACAGACACATAAGTAGAACAGTCATATATTCCAGTTCAAAGCAGAGATTGTGGGATTTTCTGCCTTGATATTCTGTATATTTATGCCCCTCATGTGTTCCATCCCTCCCTCCCTCTCCCCTTATTTAAATAATATAATATGTAATTGTATATTTATGCAATGCCAGGGGGAAGGGAGGGGGCGGAGCCGGGGGAAGGGGCGGAGCTGGGGGAGGGGAGGGGAGGGGCGGAGCCAGGGCTTGGCCCCCCAGGTGATCAGTGACCGGAATTCCAGCCCAAGGTCCGGTAGAAGTTGGACAGCCCTGATCTAGACTGTTGCTTGCGCTGCCTAGCTGACACCCCACTGCGACTCCATCTGCTGTTTCAACTGTTCTAATTGTAATTCTATTCTAATGGTGTTACTGTGGTTTATGAGATATCTGTCAATTGTATTTTACGAACTGTTGAGAGTCGCCCCGAGCCGTTGGGGGGGGGGGGGCGGCAGACAAATGCGAAATAATAACAATAATAATTATTATTATTATACTTTGCCTCCATGGCAAGACATTGAGTTTCCATTATATGGCCTACCATTGCTTGCTGGGATTCAATCAATGTCATTCAAAGACTCGCCCGGCAGTTTCTGTTCCCCAATTACCAAAGGGTTCTTCTGAGCTGCTGACCTTCCATGTCAGAAATTAGAAATGTGCCACTCATCAAACTCTGTCCCAAAAACAAGACGCATTGTGTGCACTGGTCTATTTCTTGCCCACTCTGGGGGTGAGCACGTTCACAGGTGACCGCAGGGGACACCCTGCTGTCTTCTGTTGACACCCCAGTGGTTTGCCTCAATCCCCTTTACACCAAATCGTCTTCCACTTTGAAAAGTAGACCTCAAAACCTGGAGGGACAGTGCAAGGCTAGAACATGTCACCGTCTTCTCTATCAATGTGACACAAACTGACTTGTGGATGAAATTAACACAACTGGAAGAATTTGCGCTGTCTTGTCAATGTAATGAAATGTGATATGTGCTGCCAAATGCAACAGCATTGGACGCGTTTGAACCAGGCCATAGCAGCCATACCCTTTAGACAAGTGACATTCCAGTTTAGAAATAACATTTGAATGCCGTATCCACTTCATAAACCAAAAAAAAAAAAAGCTGATATCTATCTGTGGAAACAAATTCTTCCCTTTTCTCCCTCAATCTTTTTCTCCCATTGCCAGTCAATAAAACTAAATCTGCTGAAAGTAACTTGCAGTCTGCTGTTCAGGCCCGGATTAACAACTGTTTGCGCCCTAGGCCACACTTTGGAATTACGCCCCCTCTACTACCGGCACTGAAAGTTGTTGTTTGGGATCCGGGAAGGGAGGGTGGGCCCAAGCCGTGCCTGCCTTTCCTTCCTCGCCCGGGGGCTTGGGGGCCGTGGTGGGGTGGCCATCTGCCGAGGCTCATTAGGATCCCCGCGCCCCAGGGAGGGAGAGTAGTGGGAAGAGGCCTGGGGGAGCCTTCCTTCCTTCCTTTGGGGGGGGGGCTCCCTGGAGGTAGAGAGAGAGACACCCACCCGTCTCCGTCTCCTTCAGAACCGCTGCTCCTCCTCCTCCTCGGTTGCAATCCGTGACTCAGGGAGAACCCGCTCCGTGAACTTCCACCTCCAAGCAGGCCCTCGCCTTCCTATTGGCCGTGTCCGCCGAGCCACGCTTGCTTGGGAGGGAGGGAGGCTCCCTGATTGGCCGGCTGCCACTCTTCAGCTTTGATCGATGGGTGTCACAAGGTGGGAGGCAGGGCCAGGGGCGGTCCTAGCAATTACGTGGCCTACGCAACTGCGTAGGGTGCCATCTTATACGCGGCGGGGTGGGGCGGCATCGTGGGACGCCGCCGCGTCACCGTCCGTGCTGCTGCTGCTGCGTCGCTCTCCGCACGCGTGCGCTGTGCCTACGGAGCTCTCTTGAGTTCCGTAGGCACAGTGCATGCGCCAGAGGGCGACGCGCGCGTGCGCTCTGTCTACGGAGCTCAAGAGAGCTCCGTAGGGACAGCGCATGCGCGCGTCGCCCTCCCGCATCGCCCTCAAGAGAGCTCCGTAGGCACAGCGCATGCGCGCGGAGATAAGGCCTCTCCTAGCGCTTCCTGGTGCCAGCTGCCGGCCCCACCCACGGGGCGTTGCAGAGGGTGGGAGAGCCTTCGAATTGCACAGGGCAAGGAGCGGCGGCGCGTGGGAGGAACGGAAGGAGCGCGCACAAGGTACCAAGAAAAATATTTGGGGAGGGGGCGCAAAAATAATGTTGGGGGGGCGCCAAAATAATTTTCGCCTACCATGCGAAATTACCTTAGACCGCCCCTGGGCAGGGCCAGGAGGTGAGCTCAGAGGACTAACTCCTGGCCCCACCCACTCCCCGCCCCACAGGAAAGGAGGGAGGGAGTGACGTTACCCTGGGAGGCGACAGAGCAAACAAGGAAGGCAGGCTTGGCGGAGGAGGAGTGAGTGAGTGATGTCACCCTGGGAGGCCCCGCCCTGGCTGAGTAGCAGGGAGGAGGGAGGGAGGAGGGAGGAAGGGAGGGAAGCCGCTGCTGCTGCTGCTCTTCGCCCTGTGTGTCCTGCCTTGAGACCAGGCTCAGCCCTCCCTCCCTCCGGGGCCTTTGTGCTTCAACTCCCGCCATTCCCAAGGGCTGGCCATGGAGGGGGGGGGGTTTTGGTCTGTGAATTGCGCCCCCCCCCCCCGGCTTGCGCCCCTAGGCCATGGCCTAGGTTGGCCTTATGGGTAATCCGGCCCTGCTGCTGTTATCAAAGTAGTACAAATCTGCTTTGTTTCATTTTAAAGAGTTTGGTTTATAGCTGTAGCAAATATATCATTAAACCCAAACTTCGCAAAATGTTTTCCAATGTTGATTTTGGGTTTGAAGTTGCGCATGAGGGCAGGAGAAGCAGGAGGTTCTGGGAGAAGCACTGTGTTTTCTTAGACTGGATTTACACTGCCATACAATCCAAATTATTAAAGCAGATAATCTACATTGAACTGGATTATATGAGTCTACACTGCCCTATAATCCAGTTCGAAACAGATAATCTGGATTTTATATGGCAGTGAACGCTGAATCTAGACCGCCATATCATCTAGATCAGGGGTCAGGAACCTTTTTGACTCAGAGAGCCATAAAAGCAAACTGTTTGGAAATTTATTTCAGTGAGAGCCATATAATATATATAATATATTTTAAGACTGAATTCAACTAAATGTGAGTATTAGGGGTGGTTTATCCATTAAACAAATTGATTCTAAACTTGTGGGGGGGGGATTTCCGTTGCTGGGTCGGTATAGAAATTATTCTGAAAAATTTTAAGTAAATTTCATGATTGAAACGTAATTGATAACAAATTTTCATTATTATTCCTTATGCCAGCTGCGAGGGAAGAATGAAGGGCAAGCCCTGGACTCTTTCGTCCCTCCCCCCCCCCAGCTCAGAGACATCGGGATTAAATTTGACGCGGAATGGCTCTGAAGTGCGGGGAAAGGAAGTGTGTGTGGATGCAAGGCACACACACACACCTTCCTTCCCCCGCCCCCTCAGTGCCATCCCGCATTATATTTAACATGGGATGGCTCTGAGGTGTGGAAAAAGTCTGGAGGCGAGTCCCCACATCCTCCTCTGCATGGGAATAATGTGAGACAAGGCTTGTCTCGTGTTATTTCCATACAGAGGAGGAGGTGGGGGCTCGCCTCCCCACTTCTTTCCCTGCTTGGGAATAAAGCGCCCGCCTCAGCTGTGTAGCACAGCAGTTCTCGTTTGTGCCTGGGGGCCAGGGAACAGCACCGGGGGTTCCATTAGCATTAGGGCCTGCACCAGCAGAGATAGATTCTGAAGAGGATTTGGAAGGGTTACCTGAAGGAGCGTTTCCCATCACTGGGCCTCGTTCTCCCACTGAAAGCTTGGCTTGGGATGAAAGTTGGCTTGACCCTTATGCAGACATAGATGATAACCAGGTGCAAATGGAAAGCAGTGATAGCGAAAGTTATGAACACCCGGGTGGGAGAGGCTCACAGGAGCTTGTGAGTGAAAACATGGAAGAAAGCGGCTGGGAAGATTCTAGGGAGGAGAGCTCTCATGAAGATAGAGACCCAGGTGCTGGGAGACAAGGCCGAACCTTTGATAGGAGACGTAGCATCGAGTCCAGCAGAAGGGGATGGTACCATAGCCTAGACAGGCCGAGATCCGTCAGCAAGGATTGGAGACGACGAAGCCTAGAGCGTCGGGGACCTCAGCCGAAAGATTAAGTATAGGATCCGTGGGAACGAATCCCCAGTGCTTCGCCACGTCTCTCCTGAGTAGACGTGTAGCGAAGTGGGTCTACGGAGCTAAGCTGGCTAGTGGCCACCAAGTCTTGCCTTGTATTTCGTACCTTGTTTGTTCCTGAATCCGCATTGCTGTGCGGAGCCTTGCTAAGCCTGTTGGATTACTCATCAAGCTGCTTTTGGACAATTGATTGCTTACAGCCTTTGGATTGCTTTTGCTATTTTTATGGACAATATTCCTTTTGAACTGTTTTTATATTCAATAAAGTAGTTAGCCTTCAGTCCGTCTCTGTGTGTGTGATTAAGGGGCCGGTCAAGTCCGTGCATCGTGACAAGCTGTCAGCTGGCGAGAGGAGAAAGGCGGGTGCTGCTGCCCTCCAGTCTCCTCTCGCAAGTTGAGAACTGAGGTGGGAAAAAACGACCTAATAACGTGACCTTTAGAAAAATGGCGACCCCGGGTTCGGTTTTGAAACTTCTCTTCTGGGTTGGACCTCGAGGGTCGATATATGGTAGAAATAATTTCAAATATGAAAAATAACGGATTTCAAAGTATTTTAAACTGGAGATATCCACCCCTAGTGAGTATATAAGTACATACTATGAGGAAAGGATTCCCCCGGCAGAATGATGGGACACTTCAGACCTGGCTCTGCAAAAGGCATGCTCAGGACTCTGGGAAGAAAGAGGAGACGAAAAGAAGGAAGGGGGAAAGAAAGAAAGACAGAGGAAATAAAGGAAGGAAGGAGGAGATGATGAAAGAAAAGAAGAACGAACTATGAAAAAGGAAGAAAAGAAAAGCAGGAGAGAGACAAGGAGGGGAGAAGAAAGAAGGGAATGGGAAGGGAGGAAAGGGTGGGGAAAGGAAGGAAGATGGAGAATGGAGGAAAGAAAGAAGGGGAGAGAGGGAGGGAAAAGGAAGGAAAGAATGGAAGAGGAAGGAACGCAGAGGGAGGGAGGAAAGAAGGTAGGGAGAGAGGGAGGAAAAGAATGAAAGAAAAAGAGAGGGGAAAAAAAAGGAAGAGAAAGGAAGGAAGGAAGGAAGGAAGGAAGGAAGGAAGGAAGGAAGGAAGGAAGGAAGGAAGGAAGGGGGAGGAGGACCCAGGGCCAGGGTGGACCTTTGTGTCGACGTCGGCGAGGCAGTCCCACCGGAAGGTGTTGAAGAGGCCGCAGCTCCTGAGCTGCCCGATGATGAGCTGGGCGTCCTCCGGGGGTAGCGAGGCCAGGTCCGCGGTGCCAGGTCCAGGCTCACCTCCACCGCCTCCCCCGAGGCCCATGGCGGAGGATGAAGAGGAAGACGAGGACAAGGCGCTGCCGCTGGGCTCCGCCATCCCGGCGAAGAGGACGCAGGGCCCCGAGAGCAGTGGGGATGAGGAAAAGGCACCAATGGCGGCGCGGAAGCAGCAATCGTGGCCCATTTGCATCACTCCTCCCCGCGGCAGCCTGGGAAACTGAGACCCAGGCTGCTCTGGAAAGCCAGATACAATCATGAAAAGAGCCACACCTGGCTCCAGAGCCATAAGTTCCTGACCCTGATCTACATTATCAAATCAGATAATCCACATTATCTTCTTTGAACTGGATTATATGTGTCTATAATGCCCTATAATCCAGTTCAAAGCAGATAGACTGGATTTTATATGGCAGTGTAGAAGGGGCCCTAGACTCTGTGTTGCCAGCACTTTCCCTATCTGCTATTAATGTGGTTCCATATTCTCACAATTTAATTTTCATAGCTTTACTTTCTCTGCTTATCACAGAACTGATCCTAGTCAGCAGGAGAACACATAATGAATTGGGTCACATTATGAAGCCAGTTAGATTGCAATACAGGAACAAATAAAAGGTGGGAGGAAACATTCTCTGTTCATCCTTGTGGTAATAACTAATGTGTGCATGCTTTGGACATAGGACTGGAAAACATACTATGGTGCCACACCTCCTTTGGCCTCTTCCACGCAGCTGTATAAAATCCACATTGAACTGGATTATATTATTATTTATTTATTTATTTATTAAGTTCAATTTGGTATACCGCTCTCTCTGGAGCCCAGAGCGGTTCACAAGAATGGCAGAATAAAAACATAAAACACATAATACATTAAAATACATTAAATTACATTAAAACAATTCCAATCCCCTGACTACAACAAATTGCAGACCGGGCTGCAGTACAGTGGCAGGCTAGCAGCAGGATAGCGTGTGCGATAAACAGCAATCAGCTATGGGCCGAATGCCTTTCTAAACAACCACGTTTTTACTGCTCTGCGGAACGGCAGAAGGGCTCGAGTGGCCTGTATCTCTTCAGGAAGGCTGTTCCACAGAGTTGGTGCCACTACGGTGAACGCCCTCCGACGGGTAGTGTCCAGTCTACAGACCCTAACACTGGGTACATCCAATAAGTTGAGCCCCTCTGAGCGCAGTGATCTCCTGGGCACATAAGGGTAAGCCGCTCCCTCAGGTACACTGGCCCCAAACCATATAAGGCCTTGAAAGTTAGAACTAGCACCTTGAAGATGACCCGAATTCAATTGGAAGCCAGTGCAGCTCGCGCAAGAGTGGAGTCACGTGATCAGATCTTAAGGCTCCTGAGAGCAGGCGGGCTGCAGCGTTCTGCACCAGCTTAAGTTTCCGGATCGCTGACAATGGTAGGCCAATGTACAGCGCATTACAGTAATCGAGCCTCGAGATGACCGTGGCTTGGATCACCGTGGCCAGGTCGCAGCGGGAGAGGTAAGGAGCCAGGCGTTTTGCCAGACGCAGATGAAAGAAGGCTGTCTTACAGGCGCAGCCAATCTGCGCCTCCATCGACAGCTGAGCATCCAGCCGGACCCCCAAACTTTTGACAGATGGTTGCGGGCAGAGGGCCGCACCGTCGAACGTCGGCAGCTGGGTCTCTACCCCCTCCGGGCGGCCTAGCCAAAAGATCTCCGTCTTCGCCGGGAGTCTATACTGGCATATAATCCTGAACCGATGGGCTGAACATTTTCAGAGTCTCTTCAATGCCAACCGAGTTGTCCAAGGTTCAGCTATCCAACACATGATACAACAACCAATCAAAAATGAACTGGACACAGCTCCCACTCTGGAAGAGACCCTTGAGGCCATATAGCAGATGAAAAATGGCAAAGCAGCCGGGATCGATGGAATCCCACCTGAAGCTTGAAAACAGGGAGGTCATGTACTGCATGCGAAATTCCATGAGCTCCTTGTGAGGTTCTGGGGAAAAGGTGAACTGCCATCAGATCTCCGAGATGCAGTTATCATCACCCTGTATAAGAAAAAGGAACAAAATCCGATTGCTCAAACTATCGAGGTATAACACTGTTCTTGTAATGATGTTGATTATTTGTGTGTAAATGTTGTGTGACATGTGTTAAAATGTATGTTGTTTTGAATGTTCTATGGTTTGTTTCTGTGGGTGAAACAGAAGGGAGGCATGGCAGAAGCTTAGAAGAGCTGTCGCCATGGCAAACAGGGCTAGAGGCTAGTAGAATGTTCAGGTTTGAATTCTACAGTTGGAAAAGAGCGGGAAGCCAACTGCCAAATGAGAGGGGGAGGAGTTATGTTCTAGTGGAGAGTGTCCTAAGGACTGAAAGAGAACGGTCCAGTGTTAGTGTGTGTCTTAAGGTCTGCTAGTGAGCAGTCCAGTTAAAGGGTATAGAGACCCTAGTTAAAGTTGCAGGGGTTTATAGAGGTTTAGTGGAAACCCTATAATAGGTCCCCATTGTGTTATGTAACAGAAAAAGTTGTGCCTCTAAGGAAGTTTGAAACCAACCAAGATTGTACCCATTTGTGTCAAAATAAATTGTTTGCATCTTAAAAGGAAAACACCTCTCCTGATTCTTTTATTGGTGGTGGCCCTCAAAGTCAGTGGTCAGCCGGATAAATGGTGGCAGCGTGGTCAAGTGGTCACTGAGAAGTTTTAAAACTCCAGTCAGTTAAATGGTGAAGGGGTGAGACAGTACCCTGCCAATAAACGTGAAGTTGCTGAGGTAACTTCGAGGTTTCCTTGGATTGGAGGTCAGCAGTGTGGACATAGAAAGATTGTCCAGTCTGAGGCCGGTCAAGAAGTGGAGTGGTCACATATTGGCGGCAGCGGTGGGATCTTTAAGAGAGGGTCCACCCTGTCCAGCCGGTTGATTTGAACGTAGCTTCACCGCATTGCTGGAAAAATCCTTGCAAGGATACTCCTGAACAGATTAGTTCCTGCCATTGCAGAAGAACTTCTCCCTGAAAGCCAATGCGGCTTCAGAGCTAATAGGAGCACCACAGACATGGTTTTTGCCCTTAGACAACTGCAAGAGAAATGTAGAGAGCAGAACAAAGGACTGTATGTAACATTTGTCGACCTCACCAAAGCCTTCGACACTGTGAGCAGAAAAGGTCTGTGGCAGATCCTGGAACGTCTAGGATGTCCCCCCAAATTCCTCAAAATGATTACCCTGTTACATGAGGGCCAGCACGGTCAAGTCAGATATGGCGATGCTCTCTCGGAGCCTTTTCTAATAACTAATGGAGTGAAACAAGGTTGTGTTCTTGCACCAACCCTATTTACAATCTTCTTCAGCATGATGCTCCAAAGGGCTACGGCAGACCTACAAGAAGAAGACGGCATATATATACGCTATCGTACTGATGGCAGCTTGTTCAACATAAGCCGTCTGAGGGCTCGCACGAAGACTCTAAACTATCTAGTCCGGGAGCTGCTTTTTGCTGACGATGCTGCCCTTGTCGCCCATTCAGAAGCAGCCCTGCAGCGCCTCACATCCTGATTTGCAACAGCTGCAGAGCTGTTTGGGCTGGAAGTCAGCCTGAAGAAAACGGAAGTCCCCTACCAGCCCGCACCATCATCCTCACGTCAGCATAGGCACATCTGTCCGTTCAGCAGTTCATCTACCTGGGAAGCATCATCTCTTCAGACACCAAGATTGACAAAGAGATAGATCACAGATTATCAAAGGCATATAGTGCATTCGGAAGGCTTCACAAAAGAGTCTGGAGCAACAAGCACCTGAGGCAAAGCACCAAAATCAGTGTGTACAGAGCTATCGTACTGTCTATTCTCCTTTATGGGTCTGAAACATGGGTCACCTATCGCCAACACCTACGACTCCTCGAACGTTTTCATCAGCGCTGTCTTCGCACAATCCTAAATATACACTGGACCGACTCTGTGACGAATGTTGCTGTCCTTGAGCAAGCAGGGATCACCAGCATTGAGGCCATGCTATTGAGAACACAGCTGCGCTGGGCAGGGCACATCTCTAGGATGGAGGACCACCGCCTCCCAAAGATACTACTCTACGGTGAACTCGCCACAGGTCAGCGCAAGAGAGGTGCCCCAAAAAAGTGATATAAGGACTCCCTGAAACAACATCTCAGGCTCGGCCAGATTGATCACGAACAATGGTCCACCCTGGCCTCATATCAGGAGGCATGGAGATGCACTATCCACAATGCTGCGGCCTCTTTCGATAAGACATGCCGAATGGGTCTCGAAGAGAAACGACAACGCAGGAAGAACCACAACTTGGAAACAACATTAACCAAGGAGACTTTCTGTTGTGCTTTCTGCAACCAAACTTGCCTATCTCAGATTGGCCTTTTTAGTCATCAACGTGCTTGTAAAAAGCGTGGGATGAGTCCTTCCTGAATCTTCATTCGCGAAGTAATGCTGAGAGAGAGTCTATACTATAGACTCAAATATTATTTATTTATTTATTTATTTATGGTATTTATACCCCGTCACTTCTCTACCCCGGGAGCTCATCCATGCTCTCCCTGGATTTGAATCTGCGGTCTTCAGTTCTTCCAGCACAAGGGTTTAACCCAGGCGTCGGGAACTTTTTTGATTCAGGGAACCATGAAAGCAAAATATTTCGAAATGTATTTCAGTGAGAGCCATATAATATATATAAGATATTTTAAGACTGAATTCAACTAAATGTGAGTCTATACTTACATACTATGAGAAAAGGATTCCCCCGGCAGAATGACGGGACACTTCAGACCTGGCTCTGCAAAAGGCATGCTCAGGACTCTGGGAAGGAAAAGAAGACGGAAGGAAGGAAGGGGGAAAGAAAGAAAGAAAGAAAGAAAGAAAGAAAGAAAGAGGAAATAAAGGAGGAAGGGGGAGGAAGCAAAGAAGAACGAAATATGGAAAAGGAAGAAAAAAACAGGAGAGGGACAAGGAGGGGAAAAGAAAAAAGGAAATGGGGAGGAAATGAAAGGGTGGGGAAAAGAAAGGAAAGGGAGTGAGGAAAAAGTAAAATAATGAAGGGAAAAGAAGAAAAGAAAGAAGAGGAGAGAGGGAAGTGAAAAGAAAGGGAGGAGAAGGAAAGAAAGACTTGGGGGAAAGGATAGAAGAGGAAGGAAGAGGGAGGGAAAAGAAAGGAGAGAAGGAAAGAATGGAAGAGGAACAAAGAGGGAGGGAGGAAAGAAGGGAGGGAGAGAGGGAGGAAAAAATGAGAAAATGAGAAGGAAAGAATAGAAGAGGAAGGAAGGAGAATGGAGGAAAGAAGGAAGGGAAGAGAGGGAGGGGAAAAGGAATGAGAAAATGAGAATGAAAGCGTGAGGGGGAGAAAGGAAGGAAGAGGATGGAAGGAAGAGGGAGAATGGAGGAAAGACGGAAGGGAAGAGAGGGAGAGAAAAGGAAGGGGAGAAGGAGAAGGAAAGGGGTGAAAGGGAAGGACGGCGGGGGAGGGATGGAGGGGAGGGAGGGAATGGAGGAAAGAAGGAAGGGGGAGAGGGAGGAAAAAAATGAGAAAATGAGAAGGAAAGAATAGAAGAGGAAGGAAGGAGAATGGAGGAAAGAAGGAAGGGAAGAGAGGGAGGGAAAAGGAATGAGAAAATGAGAATGAAAGAAAGAAAGACAGACAGAGGAAATAAAGGAAGGAAGGAGGAGATGATGAAAGAAAAGAAGAACGAACTATGAAAAAGGAAGAAAAGAAAAGCAGGAGAGAGACAAGGAGGGGAGAAGGGAATGGGAAGGGAGGAAAGGGTGGGGAAAGGAAGGAAGATGGAGAATGGAGGAAAGAAAGAAGGGGAGAGAGGGAGGGAAAAGGAAGGAGAGAAGGAAAGAATGGAAGAGGAAGGAACGCAGAGGGAGGGAGGAAAGAAGGTAGGGAGAGAGGGAGGAAAAAGAATGAAAGAAAAAGAGAGGGGAAAAGAAAGGAAGAGAAAGGAAGAGAAAGGAAGGAAGGAAGGAAGGAAGGAAGGAAGGAAGGAAGGAAGGAAGGAAGGAAGGGGGAGGAGGACCCGGGGCCAGGGTGGACCTTTGTGTCGACGTCGGCGAGGCAGTCCCTCCGGAAGGTGTTGAAGAGGCCGCAGCTCCTGAGCTGCCCGATGATGAGCTGGGCGTCCTCCGGGGGTAGCGAGGCCAGGTCCAGGCTCACCTCCACCGCCTCCCCCGAGGCCCATGGCGGAGGATGAAGAGGAAGACGAGGACGAGGCGCTGCCGCTGGGCTCCGCCATCCCGGCAAAGAGGACGCAGGGCCCCGAGAGCAGTGGGGATGAGGAAAAGGCACCAATGGCGGCGCGGAAGCGGCAATCGTGGCCCATTTGCATCACTCCTCCCCGCTGCAGCCTGGGAAACTGAGACCCAGGCTGCTCTGGAAAGCCAGATGCAATCATGAAAAGAGCCACACCTGGCTCCCGAGCCATAAGTTCCTGACCCTGATCTACATTATCAAATCAGATAATCCACATTATCTTCTTTGAACTGGATTATATGTGTCTATAATGCCCTATAATCCAGTTCAAAGCAGATAGACTGGATTTTATATGGCAGTGTAGAAGGGGCCCTAGACTCTGTGTTGCCAGTACTTTCCCTATCTGCTATTAATGTGGTTCCATATTCTCACAATTTAATTTTCATAGCTTTTCTTTCTCTGCTTATCACAGAACTGATCCTAGTCAGCAGGAGAACACATAATGAATTAGGTCACATTATGAAGCCAGTTAGATTGCAATACAGGAACAAATAAAAGGTGGGAGGAAACATTCTCTGTTCATCCTTGTGGGAATAACTAATGTGTGCATGCTTTTGACATAGGACTGGAAAACATACTATGGTGCCACACCTCCTTTGGCCTCTTCCACGCAGAGCTGTTTGGGCTGGAAGTCAGCCTGAAGAAAACGGAAGTCCTCTACCAGCCCGCACCACAGGAAGAACACCATCATCCTCACGTCAGCATAGGCACATCTGTGCTTAAGTCCGTTCAGCAACCGATGGGCTGAACATTTTCAGAGTCTCTTCAATGCCAACCGAGTAGTCCAAGGTTCAGCTATCCAACACATGATACAACAACCAATCAAAAATGAACTGGACACAGCTCCCACTCTGGAAGAGACCCTTGAGGCCATACAGCAGATGAAAAATGGCAAAGCAGCCGGGATCGATGGAATCCCACCTGAAGCTTGGAAACAGGGAGGTCATGTACTGCATGCGAAATTCCACGAGCTCCTTGTGAGTTTCTGGGGAAAAGGTGAACTGCCATCAGATCTCCGAGATGCAGTTATCATCACCCTGTATAAGAAAAAGGGAACAAAATCCGATTGCTCAAACTATCGAGGTATAACACTGTTCTCCATTGCTGGAAAAATCCTTGCAAGGATACTCCTGAACAGATTAGTTCCTGCCATTGCAGAAGAACTTCTCCCTGAAAGCCAATGCGGCTTCAGAGCTCATAGGAGCACCACTGATATGGTTTTTGCCCTTAGACAACTGCAAGAGAAATGTAGAGAGCAGAACAAAGGACTGTATGTAACATTTGTCGACCTCACCAAAGCCTTCGACACTGTGAGCAGAAAAGGTCTGTGGCAGATCCTGGAACGTCTAGGATGTCCCCCCAAATTCCTCAAAATGATTACCCTGTTACATGAGGGCCAGCACGGTCAAGTCAGATATGGCGATGCTCTCTCGGAGCCTTTTCTAATAACTAATGGAGTGAAACAAGGTTGTGTTCTTGCACCAACCCTATTTACAATCTTCTTCAGCATGATGCTCCAAAGAGCTACGGCAGACCTACAAGAAGAAGACGGCATGTATATACACTATCGTACTAATGGCAGCTTGTTCAACTTAAGCCGTCTGAGGGATCGCACGAAGACTCTAAACTATCTAGTCCGGGAGCTGCTTTTTGCTGACGATGCTGCCCTTGTCGCCCATTCAGAAGCAGCCCTACAGCGCCTCACATCCTGATTTGCAACAGCTGCAGAGCTGTTTGGGCTGGAAGTCAGCCTGAAGAAAATGGAAGTCCTCTACCAGCCCGCACCACAGGAAGAACACCATCATCCTCACGTCAGCATAGGCACATCTGTGCTTAATTCCGTTCAGCAGTTCATCTACCTGGGAAGCATCATCTCTTCAGACACCAAGATTGACAAAGAGATAGATCACAGATTATCAAAGGCATATAGTGCATTCGGAAGGCTTCACAAAAGAGTCTGGAGCAACAAGCACCTGAGGCAAAGCACCAAAATCAGTGTGTACAGAACTATCGTACTGTCTATTCTCCTTTATGGGTCTGAAACATGGGTCACCTATCGCCAACACCTACGACTCCTCGAGCGCTTTCATCAGCGCTGTCTTCGCACAATCCTAAATATACACTGGACCGACTCTGTGACGAATGTTGCTGTCCTTGAGCAAGCAGGGATCACCAGCACTGAGGCCATGCTATTGAGAACACAGCTGCGCTGGGCAGGGCACGTCTCTAGGATGGAGGACCACCGCCTCCCAAAGATACTACTGTACAGTGAACTCGCCACGGGTCAGCGCAAGAGAGGTGCCCCCAAAAAGTGATATAAGGACTCCCTGAAACAACATCTCAGGCTCGGCCAGATTGATCACGAACAATGGTCCACCCTGGCCTCACATCAGGAGGCATGGAGATGCACTATCCACAATGCTGCGGCCTCTTTCGAGAAGACACGCCGAATGGGTCTCGAAGAGAAACGACAACGCAGGAAGAACCACAACTTGGAAACAACATTAACCAAGGAGACTTTCTGTTGTGCTTTCTGCAACCAAACTTGCCTATCTCAGATTGGCCTTTTTAGTCATCAACGTGCTTGTAAAAAGCGTGGGATGAGTCCTTCCTGAATCTTCATTCGCGAAGTAATGCTGAGAGAGAGTCTATACTATAGACTCAAATATTATTTATTTATACCCCGTCACTTCTCTACCCCGGGAGCTCATCCATGCTCTCCCTGGATTTGAATCTGCGGTCTTCAGTTCTTCCAGCACAAGGGTTTAACCCAGGCGTCGGGAACTTTTTTGATTCAGGGAACCATGAAAGCAAAATATTTCGAAATGTATTTCAGTGAGAGCCATATAATATATATAAGATATTTTAAGACTGAATTCAACTAAATGTGAGTCTATACTTACATACTATGAGAAAAGGATTCCCCCGGCAGAATGACGGGACACTTCAGACCTGGCTCTGCAAAAGGCATGCTCAGGACTCTGGGAAGGAAAAGAAGACGGAAGGAAGGAAGGGGGAAGAAAGAAAGAAAGAAAGAAAGACAGAGGAAATAAAGGAGGAAGGGGGAGGAAGCAAAGAAGAACGAAATATGGAAAAAGAAGAAAAAAGCAGGAGAGGGACGAGGGGAAAAGAAAAAAGGAAATGGGGAGGAAATGAAAGGGTGGGGAAAAGAAAGGAAAGGGAGTGAGGAAAAAGTAAAATAATGAAGGGAAAAGAAGAAAAGAAAGAAGAGGAGAGAGGGAAGTGAAAAGAAAGGGAGGAGAAGGAAAGAAAGACTTGGGGGAAAGAATAGAAGAAGAAGGAAGAGGGAGGGAAAAGGAAGGAGAGAAGGAAAGAATGGAAGAGGAACAAAGAGGGAGGGAGGAAAGAAGGGAGGGAGAGAGGGAGGAAAAAATGAGAAAATGAGAAGGAAAGAATAGAAGAGGAAGGAAGGAGAATGGAGGAAAGAAGGAAGGGAAGAGAGGGTGGGAAAAGGAATGAGAAAATGAGAATGAAAGCGTGAGGGGGAGAAAGGAAGGAAGAGGATGGAAGGAAGAGGGAGAATGGAGGAAAGAAGGAAGGGAAGAGAGGGAGAGAAAAGGAAGGAGAGAAGGAGAAGGAAAGGGTGAAAGGGAAGGAAGGGAGGGAGGGATGGAGGGAGGGAGGGAATGGAGGAAAGAAGGAAGGGGGGAGAGAGAGGGGAAAGGAAGGAGAGAAGGAAAGAATGGGAGAATTCCCGCTGCATGCCGGGAAACCAAGACCTAGACTGCTCTGGAGAGCCAGATGCAATCAGGAAAAGAGCCACATCTGGCTCCTGAGCCCAGGGGCGGAGCTACCTGTTCCCGGGGGGTACGCGAAAAAAATTTGGGCCCCCCCGTTGCTTCCGAGGGGAGCCCAGTGCGCATGTGCCAATCTGTGCGCACGCGCACTGGCTCCAGAGTGCGCCTCCCGCTTTGGAGCCAGTGCGCATGTGCGAAATCTGCGCATTATGCGCACTGGCTCCAAAGCGGGAGGTGCGCCTAGAGCCAGTACGCATGCGCAGAGCTTTTTCGCACATGCAGAGGCGCGCCGCCTAACAAAGGCCCAGGCGGCGCGGCACGGGCGGCGTGGCGGAGCCGGCTGTGGAGCCTGGCTGCGGAGGCCTGACGGCAACAATGGTGGGGGGCGGGCAGCGCGCGGCACGGGCGGCAGGGCGGAGTCGGGCGCGGTGGCGCCTCCCAGGTGGTGACGCCCTCCCGGGTGACGTCGCCCTACGTGCCTGCGTAGTCTGCCTAATGGACGAACCGGCCTTGCCTGAGCCATAGGTTCCCTACCCCTGGTTTAACCCATTGTGCCACCGGGGGCTCTAGTAGAAGTTATATTGTGGCACAAGTATTTTTTAAAAATATATAGTTTGTTACAAACAATTTGACTTGGATGTTGCAGGATCTTGTACTAATGCATGTATGTGTTCATTGAAGATCAAGACTGAATTAAAAAAGGTCATCCCACCAAACCAAGGCTATGAAGACAGGATGAGAAATAAGGCAAGGCTAAAGAGCACAGGTCTAATCCAGGTACATAAGTAGGCAACAACGGCAATAAATAATCATGCAATGAAAAAAAATCCATCATATGGAAAGATCCCAAGGTGGCACAAAAGCCTTTGATAATATGAGCTCACAAAAGCCTTTTTAAGGAAGGGGGCTTTCTGAATATCCTAGGCTAGCTGAAAGATTTGAGCAGCTCATCTCCATGGGAATTCGGGAGCACAAGTAAAATGAAATGTTGATGCCTGTGTTTGCAGGCTGAAATATTGATATATAGGTACATAAATCATTTTATGAATGCATGGTTCTATGCAGTGATTTACTGTGCCCAAATGCTACCTATTCGGTAAGAGGGGTGTATAGCCAAATGACGGATGGTCTTCTATCATCGTGGAGCAAGAGAATGTAACCAGGATGAATTACGACTACAAGATTCATGAGTAACATTGCATCCTGTACTTTGCACTCTATCTTTTCCCTTTTATTTGTCCTTTGAAACCACCACGTGTGACCCGTTATGGCCTGGGCATTGCCATTTCCTTACACTCCAGTCATTGCAGTTAGGGGAATTTTGAGTTTGGCCATGGCTGGAGTGAGGGGACAGCCCTGAAATGGCTGACCTCCTTCCTCCACCAGCGGTCTCAGCGTGTGAGGAGGGGCGGGGTGGTCTCTGAGGGCTCCCCATTAGTTTGTGGAATTCCGCAGGGGGCCATCCTCTCCCCTCTGTTATTTAACATAAGAACATAAGAAGAGCGATGCAGAATCGGGCCTCAGCCCATCTAGTCCAGCATTCTGTGTCACACAGTGGCCCACTAGTTGTACACAGGGATCTCTAGCAGAAAGGAGGGCAAAACCCTCACCTGCTCCCGACCCCCACAACCAGTACCCGGGAAAATCCTGCCTGCCTCCATCAACACAGAGGTGGCACTTGGATGTCCATTTCAGTAGCTACTGATTCCCTTGGTATCCATGAATCTGTCTAATCCTGCCTTGAAGCTGTCCAGGCTGACAGCTGTCACAACCTCCTCTGGAAGTGAGTTCCATAACCCAATGACCCTCTGGGTGAAGAAATATTTCCCTTTATTAGTCCTAACTTTCCTACCTTGGAGCTTTAGGAGTGCCCCTAGTCCTAGTGTTTTGTGACAAAGAAAAGTCCCCTATGACTTACTTTTGGGGTACGTCTTATATAACCCAAGACGTACCCCGTCGCCACGCCCACGCCGCCGCCGCTGCTGCCACCATCACGCCGCCGCCGCAACCGGCCCATCGGCCACGGCACACCTCCGCGGCGCACCTTTCTGCCAGGCCTCCAAGGAAGGGTGGGGGAAGAGAGACAGGGGCGTGGAGAAGCGGCATAGCCAGCAGAGGACGCGTCGCGTCTTATTTCTCTGGCTCTCTTCCCTTTCCATTCCTTTGTCCAAGGAAGGGTGGGGGAAGAGAGCCAGGGGCGTGATAAAGCGACGACACGTCACTCTGAAGATGGGCCGGTTGCGGCGGCGGCGTGATGGCGGCGGCGGCGGCGTGGGCGTGGCGACGGGGTACGTCTTGGGTTATATAAGACGTACCCCAAAGTAAGTCATAGGGGACTTTTTGGGGAAAAGAAAGTAAGACGCTGTCTTACTTTCGGGAAACACGGTAGAATTTGCTTTTTCACTGCTGCAGCGCACTGGGTTGACATCTTCATTGAGCTGTCCACCAAAACCCCAAGATCCCTTTCCTGGTTTGTCTCAGAAAGCTTTGATCCCATCAGTTGATAAGTGTATTTGGGGTTCTTTGCCCTGATGTGCATGACTTTACACTTGTTTAGGTTAAAATGCATTTGCCACTTTGTTGCCCATTCACTCAATTTCGAGAGATCTTTCTGGAGCTCTTTACAGTCAGTTTCATTTTTAACTACCCTGAACAGTTTAGTGTCATCTGCAAACTTTGCTACCTCACAATTTACTTCTACATCCAGATCATTTATGAATAAATTAAAAAGTAACGGTCCTAAAACTGAACCTTGGGTACGCCACTTCTCACCTCTTTCCATCCAGAGAAGTGTCCGTTTATTACCACCCTTTGTTTCCTACAGTTTAGCCAGGTTCCAATCCAGGACAAGACCTGTCCCCTGATTCCATGGCTGAAGAGCTTATTTAGGAGCCTTTGGTGAGGACTTTGTCAAAAGCCTTTTGAAAGTCAAGGTAAACAATATCGACTGGGTCCCCTTTATCTATGTGTTTATTTACACCCTCAAAGAATTCTATCAAGTTAGTAAGACATGATTTGCCTTTGCAGAAACCATGTTGATTTTCCTTCAGCAATGCCTGTTCTTCTATGTGCTTGGTAATTTTTTCTTTCATAATGGTTTCCATCACTTTGCCTGGAACTGAGGTTAGACTAACTGGCCTATAATTTCCTGGATAACCCCTGGATCCTTTCTTGAAGATCGGAGTTACATTTGCCTCCCTCCAGTCCTCAGGTACAGTGCCTGATCTTAGAGAAAGGTTATATATTTTGGCTAGACACTGGTGACAAAGGTTATAAAGCAGGGCTGTCCAACTTCTACCAGCCCAGGGGCCTGAATTCCGGTCACTGATGACCTGGGGGGCCGTAGGGTCTGCCCCCGCCCCCAGCTCCGCCCCTGCCCCTGCCCCAGCTCCGCCCCGGCTCCACCCCCGGCCCCGCCCTGCCCCCGGCTCCAATTTACTTACAATTCCTAGTTGCATTATTAATTATAAAATAAATATAATATTTTACTAACATTAAATGCAGGGGGGCATTCAAAAGATGCATGCATACAATTAAATATAATATTTTACTAACATTAAATGCAGGGGGGGCATTCAAAGGGCCATCCATACAATTAAAGATACTATTAGACTCACATTCAATGCAGGGGGGCATTCAAAAGATGCATGCATACAATTAAATATAATATTTTACTAACATTAAATGCAGGGGGGCATTCAAAAGATGCATGCATACAATTAAATATAATATTTTACTAACATTAAATGCAGGGGGCATTCAAAGGGCCATCCATACAATTAAATATAATATTTTACTAACATTAAATGCAGGGGCATTCAAAGATGCATGCATACAATTAAATATAATATTTTACTAACATTAAATGCAGGGGGCATTCAAAAGATGCATGCATACAATTAAATATAATATTTTACTAACATTAAATGCAGGGGGCATTCAAAAGATGCATGCATACAATTAAATATAATATTTTACTAACATTAAATGCAGGGGGGGCATTCAAAAGTGTCCTATGAGGGAGGAAATTTCTCAATGTAATGAGGTAAATTGCTGGAATTTCCTCCTTTCAGGGCACTTCTGCCTCTTTTCAACCATGGTGGGCTACGCATTATAGTAGAAGAAACAATGGGCTACACCGTGGTAAACACGTAGGAGCAAATAGGGTAACAATGAAATCAAACAGGCTTAGAAAAATAAATGTTTTTCATTTGCAATATCAATAGGCATAAGATCAGTCAGCATATACAAAATAGTGTGCTTACAATAGCATTAATCACATAAACAGTAATACACAGAACCAATTATGAAGCTAATATACATCCTTCCACACAAATGGAGCCGCTATTCACAATATTACAGAAATCAATAGAGCAAATGTCCATGAATGTCCCAAAGGTTAATCTTGGTGTAGCGATGAGTAGGGAATGGAGACTGGCTCACGAAGATGATGGGATGGGGACAGGGCCGTAGCCAGGATTTTGATTCAGGGGGGGCTGAGTGTGTTCGGGGGGGGGGGGGGCTGAGACTGGGTGGAAGAGGGTCTATCCTAGCAAACCTTTGTATTGTTATCCCAATAACCCCATTAATGTGGGATATAATGAGCATGGTGATCAGATCATGATATGAATAAACATAACAGATTAAATAATGTACCAGTAAGGCCTTTTCGCGGACCACCCTGAGAATTGGGGGGCTGAAAGCCCCTAGCCCCGTGGCTACATGCCTGGATGGGGAGATGGTCGAGTGGAAGGCGAGAGAAGATAGTAGGAAGCTGGAATCGGGAGAGTAGCATTAAGCGATCCCGCTATTGGCGCTGACGAGTGCCTGTGCGCAACACCAAGCAGAGCACAATGGCGTGTCGTAATGAGTTCTGCTAATGCAGTGGCTGGTGTGCTGGCGAATACCGGCGGGGAATCAATCTGGAGGCAGAAGGGAGCTATGTTGCAGGGAACATAGTCCTCCCAAAACGGAGCCCCAGTAGAGGCGTTCCGTAAGAGTTGCCTGACGGCGTGAGCTCTTTCCAAAGGCCGGCTAAGGGCCGTGTCGTCAAAGACTTCCTCAGAGGCTGTGTAATCAATAATAAGGTGACGTCCTCGCACTCAGATGAGTAATCATATAATGTCTTCCAAGTTACACGGAGGACGGACCATTCCATCCGGGGGGAAATGGTCAAAAAAAACCACTTCATATTATAAATATAACCCACCTTGTAATCCAATCTCACCCCCCCCCCCCCCCAAACCCTCCTCACAGCACAAGAATTTCTGGGCTGTTATAGGGCAAAGGAAACAGAAGCAATGCATCCAAACGAATCTTCTTTAGATAAAAAAAATCTGCAAGGTTGTCACCTGCAGGGATGGCCCAGGGAGCTCCATAAGATTCTGCTGGTGACTGTCGCAGCATGTACTCTTAAAGAAAAATAGCTGCACATGTCACCATTCATTCCCTTCACTCTAAAAACCTGCAGGTTACTGTGCTGATAGAGACTGCATGTCTTACAAGGTGGCTTTGGGGAGAACCACCATTGAAAGACATGGAAAAGAAATGGAGGAATATATTGCAAGGGAACAAGGGGAGGTGCAGGCAGGGGCGGTCCTACAAGATAGGCCAAGTAGGCGGCCGCATAGGGCGCCATCTGGGAAGGGGGCGCCATCCTGGCCGCATGGGGCGCCATCCTGGCCCTGCCGATGTTCCTCAGACAGTGCGGCAGCTGCCTGCTTTTTGACCCCGGCCTTGTGTGCTCTGACGCCGCTTCTGGGCACGCGCGGAGGTTTTCACGCAGGCGCAGTTGCTCTGGAGCTGAAGTTGAGCGCAGGAGCAACTGCACTTGTGCAAAAACCTCCGCGCATGCCCAGTAGCTCCCTTGCGCAGAAGCCTGTAAGCAAAGCACTCCCTATTGGGCAGGCAAGGAGTGCTTCCCCTCTCCCTTTGTCTCCGCCACACGCGCGCGTTTGCAGGGAAGGAGAAAAGAATCAGTGAAGGAAGTGTAAGTGAAGGAATGAATGAAGGGCTTTCCTCCTCCTCCTCTGTGACCTCTTCTCTCCCTCCTTCCTTTCTTCGGCTCTATTTCTGTCTAGACCTGAGGGGCCTGAGGCTGTGAGTAGTTGTGGGAGTTGGAGTCCAAAACACCTAGAGGAAGGGAGGGCCCAAGTTTGCCCAGGCCGCGCTGCCTGTATTCGACCTCATTTGAACATTTTGGCTGTTTTTCTATTTACATTTACATTGAGATCCTAATTTTGGACTTATGGGAGACTCCTATGAATTATGAGATGGGTGGGAGGTAATATATTCTGATTTTGATGCATTTACATTGCATTTCTTGTTGATTATTATACATTTCTGCTTAATATTGTCATACAATATAATACAAATACAATATAACAATAGAATAATGATATATTTTATATTACATGTAATATTACAAACAATATTGCAGTATAGTGGTATTGTACAAAATAGTAATATATAATATTTTATTTTACTTTATTTTGGGTTATTTGAGTTTTATAGGAGTAATGAAAATATTTAGTAGAGGATAATTTTATTTAAATAAATAATTTTATTATTTTATAATAATAATATAATAGAATGTTACATTATATTATAATGTCAATATATTATAATATAATTATATTGTAATGTAGTATAATATAATTATGATATAATATAGTATGAGTATGGTATAATATATTGTATATACATTGATACAATATAATACTACTAATGGTATTGTGATATTATAATTGTATATTTGTTTTACATGGGGGTGGCAAAATAATGTTTTTGGGGGGGGCACCAAAATAATGTTCGCCTACCATTTAAAATTACCTTAGACCGCCCCTGGGTGCAGGAATGGAGAGTGAATGAAGCAGTAGAGTGTTGGAGCAGGGAATGATGTGTTGTAGTAGAGCCTGAGACTCTTGCTGCTCCTAGTAGTAGTGAGTTGGGTGGGGCTGATTCTTCAGCATCTAGCAGTAGTATGGAACTGGGTGGGGCTGATGATAGCCATTCTATGCCTCAGAAGGGAAGCAAAAGGCTTACTTGTGGGAAAAGTGCAAAGGAGATCTCCCAATGCAAAAGAATAAGGCAAATACTTACAGAGCCTACTGATTCTTCAGGCACTTTTTAACTTCATACAACACCTAAAATGCCCAACCACAAAAAGCCTAGTTTAGATGTAGTAGCCACGACAATTCCCCCTCAAAAAAGGCAAAAACACAGCCTAAATTGAAATGCCATGATGTAACTTCCAATTCATTATTTATTTATTTATTTATTATTCAGATTTATACACCACCACTCCCCAGGGGCTCGGGGCGGTTCACAAGATATAAACAGATACATTAAGAACCAATAAAACCAATTTAAAACAGACTAACAAAGTTCGAATGCCTGCCGAAACAAATGTCTTACATGCGCTACGTAAAGTTGGTAGATCCCGCAAGGTGTAAATTTCCGAAGGCAGGATGTTCCAGAGGAATGGCACCACAACCGCAAAGGCCCTGCGCCTAGTCGCTGTTAAGCGAAAGGTCTTGAAGCTAGGAACTTCTAGTAGATCTTAGGCCTCTGAGCGAAGTGATCTCTGGGGTTGGTAGGGGGCAAGACGGTCCCTCAGGTACACTGGCCCTGGACCATATAGGCCTTGAAGGTAAGAACCATCACTTTGAAGGTAATCCGGTGCTCAATCGGTAACCAGTGTAGTTCTTGCAAAATTGGTGTTATATGACATCTCACCGGAGCCCCGGTGAGGAGTTGGGCAGCTGCATTATGTACAACACAAAAGAGAGTAGCACAAAATGCAAATATATTGTATTAAACACTATGACAAATAATCAAGGACGCATTCGCAACACACTACCGTGTCCGGGTGAAGCTGAGAGGAATCAATCTCTATTCGCAATGTTCCAATAGAGTTCAATGATAAGGTCCTCAGCATGGAAAAGACCTAATGGTCTATCTATATATATAAAGGAGGACCCATCATCGAAAGACTGCCATAGGCAGAGAAACCTTCCAAGGCAGAGACACCAAACTTGGCAACAAAAATAGGTCTCAGGCAAGGAAGGTTTTTAGCAAAGAAACTTTCCCCCCAAAACCTAGAAGGCCCCCAAAACAACGATTAAAAACTACATTTCCCAGCGTCCTCCGCCAGAGAATCCCATTGGCCGACATCGGCCCACACAAAATGCCGGCGCTGCTTCCCAGCGCAGGCCACGCCCCCTGCCATCCTCACACCCACTCCACCCCCTTCCCCTGGCCTGGCCCCGCCCCCTGCCATCCCCAAACCCACTCCACCCCCTTCCCCCGGCCCGGCGTAAAACTGACCACTGGTAATCACCACAAACCACTGACCACGGTACGATCAGCCACACAATCACAACAACAAAATAAAAAAACACCACACACTCCTCCAGACACTACAACTCTCACAACCACACTCGAGAAACACAATCCAAAAGACCAAGCCAGCACAAAATACCACACAACACCAATATGCAGAAGATACACAACTATGTGCACAGAGCACATACATACCACTCACAGGAGAAAAGACACCCACTTAACAAACACCACACCCACAACATGACAGCCACACAACTCACGATGCCTACCTCTATAGACCCACAACACAACACACACAATGCATACATACCACTGCTAAACAGAAACCAGCACAGTACAACCAACTAACACACCCCACATACACACCATACATCAGTAGGCAAATACTTACAGAGCTTACTGATGAGGAGTCTTTTGAGGGCTTCCCTGGGGAGGATGGGAGTCAGAGTGAAGGGAGTACTTCGGATGAAGAGCCAGAGATGAACTGGGCCAGGGTGCGGGAGGTTCAGGCTGTGTGCGAGGAACCCACAAGCAGTGACACCTTTTTGGGGTTCTCTGACGGCAATGAATGGCCCTCAGGCTATCCTGATGACTGCTGGGGAGGCCTAAGTCTTGACATGAGATGGAACACTTGGAGAGGGTTTGCAGCTGCTGAGGCAACAGCAGCTGAGCCTGCTAATGATGGGGCGTTGTCAAGCTCAGGTGGGTCCGAGATGGAAGACTAATAAAATGTGGGCTTTTGGGTGCTTCACTTTGCGGCTGGCAAGGTGTTGCGTTTGGGACTTGTGACTCTGCATTCCTGTATCTGGTATCCTGTTCATCTTGGAGTAACTTGCTGCTGCCGTACCACCTTTGGCGTGGTTTGAGTTCTTGTGAATTACTCTCCTGTCTGGACTTTGGCTTGCCTCCTCCCTCTGTTTGACCCGGTTTCCTTGATGACGATGGCTGCTCAACTCTGAAAGACGACACCCCGGCGATGACTCAGGACTTCCCTTTTGACTTTGCGTTGTGCTTGCCCTGTTTGTGTTTCTCAATGACTGTTTTTTGTATATGCTGCTTCTTCCAGCTCTTTCCCAAAAATGTTGTAAGCAATTCAGAAGCATACTTAGCTACTCTTGCCCCAATTTGAGCAGTATAGACAATGAGCAACATGGGGAAATTATAGCCCCGAGACTCTGCCCACCCAATTAGCTCAGATGGGCCTAGTTAATTAGCTGTACTCAGAACATGCACCTAGTTGTAAAACTACACATGCTAGGACTTTCTTACACTCAAGAATACAGCAACACAAGCCCCATTTACTCACAAGTATACCCAAGTAACCAAACACTCATTTCTTTTTCTTTACTTGGGTTTTTACAAAACCCAACATAGCTTATTGTCTTTGGAAGGTTTCGACTTAAGAACCCGATGGCATCTGTGGTACGGGAATGTTAAGATCGAGAAAAATTTTGGTAATCACTTTATTAGATCGTCCCTAATAAAGATATGAAATAAATATAAATCACATTTCTATACAAAGACTCCTCTATGGGTCTCTCCGACAGAGGCGAAGCATAGGAGAATACAAGGAGGAAACACATGGGTAACCTATAAAGATCTACTAAAAGAGGTAAAAGGAGGGGTGGAACTAAAAACTCAAGAAGAATTAAAATTAGTATGTGGAAATGTAACTTGGTTACAATACTTACAAATTAAAGACATTTATACCCAGGACAAGAGGACAGGTTTCAACGAGAAAGAAGATTTTTGGGAAAAATTGCTAAAGAATGACAAAAAAAAATATCACTAAAATCTATAATAAACTATTAGAGTGGGCAACGGAAACGGAAGAAATAAAAAATAGTATGATATTATGGGCCAAGAACATCGGCAGACAAATAAAATTACACGAGTGGCAGTTAATTTGGACAAAGAAAATTAAATATACTTATGCAACAGATATGAAGGAGAACTGGATGAAGATGTTCCATAGATGGTACATCTCTCCCCAAAAATTAGCCATAATGTATAAAAATAACCAAAAGAAGTGCTGGAAATGCCACTTGGATATAGGCAGTAGGCATGATAACAAATCGAAAAATGGCGATTCTAAAATCAAATGGGGGGGGATTTTTTTTTTGATTAGTATATCAAAGACTTACAAAAAAATTCCCAAAATTTTCGGAAATGTAACTTAAGTACTAACGAAATTCGTTAGTAATCGTATGCCAGAGCATGCGCTTTCCAGATGGTTTTGGCCTACAACTCCCAGAAATCCTAACAGCTGGTAAATTGGCTGGGATTTCTGGGAGTTGTAGGCCAAAACTTGAATAAGCCACACTGAATTCTAGATGGGACTCTCCAAATAGGAAGGAGGGAGGGAAGGAGGGAGGGAGGGAGGGGGTATTCTATTCTTGGAAGCAGCAAAAGAAAAGGAGGAGGAGCCCCTCGCTCCTCGCTGCCTCTCTCACCCGATCCTGAGGGAGCGAGGGCCCAAGTTTGCCCAGGCTGAGAGGAAAAGGAAGAGGCCTGAGGCTGTGAGGAATGGTGGGAGTTGAAGTCCAAAACACGTACCTGGAGGGCTGAAGCTGGTCCCTGCGATGGGGCAAGGCAGAGCACCGGGGAGAGAAGCATCTGAGAGAGCGCCTGGAGAGAGAGGAGAAGCGTGCGCGTGTGTGTGTGTGTGTGAATCAGGCCCCTGCGATGGGGCATGCATGGCAGCAGGGCAACGGGGAAGAGAAGGAGGGGGGGGAAGCCTGGAGAGAGAGGAGAAGCGTGCGCGTGTGTGTGTGTGTGTGAATCACTTTCCAGAATGCATTGCCTCTACCTAGCAGCAGCGTCACTTCCAGTTCCCCATAGAAATGCGGGAAAAAGAAGAAGCTGAATGAAGGCGGGAAGGAAATGAGGGGGAGAAGTGAGTAGTACAATAATTAATTAATTAATAATTAAGAATTTCTAACGATCCTAACGCAAATTGTTGGCCTCACGGACCGTAAAAGGAAGTCTACTTCCTGGTTCGGGGCAGCGATCCGTAAAACAACAAAAGTCCCATTAATTACGGATTTCTAACGAATCAATTAGATTTCCGTTTCAATTTTAGCATGCCTAATAGGCAGTTTCTACCACATGTGGTGGACCTGCAAAGAAACAGGAATGTATTGGAAAACTATACATAAAGAAATACAATTGATACTAAGGATCAAATTTCCGTTGAAACCTGACTATTATCTCCTGGGTTTGTCAGATAAAGATTTAAAACTAGACAGAAATGAAGACAAATTGTTCTGGTACATGGCTACAGCAGCACGAATGGTTTTCGCCAGGTATTGGAAAGGTGACTATATTCCAACTAAGGAGCAGTGGCTCGAGAAAGTATATGACATAAAAAATATGGACAGATTGACTTTTCTTCTGAGCAAAAATACGGGAAATCCAAGGACAGAAACAGACTGGAGTGTATTAACAATATACACAGAAAAAAAACACAAATAGAATAAGATAAACTGAACTATTGGTCTTATACAAGGACCATTATAGTAATATAAATTGTAATATTGGGAATCATTTGTGGTTAAATGATTGGGTGATTACTTTCATATCTCCAAGATTCAAGGAGATAACGGTTGAAGCAACAAAGAACACCCATATTCCTCGACGAAGGAAAGTGGAAGTCAACTATATGTTGAATGTTGTATTTT
The DNA here is from genome assembly GCA_030556195.1 of Anolis apletophallus. Taxonomy (NCBI): domain Eukaryota; kingdom Metazoa; phylum Chordata; class Lepidosauria; order Squamata; family Anolidae; genus Anolis; species Anolis apletophallus. Next base: position 137,903,310 of record JARBWK010000010.1, on the reverse strand, counting down.
TATTTTATTATTTTTGTTTTTACCTGTTTGGTCTCCCCGATCCCCACCCACAGTCACACCCCACCCCCCTCCTCCTCCTTTTCCCCCTTGTACTTTCCCTCCCTTTCTCTTTTAAGGTAAAATGTATGTATAAGGTGTTGTTATATGTATCACACTATATTCACAAAACCAATAAAAACTACTTTTAAAAAACCCCAACATAGAGTACAAGGAAAAAGCGACACTTGTATTGCGAATCGGGCATTATTGACCTTGAGAAAGAGATAAGAGGTTCATCTTTATTTGTCAGCTCAAGGCACATTAATTTTGTCTCATGTTCCTTCCGCAAATGATTGGGAAAGAAAAAGTTAAAAGAGCTCAATGAGTTGATGCGGAGCTAAAAGGAAGCCAGCAGATGAAGTACGGAAGAGAGAAAATAATCCCCCCATTGTCAGATAAATGCATTGTTAATTAGCTCCTAGCCCTGGGCAGGATTCTGCCAGGTGAAAATGTAACATTCCCAGGTAATAGAAGTGAAAAGAGAACATTCACAAGCATCTTAATTGCCTAATTAAAACACAACCTAAGCTGGCAGCACAGAAGAGCAAAACAACTGAAATATCCTCATCTTGAAACTTTGGGACAGATAGGAAGCCGCCACACACCAGGGTTGGTGTCTTTGTACTCCTAGTTTGGTATTATATTGTTTGCTGTGATGAGCAGACACCCTCCAAGGTCTTTGGCCAGAAGAATTCTTCATCATAATGTGTTCCCATCTAAATTTGAAGCATGAGCTCTGCTGCTGAAATATGGCTCTATAGATAAAATACTCTATTAGATCACACAAAAGATAACCTCTCCACTAGGAAATCTGTAGATGGCTGTATGGAGCAAAGAGGAAGAAACTGGGCAGAGGCGGATTCAATGGTAAGCGAAGGTAAGCGGCCGCTTACGGGCGCCACGTGGCCAGGGGCGCATCTGGCCATGGCCACCAGGTTCGGCGCATGGAGCGCTATGGAGGCGGCCAGAGGCGGAATGTCCCTGGCTGCAAAAAGCTCCTCCCCCTGCCCTCGCGGTGCAGAGCGGCCAGCAGCTCTGGGCAGCCGGGCCCGCCCCGCAGCAATTGTGCATGCGCAGAAGCCAGCTGGTTTCACGCATGTGCTAGTTTCACGCATGCTCCGCCTCTGTCCACTTCCAAAATAATAATAATAATTATTATTATTATTATCTGACAATTGTATTTTACGAACTGTTGTAAGTCGCCCCGAGTCGTTGGGGGGGGGGGCGACAGACAAATGTGAAATAATAAATAAATAAATAAATAATAATAATAATATACTTTATTTATATTCCGCTCTTCTCATCCCGAAGGGGACTCAGAGCAGATTACATCACACATATGGCAGACAGTCCCTGCCGGTTTACATACAATTACATACAACATACAACAAGTACGATTTTAAAAGATTTTTTCTGCTTCTGGCTGTGTCAACAGGGTGCGATTGCGTCATTACATCACAAGAGGGTGCTGTTGCTTCATCCTCATGACGGAGAGCCTCTGTTTTTCTGCATTCCACCTTCCGACAGCTGATCTTTCTTTTTATTCAGGCGTTGTAAAGTCCTTTCTTTGTAAAAATCCTTCCCCACTTGGCGGTTCCCAGTTTATCTATTCACAGCTGGGCTGTTTTCAAACTGTTGGGTGAACAGTGGACAGGGCTCACAGCTGGGTGTCCAGACCAGCCCGGGAATCGAACATGCAACCTTCTGATTGCAAGCACAGCTGTTCTTACCACTGTGCTATCTCTCCGGCCCTCCTTTTCAGCCCCGCGTAGGGTGCATGCACGAAACTAGCTGGCTGTGTGCATGTGTGCTCCGGTGTGTGTGTGCACACGCGTGCGCCTGCGCAATCTCCACCAAGCTGGAGAGCCAGGGGGCGCCAAAATAATATTCACTTACTAGTTTTTATTACCTTCGTCCGGTCCTAACTCCTGAAGCCCTTGGGAGACCCTCTTCTTTCACCCTGAATTTATTCTTCAGGCACTTTTTAACTTCCTACAAGACCTAAAATGCCCAACCACACAAAGCCTAGTTTAGATGTAGTAGCCACGACAATTTCCCCTCAAAAAAGGCAAAAACACAGCCTAAATTGAAATGCCATGATGTAACTTCCAGTTCATTTATTTATTATTTATTATTCAGATTTATACACCACCACTCCCCAGGGGCTTGGGGCGGTTCACAAGATATAAACAGATTCATTAAGAACCAATAAAACCAATTTAAAACAAACTAACAAAGTTTGAATGCCTGCCGAAACAAATGTCTTACATGCGCTTCGGAAAGTTGGTAGATCCCGCAAGGTGTGAATTTCCGAAGGCAGGATGTTCCAGAGGAATGGCGCCACAACCGCAAAGGCCCTGCACCTAGTCTCTGCTAAGCGAAAGGTCTTGAAGCTAGGAACTTCTAGTAGATCTTGGGCCTCTGAGGGAAGTGATCTCTGGGGTTGGTAGGGGGCAAGACGGTCCCTCAGGTACACCGGCCCTGGACCATATAAGGCCTTGAAGGTAAGAACCATCCCTTTTGAAGGTAATCCGGTGTTCAATCGGTAACCAGTGTACTTGTTGCAAAGTGGTGTTATATGACATCTCACCGGAGCCCCAGTGAGGAGTCAGGCAGCCACATTCTGTACCAACTTGAGCTTCCGAATCACCAATAAAGGTAGGCCAATGTAGAGGGCGTTACAGTAGTCCAGTCTCGAGATGACTGTGGCCTGGATCACCGTAGCCAGGTCATCCCTAGTCAGGTAGGAGGTCAGCCGTCTAGCCTGCCACAGATGAAAGAAGGCAGTTCTGCTGGCGGCGGAGACCTGGGCCTCCAATGTCAGCAGAGGGTCCAAAATAACTCCTAGACTCTTTACCAATGATGACGGGCGTAACGCCCTGCCATCCAGGGTAGGCAACTGGATATCCCCACTGCCCGGTCGACCCAGCCATAGGATCTCAGTCTTCGCTGGATTCACCCTCAATCTACTGGCACGCAACCATCCAAGCACTGATGAAAATTATCAGGTACAGAGTCCGGCCGGCCTTCCATCCTCAGAACAAGCTGAATGTCATCAGCGTACTGATAGCACTCTAGCCCAAAGCTTTGAACCAGCTGAGCAAGTGGTCGCATATAGATGTTAAACAGCAGGGGGGGGGGGAGTTCATGGTCATTGACATCATAAGTTTAGTTCACACTCCCTGGAAATAAAAATCTAAACATGGCTTCTCTCCACCACAACCTAGCTTGGAAAGTAACTTTCCATGTCTTCCACACACATGCACAAAATCAAGATCTATCATAAATCTTGATCCACCATCTCTGGATCCATTGGATTCAATGGCTGTCTAATTAATAACAATGAACCTGGACTGGTCCTTTCATGCTGAGTGACTCCACCTCCTAACTTACCTGCATTGCCCTAAATCCAACTGTCAGTCCTAATTGGGGTGAGCACATTGAATCATTAAGAACTTGGTTTGTCAATAGTTTGTTTTATTTAGGGCTGTCATTTGAGAAGAGGGTCATCAAACCAATCTGTGTGACAGGAATTGCTAATGCAACTCTCTCAAGGCTGCTCTGTAGCCCTTGAATTTATCCAGGTTCCCTATCTTTACTGGCCTCTCCTGTTCTATGCTGTCTGAAGCTGATGAGAGATGGAGGGTCCTTCGACATTGCCATATAAAATCCAGATTATCTGCTTTGAACTATATTATATGGCAGTGTAGACTCATACAATCCAGTTTAAAGCAGATAAATTGGTTTGTCTGCTTTGATAACCTGGATTATATGGCAGTGTAGAAGGGGCCTCAGTTGAAAAGCAGGGAAGAACAACTTACCACACATGATAAATGCAGTATCATTGCAGATCAGGCAGACACACTGACTTCATGGCACTGCCAATAATTTGCAACATTCCTTCTCATTTTCCTCTTCCACTTGCTGAGTTAATTGAATGCAGTTTGAATTCAGTTTTACACTTTGAATTTAGCAACTTTGCAGCAACTGAAATACACCGAGGACAAGGGAAAAATGGGAGAAGAAATGAGGAACTGGGACATTTACCAACAAGAACTCCAATTATTTACGGAAAATTTAGGGCAAGAGGCTACCCAGAACCTATCATATCTGCAGCAAGAACTAAAGCGGATAGTGTTCCTCGTGAGACACTCCTTGCAAACAAAACAAAAACTCCTCTCAACAGAATGGTTTGGCCTTTAGTACTCACGCAACATACTAACCAAATTAGAAAAGTAGTTAATAAATATTGGACTCTTCTACAGGATATCCCAGGACTCTCCAGACCACCTATCATTGCCCATAAAAGACCAAAAAATATCAAAGATATTATAGTGCACACCGAATTACGTAAACCTATTCAAAAGAGCAGCCTTACGTCTAAAACACATCAATGTAGCCATTGCGCCCAATGTATATATGTTTTCCCTGATAAAGAATTGTATAGCCCGGGAAGATCATGCATTTATAAGTTCAAAGATTTTTTTTCTCCTGTAATACCGAATTATGCGTATATGGACTCAAGTACTCATGCGGGCTTAATTACGTGGGCGAGATGAAAAGAACTCTGAGAAATAGGATAAGTGAACATCGATCTCGTGTCCGTCAATTATCGGAGGATTCCCCATTATATTTACATTTTAAACAGTTAGCACACGGACCCAACACTCTCCGATTCTTTGGCTTAGAAAGAGTTAAAGTGCCTCCACACGGAAATGTGGATCAATTACTGCGAAGAGCCGAAACACACTGGATAATTAACTTAAAAACCGAAATACCTTTCAGTCTAAATGAAAGACTAAGAATTTATGATTTACTCGTGTGAAAACACTCTCACACCTGTAGAGAAGGGATCTAGGAATGTATTTATACTGAGGGTTAACTGTATTACTTTGCATTTGCCAATATGATTCCGTAGATGGAAGTCCTCGCCTCTATGGAATAGATATGTTCGCTATACTAACAGTTCTGTATTATGCAAAACACTCTCACACCTGTAGAGCAGTGTTTCTCAACCAGTGTGCCGGGGCACACTAGTGTGCCGTGAGCGATCATCAGGTGTGCCGTGGGAAATTGGAACCCCCAGGAAGGGGGGGGGAGTCTAGTGTGTTGAAGTATAAAAACCCAAAGAAACCTACCTCGATAAAGGCACAAAATTACAAACACCCCCCTCCCCACCCATTGTCTACTTGGTCTCTCCCTCTCCATGCATTGGGAAGGCCCGCCTCCCTTTCCCCAAGTAGAGACCTCCTCTTGCCTCCTGGGGGTTCTGTGTGGGTAGTTTGGCCCAGTTCTATCATTGGTGGGGTTCAGAATGCTCTTTGATTGTAGGGGAACTATAAATCCCAGCAACTACAACTCCCAAATGTCAAGGTCTATTTCCCCTGAACTCCATCTGCGTTCATATTTTGGCATATTGAGTAATCATGCCAAGTTTGGTCCTGATCCAACATTGTTTGAGTCCACAGTGCTCTCTGGATATAGGTGAACTACAACTCCCAAACTCAAGGTCAATGCCCACCAAACTCTTATAGCATTTTCTCTTGGTTATGGGAGTTCTGCGTGAGAAATTTGTGTCTTTCTGCCATTCCTGCCAGGATATCTATGTTGAGTTCATTGAAACAGGCCCAGGTTTTACACTGAGTGTATAAATACATTTTAAAAAACATATTAACTATATGTATTACTGTGTTAGAGTGTCATTTTGGTTGATGGTGTGCCCCGGGATTTTGCAAAGGTAAAAAGTGTGCCGCGGCTCAAAAAAGGTTGGGAAACACTGCTGTAGAGAAGGGATCTAGGAATGTATTTATACTGAGGGTTAACTGTATTACTTTGCATTTGCCAATATGATTCCGTAGATGGAATTCCTCGCCTCTATGGAATAGATATGTTCGCTATACTAACAGTTCTGTATTATGCAAAACACTCACACCTGTAGAGAAGGGATCTAGGAATGTATTTATACTGAGGGTTAACTGTATTACTTTGCATTTGCCAATATGATTCCGTAGATGGAATTCCTCGCCTCTATGGAATAGGTATGTTCGCTATACTAACAGTTCTGTATTATGCAATATATTGTGATGTGGTGATTATAGAAGTTGCTTGAGAGGGATGATTAAGATATTATTATGGTATTTTTATGTTTCAATGCAGATCTCATATCATGTTTATATTCTCCGCCTTGGAATATAACATACAGTGAAGGTTACACCTTGGATGTCGATTGGCCTTGATAAAGACCCGGAAGGGTCAAAACGGGAGAAGGGTCCCTACGTAAATACGTCCTCGTCGACCTAATTCGACTTACTAATGGATTTGTGTATATGTGTATTATAAACCTTCCTTTGGATTACTTGCAATGAATGATTCATACTCACAGACTATTTCACCTCATTGGAATATATACCAGTGATTTTTATTGAACATTCCCAACCAGGAGCAGCAGTCAGAAGAATATGACCACTCTTTGGTAGAACCCCTTGTGAAATGTTATTTTTGGATACTAACTGGAATTTTACTTTTGGATATGGACATTGGGAATTGAACATTGACACTGGTAGGACACTAGGTGGTTGTTATTGTTTGATGGTGACTTTATACTTCATTATTGTATTGAATACACAGAGTTTATTACCTTGAATGTTGTGTTTGAATATTATCATACCCTGTTATTTGTAGAGTGCTGTTATATAGCAACTTTCCCCATTTGTAGTTTGATTGTCCCTGTGTGCCATCGCACCTGGGCTGTAAATACCCAGTGAAGGGCAAGGACGTGGTCTCTCTATACCGGGGGACTGCTTCTTGCCTTCCTTTAGAGCAGTGTTTCTCAACCTGGGGGTCGGGACCCCCTGGGGAGGGGGTCGTGAGGGGGTGTCAGAGGGGTCGCCAAAGACCATCAGAAAGCATAGTGTTTTCTGTTGGTCTTGGTCTTGGGAAGTTTCTGTGGTGGGATTCAGAATGCTCTTTGATTGTAGATGAACTATAAATCCCAGCAACTATAACTCCCAAATGTCAAGGTCTATTGTCTTCAAACTCCACCAGTGGGCATATGGGATATTCAGGCCAATCCAGATCCATCATTGTTTGAGTTGCTCTCTGGATGGATGAACTCCCAAATAAATCCCAAGCAACTATAACTCCCAAATGTTAACTATAAAAGGTCTCCCAAATTGTCTTCAAACTCCACCAGTGGGCATATGGGATATTCAGGCCAAGTTTGGTCCAGATCCATCATTGTTTGAGTCCACAGTGCTCTCTGGATGGAGGTGAACTACAACTCCCAAACTCAAGGACAATGCCCACCAAACCCTTCCAGTATTTTCTGTTGGTCACGGGAGTTCTGTGTGCCAAGTTTGGTTCAATTCCATCGTTGGTGGAGTTCAGTGGTCTGCGCTTTGATTATAGATGAATCATAAATCCCAGCAACTACAAGTCCCAAATGATCAAAATCAATCCTGCCCAACCCACTATTAAAATTAGGGAGTATCAGTTATTTGTGCCAAATTTGGTGCAGATATTGACGTTACGATTCATAACAGTAGCAAAACTACGGTTATGGAGTAGCAACAAACGTAATGTTATGGTTGGGGGTCACCACAACATGAAGAACCGTATTAAGGGGTCATGGCATTAGGAAGGTTGAGAAACACTGCTTTAGAGGCTTGGGGTCCCAAGGACCAAGCTGGACGCTCTGGTTAACTCAAACAGGCTTTAATGTCCTTAACATGAGTTAACTCCACTCAGGCACTTCGCTTTGTTCCCCAAAAGGATAAAGGAAAGATCTTACTTTACAGTCTCTCTGTTGTTTAGGTCCAGGAAGCTATAGCTGGATGGCTCTCCAAGTCCTCTCCTTCTCTATGGCCTCGAGGTAAGGACACATGAAGCCCCAGCCAGGTGGCCTATATTGAAGGCATGAAACCTTCCTCTGGATGCCAACTGACTGGTTTGAAGGCGCTTGAGACTCCTCAGAGCTACCCAACCTTCTGGTATGCTGGGCTTTCTGTTTAAGTCCTAAGAAAAGTCAGTCTGCTGTTGGAGGATAGCCTGACCAAGGCCTGGCCTGGCAAACCTTCAGTCACGTCCTCTCTGGAGAAATCCTGGTGGTTTAATAAATATAAAAAATGGCATTCTTCCCAGATCGCTGGGAAAGGGGGTGGAACAAACTCAACTGGGATCTGTGAACGATGATTGGCAGGTACTAGGGTCCAATCAAGGCAACCTCACCTTTAACAAACTGTGCAAGCTGCAAAACACATCTTAGCAAAGCAAAACTTTACAAACTCAAGATCCTTTATGCAGGGGCGCTTGCAGGCCCGGATCACCCATAAGGCCACACTAGGCCACGGCCTAGGGGCGCAGCCAAGGGGGGGTGCCAGATCTTCGGGCGCTTCTGCACCTGTGCGCCATCCACGCCTGCCCCACGCCCCCCCCCTTTGCTGCACTCCTCCTTTCCCAGGTTGCCGGGGGTGGGGCTTCCCTTCCTCCCCCTCTGCGACACGCCTAGCTTCCTTGAGTCAAGAAAGCCAGGCGTGTCGTGAGGAGGAGGGGGAAGGAAGGCAAAACATGCCCCTGGGGGTGGAGCTTCCCTTCCTTCCCCCTCCTCTGCGACACGCCCGGCTTCCTTGACTCAAGGAAGCCGGGCGCATGCATGGTGAGGAGGAGGGGGAAGGAAGGGAAGGCTCGCCCCGGGCTAGTAGTCTTGACAACTCAGCGTGTCCTCAGAAGGAGGGAGGACACAATAATCTGAGGACACTGTAAACCAGCGGTGAAAGAATACCAATACAAAGTTTAAAATTATCCAATATGGATGGACTCCTAGAATACCCTGACTGGAAGCAACCATATTTCTTTCCTTTTCTGCAAGCACCTTTCCCTATCCCTTCCCCACCTACCTAACCTTAACTTTCCTTCCTTTGCTTTCCCCCTAACCCTCACATTCTGTTTCCCTACTTTGGCACAACTTTCCTCCCATTTTATGATGCATGAAAATAAACTAATAAAAATTATTTATAAAAAAAGAAAGAAGAAGGAGGGAGGGAGGGAGGAGGAGTGCAGCCCGAGCGACGTCACTCCCTCCGGGGCGGGGCCCGAGTGGCGTCATGCGAAATGGGGCGTAATTCCAAAGTGTGGCCTAGGGCACAAAAAGGTCTTAATCCGGGCTTGGGCGCTTGCAGCACCGTCACACCCTGCTAAGTCAGGACAGTTGAAGGGTATGCTCCCAAGCATGTACCAAACCAGCTTGAGACAAAGGAACAGTTTATATAAAACTAGCTGTACCCGGCACGCGTTGCTGTGCCCTTTTTAGGAGATGCGAGAAAGTCCAATCATCCACGGTGTGCCCTCCTCTAAACTGCAGTTGGATGGAGTGTGGGTCATGGGGGCATGGTGTGCCAAGTTGGGTCGGTATTGGTCTTGGTTCTGGGCCACAGTGGTCTGTGGGGAATGATGGGTTTTGAAGTACTACAAATCCCATTTTCCATGGGGGTACCTCAAGTCCCATCATGCATGGTCGGGGCTCTGTGTGCCAAGGTAGGTTACTGTAAATTCAGGCCATACACAATGTCCAATGAGCTGAGGCCTAGTCGGGAGAATCAAGTTAATGAAGTCTTACTGTCAACAGCGTAAACAGTTAATGAGGGCTAGTTAGGGAAAATTAATGAAGCCTTATCACACAACAGTCCCAATGAGCTGAGGGCTAGTCGGGAAATCAAGTTAATGAAGTCTTACTGTCAATTCAGAGCGTAAACAGCTTCCCAGTAAGTGAGGGCTAGTTAGGGAAATCAAGTTAATGAAGCCTTACTGTCAATTTAGAGCGTAAACAGCTTCCCAGTAAGTGAGGGCTAGTTAGGGAAATCAAGTTAATGAAGTCTTACTGTCAATTTAGAGCGTAAACAGCTTCCCAGTAAGTGAGGGCTAGTTAGGGAAATCAAGTTAATGAAGCCTTACTGTCAATTTTGGGCGTGGTCTGTGATTTTTTGGGGTGTAAATTTTCGGTTGGAAGTGATTTGGGTGTTTGTGTTGGGGATTGGCTCAGGCCTTTTCCTTATTCTGTTTTGGCAGTTTATTATGGATCGGAATTTTCATGTTGGCTGGCCAGTGCAGCAGTTATTCAAATCCGCCCTTATTGGCAGCCAATCATGTTGTTCAGAATGTAGAGGCTGGGTGAGTCTTTGGCTGCCCCGGAGGATGCTGGTAAATGTAGTTTTATTTTTACTTGTTGTTTTGGGGGCCTTTTAGGTTTTGGGGGGGAAGGTTTCTTTGCTACAAACGTACCTTGCTTGAAGCCTATTTCTGTTGGCAAGTATTGTGTTTCTGTGTTGTATGGTTTCTTTGTTTGAGGTATACATCACATGACGTGAACCCATTTATATAATAGATAGATTTGCAGCCATTTTTCATCTGTTTGAGAAAACCAGGAGGTATTGTTAGACGACATAAAAGCGGATGAGAATTTAAAGGGCCTAAGGTTACAGAAGGAAGAATACAAGATTCAAGCTTTTGCAGACGACGTAGTCTGCATAATCGAGGAGCCGGTGGAAAGGTTGACAAAATGGCTTGAGAAGATCCAAAGATTTGGAGAGGTTGCCGGTTTAAAAATCAACTACTCCAAATCCAAAATACTTACAAAAAATCTAAAAAAAAGAAAGAATGGAATCTCTGCAGGGCATCTCCAAGATTCAAGTGGCAAAAAAGGTAAAATATCTGGGCATACATTTAACCATGAAGAATAACCAACTTTTAAAAAATAACTATGGATTGACATGGAAGCACATCAAGAAGAAACTTGAAAGTTGGAGATTTTTAAACCTTAACCTGCTAGGAAGAATAGCAGTAATAAAAATGGACGTATTGCCAAGAATGATTTTTTTATTTCAATCGATACCCATTTTGAGGACAGTTTATGATATTAGGACATGGAAAACAGATATTACAAAATTTATCTGGGAAGGGAAGAAACCCAGGATAAAGTATAAAATTATGACGGACAGAAGGGAAAGGAGAGAGATGGCTCTCCCGAACCTTCAGTTATATTATAAGGCTGCTGCTCTCAGCTGGGTAAAGGACTGGGCACTTCTCCAAAAAACAAGACTGCTTAACCTGGAGGGATTTAACATCAATAGAGGATGGCATGCGTACATGTGGTACGAAAAAGCAAAAATAGAAAAAACCTTCAACAACCACCACATCAGAGCAGCCTTACTCAAAGTATGGAATAAGTACAAAGACCAACTTTATAGGAAGACCCCTTTATGGGTCTCGCCCATGGAAGCGCAGCATAAAAGGGAGATACCCATGTCCAGATGGCATACATACAAATCATTGATTAAGAAGGTAAATATGAAATGGGAATTGGAAGACTTGGAGAGCTTACAAGAGGCAGGGGTGGAAATATCCTGGTTCCAGTATACACAGTTAAAGGACTACTTTAGAGTAGATTGTAAAAAAGATTTTAATTGTGAAGAAAATATATGGGACAGGGTATTGAAACAAAAGAAAAACATATAAAAAGTATATATAACAAATTGTTAGAGCTAGATACAGAACCAGAGCTGGTCAAACACGCAATGATAGAATGGGCACGAGACGTTGGCCATAGCATTTTGCTACAAGAATGGGAGAGGACTTGGAGGAAAACCATCAAAATATTGGGTTCCATATCACCAGCAGAGAACTGGTATAAAATGTTTTATAGGTGGCACATGACCCCGCGGAAAATAGCCAGGTTCTACCCAAAGGCCAACAGTAATTGTTGGAAGTGTAAAGCCCACTTGGGGACATTTATTCACTGCTGGTGGTCATGTGGCAAATCACAAAGATTTTGGAAGGAGATCCATAAACACACCCAAAAATTTTTACAAGAGAAGTTTGATTTTTTGCCGGAAATTTATCTTTTAAATCTTACCAAAGAAGGTTATTATTAATATTATTATTATTATTATTCGGGTTTCTATGCCGCCGACTCCCTGAGGCTCGCGGCGGCTCACAGGAACCAAAGGTACAACTACACACAAGCAATGCGATAAAACATCTAAGACAATTAAACAGTTAAAACAGCAAAATACAAAACCCCCAGGTACAGTTCAGAAATTAGATAGCGTGACACCCCAGGACAGCGGCTAAAGCGGAACATGGGCAGGACCTACTCACCGAAGGCCTGCTTAAACAAATAAGTTTTGCAGGCGCGTCTAAACGGGAGCAGGTCCTTTATAGCCCGTTCCAGCCGGGAGGGCGTTCCACAGTGTAGGAGCTATAACGGAGAACGCCCCCGGCGAGTAGATGTCAGTTTAGCCGATTTCGCCGAGGGTATCTCTAACAAATTAGCATCCTCGGAGCGTAGTGATCTCGGGGGACAGTGTGGGGTGAGTCGGTCCCTCAAGTACGCTGGCCCCAGGCCATGCAAGGCCTTAAAGGTAAGAACCAACACCTTGAAGGAGATCCGGTGCTCGATTGGGAGCCAGTGCAGATCCTGCAAAACAGGTGTGATGTGGCGGCCTGCTGGGGTTCCAGACAGGAGCCGGGCGGCAGTGTTCTGCACCAGCTTGAGCTTCCAGGTCGCCGACAAAGGAAGGCCAACGTAAAGCGCGTTACAGTAATCCAGCCTTGAGATGACCGTAGCTTGGATCACCGTGGCCAGGTCATTCCGGGAGATATAGGGGCCAGCCTCCGAGCCTGTCGCAGATGAAAAAAGCAACCTTGCTGACCGCGGAGACCTGGGCCTCCATGGTCAGCTGGGAGTCCAGATGGACCCCCAGGCTCTTAACGGAAGGCGATGGGCATAGCGCCACACCGTCCAGGGTCGGAAGCTGGACATCTACACCACCCGAGCGGCCCGACCACAAGATCTCCGTCTTCGCCGGATTCACCCTCAACCTACTGGCACGCAGTCATCCAGTAACGGCCTCGAGGCAGTGTTGGAAATTATCGGGGATGGATCCCGGCCTGGTTGGGACCAAAACAAGGAGAAATTGCTTTATTTCATAGCCGCGGCGGCCAGGCTTGTATTTGCCAAAAGCTGGAAAAAAGAGCAGACACCGCAAATAGAGGAATGGTTTAATAAATTAAGGGATTTAATGGAATCCGATGAATTATACAGTAAGGCAGTGTTTCTCAACCAGTGTGCCGGGGCACACTAGTGTGCCGTGAGTGATCATCAGGTGTGCCATGGGAAATTGGGACCTGGGGGGGGGGAGAGTCTAGTGCAGGGGTGGGCAATTACCGGCCCTCCAAGTGTTTTGGACTTCAACTCCCAGAAATCCTAGCCAGTTTACCAGCTGTTAGGATTTCTGGGAGTTGAAGTCCAAAACACCTGGAGGGCCGGTAATTGCCCATCCCTGGTCTAGTGTGTTGAAGTATAAAAACCCTAAGAAACCTACCTCAATAAAGGCACAAAATTACAAACACCCCCCCCCCTTCCCCACCTGTTGTCTACTTGGTCTCTCCCTCTCCATGCATTGGGAAGGCCCACCTCCCTTTCCCCAAGTAGAGACCTCCTCTTGCCTCCTGGGGTTCTGTGTGTGGGAAGTTTGGCCCAGTTCTATCATTGGTGGGGTTCAGAATGCTCTTTGATTGTAGGGGAACTATAAATCCCAGCAACTACAACTCCCAAATGTCAAGGTCTATTTCCCCTGAACTACATCTGCGTTCATATTTAGGCATATTGAGTATTCATGCCAAGTTTGGTCCTGATCCAACATTGTTTGAGTCCACAGTGCTCTCTGGATATAGGTGAACTACAACTCCAAAACTCAAGGTAAATGCCCACAAAACTCTTATAGCATTTTCTCTTGGTTATGGGAGTTCTGTGTGGGAAGTTTGTGTCTTTCTGCCATTCCCGCCAGGATAGCTATGTTGTGTTCATCGAAACAGGCCCAGGTTTCACACGGAGTGTATAAATAGATTGAAAAACATATTAACTATATGTATCACTGTGTTAGAGTGTCATTTTGTGAAATTTTGGTTGGTTGTGTGCCCCAAGATTTTGCAAATGTAAAAAGTGTGCCGCGGCTCAAAAAAGGTTGGGAAACACTGCAGTAAGGTGTATGGAAGAAGTGAAAAGTCAAAGGCGGACTGGCAACCTGTGCGGTTGTATTTGGGAAAAAGGAGCCATTAAAGGAAAGACCAATTTAAGCACTATGAACCCATCAGGTGAAGGCCCTGAGCGAGCCAATTGTTTATATTTCAAGTATGGGAGGCCTTCGATGCCCCGAACTGGAAGACTGACTGTGTGTGTGTATATCTGTTGTATTCCTTTCCCCACCTTCCACTCCACTCCCTTTCCCTTTCCCCACCCTTTGTGTTTTAATCATGTTAAAAACCTAATAAAGAATATTCAAAAAAAAAAAGAGAGAGAGAAAACCAGAATGTTATCCATGTGGTCAATCACTTGAAAGTTAGAAAGGAAAACAAAGATGGAGAAGCAAAATGTTTAGGCTTCTCCTTGAACAATACAGCTAAGGGCTTTTAAAAAACAGATATGGATGTTTAACCTCAGGCATGTCCCTGTAAAAAAGAATTTCACTTATACCATCACAGCATAATGTCATCAGGTAACACTAGATTTAGTGTTTAATCAGAACAAAATAACAGCAAGAACAGTCTGTGGGAAATTAAACATAGCCAAACATTAAGACAGACAGTAAATGATATACATTGTCCAATGAAACTTTATTGTTTGTGACCGAAAGCTGTATCTAGAGGTGTGATTTACAAGTTTGCATTAAGAGCCCGAAACTCTATCTAAACCCTATAAATAATGTGCATTGGTAAGTCTATAAGGAACATTTATTTCAGCTGGACTTTAAGCACATTAAGTGAAGATTTTGTGGCAAAATAAATACAAACTAGGAGTAGAATTGGCTGAAGTCATTTTGCTGGTTGAGACAGCGCAACTATGGCATCTGCCACTCACTTGGTCAAGGTGTATATAGATCTAATGCCAGCCAAGTTATTTTGGTGCATGAGACACACGAGGCAGAACCATTCCCAGCTCTACCAGTAAAGTATACCAGTGCTGTCCAACTTCTACGGGGTCCAGGGTCGGATAAAAGGTCACTGATGACCTAGGGGGCCTCTCGGCCCCGCCCCAGGCCCCGCCCCAGGCCCCGCCCCCGCCCCAGGCCCCGCCCCCTCCTAAAACGGCCGAAAAAGGGCAGTAGGCGGTGCCAAGGGGCAGCGCGTCACAGGCCTGGCGTGACACGCTGCCCCTTGGCACCACCTACTCCTCCGGGCGCCGCCCCTTCCTAGGGGGGGAGCGCGAAAAGGAGAGTAGCGGCGCCAAGAGCAGCGCGTCACGCCAGGCCTGTGACGCTCTGCTCTTGGCGCCGCCTACCTCCTTTTCGGCGCCCCGCCCTAGGAAGGGAGGGGGGAGGGCAGAAGGCGGCGCCAAGGGGCAGCGCGTCACGCCAGGCCTGTGACGCGCTGCTGTTGGCGCCGCCTTCTGCCCTTTTCGCGGCCCCCGTCCTAGGTAGGGAGGGCGCGAAAGGAGGGAGGCGGCGCCAAGAGCAGAGCGTCACAGGCCTGGCGTGACGCGCTGCTCTTGGCGCCGCCTACTCCTCGGCGCCCCCCTCCGCCTAGGAAGGGAGGGGGCGCTGAAAGGAGGAGTAGGCGGTGCCAAGGAGCAGCGCGTCAGGCCAGGCCTGTGACGCGCTGCTCTTGGCGCCCTTTTTCGGCGCCCCCCTCCTACCTAGGCGGGGGCTGGGGCAGAAGGCGGCGCCAAGGGGCAGCACGTCACGCCAGGCCTGACGCGCTGCTGGTGGCACCGCCTTTCTGCCCTTTTTCGGCTCCCCGCCCTAGGGTAGGGGGGGCGCAAAAGGAGGAGGAGCTAGCTCTCTTCCTCCTCCCTGCCCCGCTCCCCCTCCCCCAGCCGCCATTTTAAAAAAAAAAAATTCGATTTTTTTTCAAATTTAAAAATGGCGGCTGAGGGCATAGGTGGGGCCGTGTCCAACAGGCTACGGGGCCGGATCCGGCCCCGGGGCCGCCAGTTGGACAGCCCTGAAGTATACAATAACAAGTTTCCAACAATTTTTGAACTTTTCATGACATCCAGAAACTACAACCTGAGGTAGCTAGTAGGCCTGGGTAGGTTCGTCGGAATGCTCATAAAATCGGAATTAATTTGGATTAAATTCACTTTTGGAGTGATTTTGAAGTGATGTAAGCAACCTGGAAGTGAATTTGCCATTTCGAAGCCGCCGCCGCCATTTTCGGAAAGGAATCGGCGGGTTTCCCTTCCCTGGCCTTCCTTTCTGTGTGCAGCTCTTGCGCTGGTGTTTAACCCAGTTTGGATGTGGATGCCTTCCCTCTGTGTTAGACCTGGGGCGAGAGCCGCTGTGCTAAACCTCCGGTCCAATTTGAAACAATTTGATTTGAAACAATTTATTCTATTGTTTATTGTATTTACTCATATTTTTCATTCATTACATATGAACCTAGTAGCTAATAGGTGCTAGGGATGTCTGGTGGCAAATGCTGAAGTACTGTCAATCATTATGCCACTTAAGGCCCTTCCAGACCGGGTCCAAAATGCGGGCCCTGTTGGGCTTTTATCTGAGGTATCCAAATGCCACCTCGGGTAAAAGTGAATTAATTCAGGATAAAGCAGGAAAACCCTGCTTTATCCTGAATTATTAATTTATTTATTTATTTATTCAATTTATACACAACTACTCCTCAAGGCTTGGGGCGGTTTACAGACATAAGAAATACAGTTTAAAACAGTTTCAATTTAAAATTCCATTACAATTCAAAAGCCTGCCGGAACAAGTGGATTTTGCAAGCCTTCCGGAAGGCTCCCAGGTCGCGCAGTGCTCGGGTCTCAGGGGAGAGAGCATCCCAGAGTGTAGGGGCAATGATCGTAAAAGCCCTTCACCTGGTAGCTGTCAGGCGGTAGCTCTTCAGGCCAGGAATTTCTAAGAGATCTTGATCTTCAGAACATAGTGATCTCTGGGGTTTATATGGGATAAGGCTATCCATCAGGTACATTGGCTCCAGACCATATAAGGCCTTGAAAGTAAGAACTAATACTTTGAAAGTGATCCGGTGCTCAATAGGAAGCCAGTGCAGTTGCTGCAGTACCGGTGTTGTACGGAAGCTCGTTGGCTCCCCGGCGAATAGCCGGGCCACAGCATTCTGCACTAGCATAAGCTTCCACATCACCGTCAGAGGTAGGCCAATGTAAAGGGCATTACAGTAATCAAGCCTCGAGATGACTATGGCCTGGATCACCATAGCCAGGTCGCTCCGGGACAAGTAAGGGGCCAGCTGTCTAGCCTGACGCAGATTGAAAAATGCTGTTCTGCTCACAGCAGAGATTTGAGCCTCCATTGGCAGTAGAGGGTCCAAACGGACTCCCAGGCTTTTACTGATGATGACAGGCTTAGTGCCTTGCCATCCAGAGTAGGCAGCTGGATATTTATTTATTTATTTATTATTTGGTTTTATATTCCGCCCCTCCCTGCAGGCTCGGGGCGGGTTACAACATATAAAACGGGCAGCATGGAACAGACATGCAGCCCTACAATAAAACAGTTAAAACATTTAAAAGTTACATGTCATAAGGTAGTAAAGAGGGAAACACAGAAGGTGCCTTGGGTCTGGGAATTGCGCTAGCATCGGCCGGTCAGGGGACCTAGCCGAAGGCTGATCTAAATAAAGCAGTTTTACAAGCCCTCCGGAAGGGAATCAGCTCTGAGATGGCTCGGACTTCCCCAGGGAGGGAGTTCCAGAGCTCTGGAGCTACCACCGAAAAGGCCCGTTGCCTAGTTGAAGACAGATGGCAGGAGCGGATAGATGGTATCAAAAGCAGATTCTGTTCTTCTGAACGGAGTGGTCTTGGGTGAATATATGGGGCAAGGCGGTCCCTCAGATACGCAGGCCCTAGGCCGTGCAAGGCCTTAAAGGTCAACACCAACACCTTGAAGGCGATTCGGCACTCAATGGGAAGCCAGTGCAGTTGCCGAAGGATGGGAGTAATGTGCTCCCTCACTGGCATTCCGGCCAGTAGGCGAGCAGCGACATTCTGCACTAGCTTGAGTTTCCGGAGCGTCGCCAAGGGAAGGCCAACGTAGAGGGCGTTACAGTAATCCAGCCTCGAGATGACCGTCGCTTGGATCACCGTGGCCAGGTCGTCCCTGGACAGGTAGGGGGCCAGTCGCCTAGCCTGTCGTAGGTGGAAGAACGCCACCCTGCTGACCGAGGAGACCTGAGTCTCCATGGTCAGCAGGGGGTCGAGCTGAACACCTAGGCTCTTAACAAGGGGTGACGGGCTTAAAGGCTCGCCATCCAGGGTAGGCAACCGGCACTCATCCAGCCCAGGCCGACCAGGCCACAAGATCTCCGTCTTCGACGGATTCACCTTCAGCCGGCTAGCGCGCAGCCAACCAGTCACGGCCTCCAGGCATTGATGGAAACAATCGGGTATGGTGTCCGGCCTGCCGTCCATTCTCAGCAAAAGCTGGGTGTCATCTGCATACTGATAACACTCCAGACCAAGGTCGCGAACCAGCTGGGCCAGGGGGCGCATATAAACGTTGAATAATAAGGGGGAAAGGATGGCCCCCTGGGGGACCCCACAGTTAAGTGGTAGCCTCCCAGAGGCCTCCCCGCCCCCCTCCACACGTTGTCCCCGGCCCCGGAGGAAGGAGGCCACCCATTTAAGGGCAGTCCCCCTAACCCCAGAACCGGCTAAACGGTGGGTCAACAAGGTATGATCTACAGTGTCAAACGCTGCTGTCAGATCTAACAGGACAAGCAGGGCTGACCCGCCCTGGTCAAGCTGGCGGCGAAGTTGGTCTGTAATGGCGACAAGCACGGTTTCCGTCCCATGCCCAATACGGAAGCCGGACTGGAAGGGATCAAGTCCAGCTGTGTCACCACCCGAGCGATACTCCATTAGATCCGGGACTTCCTAAAAGGTCTGGTTCAAATGGGGCATGGGCCCTGTAGGGACAGACTCTAGGGTCTCTACCCAGAACCCAATTTGCTTCTTTGAGCTTGATGACCCCAGAGAAGTGAAGAGGGCACCAACCCCCTTCCCACCCCACCCCCCTAAAAGCTTTAAAATAAAATAAAATAAAACGTACTAGGTTGCCATGAAGCTACTTAAGCAGCCTTCCTTGTACAAATGGGAAACCCGCTTCTTTTGAGTGCCCATGGGAAATTAAACTCTTTTCAAAGCAGGGTTACTTAACCTGCTCCAAAGTGGGTTTAAGCCCTCTGTGGAAGCACCCTTAGCCATGTTCCAGTGGAAACTTTTTAAAACGGGCAGCCCTTATGATCAATATGTGCGCGTGTGTGTGCATGTGTGTGTATCTATTAGGGATAGAATGGGTATTTGACCATTTCCTGTTTGTGATGGGATGTTTCCAACCACTTCAAAGAAAACTTCTCAAAACATTATGTTGTTGTTCTCAACGCAGCACAACATCCTGACTTTGTCAACCCTGCACCCTTAAAAGCTATACAATTGGAATAGGCTGTGACTCTCTAAGGCAAAGTTGCACGCCTCTACTAACTAAAACTGCACCATATTTATAAGCATCTCAATGGTTCAAGATGAAAAGAGAACAGAGTAGGACATCTCTTGAATGCTAAGCCCTTTGTTGTGAACCTGTGAAAACTTCAACTATTTTCTCCTCTTTTTTTTCCCCCTGCCAGGTCTGCTCCTTTCCTGTTACACACACCCCCTCTTCTGGATTGTTTTTTCCCACAACTTGCTCCCTGAACTCCTTGAAAAAAGGAGACTGTCAAGGTAAGAAGCAGAATAATAATAATACACTTTATTTATATTCCGTTCTTCTCACCCCGAAGGGGACTCAGAGCGGATTACATCACACATACGGCAGACAATCCCTGCCGGTTTTTACATACAATTACATACAACATACAACATATAACAAGTACAATTTAGAAGGATTTTTCTTCTGGCTGCATCACAGGGTGTGTCACAGGGTGTGATTGCGTCATTACGTCACAAGGGGGTGCTGTTGCTTCATCCTCATGACGAAGAGCCTCTGTTTTTCCGCATTCCACCTTCCGACAGCCGATCTTACTTTAATTCAACCATTGTAAGTCCTTTCTTTGTAAAAATCCTTCCCTGCTTGGCGGTTCCCAGTTTTATCTATTCACAGCTGAGCTGTTTTCGAACTGTTGGGTGGACAGTGGACAGGGATCACAGCTGGATGTCCAGACCAGCCCGGGAATCGAACATGCAACCTTCTGATTGCAAGCACATTTGTTGTTACCGCTGTGCTATCTCTCCACTCTGTTATACTCTTCAGAATAAGACTTCATATGGTGAGTTTCATAGTTCAGCGCGAGCTTGAATGTGAAACCCACAATTGCCAATCCTGCACCCTAACCATGGCAATACACTGGCTTTCTATGTTTATTTATTTATTTATTTGTCACGTTTCTATACCGCCCCTCTCAGCCCGAAGGCGACTCGGGACGGTTTACACAGGCAGTCTCTGCCCTCAATACAACACAAGCAACAAGGCAACCCCCCCCCCCCCAAACCATATAATAACAAATTAACAATTAAAAACATACAATTGCAGTCTCAGCATCATGTTGAAATCCGTTTCCATCGCATCGTCGTCATTCCATATATCTCATTAAGCCTTATATTTCATCAGGAAATGCCTGCTCAAATAGCCAGGTCTTGACTTTCTTGCGAAACGTCAGGAGGGAGGGGGCCGATCTGATGTCACTAGGGAGGGCGTTCCAAAGCCGAGGAACCACCACTGAAAGGGCCCTGTCTCTCGCCCCGCCAGTCGTGCCTGTGAAGAAGGCGGGACCGAGAGCAGGGCCTCTCCAGATGATCTTAAACATCTCGATGGTTCATAGGGAGAGATGCGTTCGGACAGGTAAGTAGGACCGTTTAGGGCTTTAAAGGCTAAAGCCAGCACTTTGAATTGTGCCCGGTAGCAAACTGGCAGCCAGTGGAGCTGGCACAACAGGGGAGTTGTACGCTCCCTGAATGCTTCTCCTGTTATCAACCTGGCTGCTGTTCGTTGGACTAGTTGCAACTTCCGAACAGTCTTCAAAGGCAACCCCATGTAGAGAGCGTTGCAGTAATCTATATGGGATGTAACCAGAGCATGGACCACCGTGGCCAAGTCAGACTTCCCAAGGTATGGGCGCAGCTGGCGCACGAGTTTTAACTGTGCAAATGCTCCCCCCCAGCGGCTTCATGTAGATGTTAAACAACATGGGAGATAGTATTGAACCCTGAGGCACCCCACAAGACAATGGTTGTGGGGTTGAACAGGTGTCTCCCAATAACACCTTCTGAGATCGGCCCTCCAGAAAGGACCGGAGCCACTGCAAGACAGTACCTCCAAGCCCCATCTCTGCGAGGCGTCCCAGAAGGATACCGTGGTCAATGGTATCGAAGGCCGCTGAGAGGTCCAGCAGAACCAACAGGGACACACTCCCCCTGTCAAGCTCCTGGCGTAGATCATCCACTAACGCAGTGGTTCTCAACCTGGGGTCGGGACCCCTATGGGGGTCGCGAGGGGGTGTCAGAGGGGTCGCCAAAGACCATCAGAAAATACATTATTTTCTATTGGCCATGGGGGTTCTGTATGGGAAGTCTGGTTCAATTCCATTGTTGGTGGAGTTCAGAAAGCTCTTTGGTTGCATGTGAACTATAAATCCCAGCAACTACAATTCCCAAATATCAAGATCTATTTTCCCCAAACTCAACCTGTGTTCACATTTGGATATATTGAGTATTTGCGCCAAGTTTGATCCAGATCAATCATTATTTGAGCCCTCTGGATGTAGGTGAACTACAACACCCAAACTCAAGGTCAATGTCCACCAAACCCTTCCAGTATTTTCTGTTGGTCATGGGAGTTCTGTGTGCCAAGTTCGGTTCAACTCCATCGTTGGTAGAGTTCAGAATGCTCTTTGATTGTAGGTGAACTATACATCCCAAAAACTACACCTCCCAAATGACAAAATCACCACCCACAACCCCACCAGTATTCAAACTTGGGTGTATTGGGTATTTGTGCCAAATGTGGTCCTGTGAATGAAAATAAATTTTACATGATGATTCATAACAGTAGCAAAACTACAGTTATGAAGTACAACGAAAATGATGTTCTGGTTGGGGGTCACCACAACATGAGGAACTGTATTAAGGGGTCATGGCATTGGGAAGGTTGAGAAACACTGCACTAAGGCGACCAAGGCTGTCTCGGCACCATGACCCAATCTAAAACCAGACTGTGCCGGATACAGATAATCCATGTCTTCCAAGAATACCTGGAGTTGTGAGGCCACCACACGTTCCAGGACTTTGCCCAAGAAGGGAAGATTAGAAACAGGCCGATAGTTGATGAATTGTGTGGGGTCCAGTGATGGTTTCTTCAACAGCGGTTTTATCACAGCTTGTTTTAAGCTTGCTGGAATGTTGCCTTCCCGGAGGGAGGCATTGACCACCACCTTCACCCACTCGGCCAATCCCCCTCTGGCCTCCTTAAGAAGCCAGGATGGGCAGGGGTCTAGGATGCATGTGGTCGCTCTCATTCCTCCAAGTATCTTGTCCACATCCTCGGGTTTCACCCATTGAAATTGATCCATCAAAATTGGACAAGCAGGTGCTCTGAAAATGGAAATACAAATGTGCAGGGTAGAGGTCTTTTCCATTCACTGATACGTTTTAGTAAGTACAGTGTGTGAACACAAGGCATTTGCTTGACTACCCAATTAGGCTGCTTGCCTTCTTCTCCAATTCTGTCCGTCTTCTCTGTCTGCAAACTAAGTACAACATTCCCAAGCATGCTGGCACCTCCCCCCCCCGACACACACACACATGCCTCTAGCAACTCTATAAGTAGCAGAGACCCAACAGATGCTAGCAAAACGTGCAATTCAGTGTTGTCGTGAATTGGGTATGTTTTGTTTTATAGGTTGATGTTAAGCAACAAAACATGTGTTGTGTAGGAAAATTTGTTTACACTGATTGAGCCAGCAAGAGTCACACTTATCACAAAATGAGTGGGAGGATGCACAGTTGGCAACACCTCCAGCTGGAATCTGACAGACTAAGTGGCCTGGAATGATTTTTTTTTTACTCCCAAGGAAATAGAATCTGTTTTCAAAAGGACTTGGATAATATTTTCAGCTGAATTTGGCTGTTATTCATATTACTTGAGGGAGGAGCAATTGCTTGATCATCATCTCCATTTATCTCTCAATATCAGTTATGCTGGTGAAGACGACGGTGATTGTAGTCAAACAACATTTGGTGGCAATAATCATTGGTGGCACCTGTATCAATGTTGTATGAACAGCGCTGGACTAAGGTAATCTGTATACCTTTATAAAGCGGAATGTTTGTATGTATGTGTGCGGAGGGCGGAAGGGCGAGAGGGCGGGAGGGCGGGAGGGCGGGAGGGCGGAAGGGCGGAAGGGCGGAAGGGCGGATATGTGGCAGCCACTTTCACAGACCACAGCGACCAGCGCGGGTGATGGACCTGCACCAAACTTGGTACACATAACCCCCCTAACCCCCTTTACGTCCTGGTGCAGTTCGGGGGACATGGATTATGGGATTTGTAGTACTTTCAAACACTTTGGTTCCCACAGACCACTGAGGCCACCAAAAAGGACCAATACAGACCACACTTAGCACACACAGCCCCCATGACCCACTCTACGTCCTGGTGCAGTTTGGAGGAGGGTGGACCATGGATGATGGGACTTGAAGTACCTCTACTCACTTCCCAAGTTCGCTGCAACCCTCATCCAATCACTGATCGAGACCAAACTTGGCATACATAACCCCTATGACTGCCTTCACGTCCTGGTGAGGTTTGGGGGGAGGACTGACAATGGATGATGGGATTTGTAGTACTTTACACCCCTCTGTTCCCACAGACCACTGTGGCCCCAACAAACACTGATAAAGACCACACTTGGCACACAGAGCCCCAGTGACCCACTCTACATACTACTGAAGTTTGGAGGGCCAGAACATGGATGATGGGACTTGCAGTACCTTCCCTCACTTTCCAAGCCTGCTACAAACCTAATCCAATGACTGATCAACACCAAACCTGGCACACAGAGCACTCATGACCCACTCTACATCTTGGTGCTGTTTTGTGTGAGACGGACCACGGATGATGGGACTTGAAGTACCTTCACTCACTTCCTAAAAACAATGCAACCATCATCCATTCACCAATACAGACCAAACTTAGCACACAGAGCCCCCATGACCCACTCTACATCCTACTACACTTTGGGGGAGGGTGGACCAGAGATGATGGGACTTCCACTACCTTCAGTAATTTCATGATACCACTGCAACTCCCAATAATGATGGATCAAGACCAAACTTGCCACACAGAGCCCCCATGACCCACTCTACATCCTGCTGCACTTCTCAAATGACCCGGGCACCGCCGGGTCCCCAAGCTAGTTTTAAATAATAAGCGAACATTATTTTGGCATCCCCCACCACCACCAATCACTGAAAAATAAAAGGTAGAATATTATTCACATGTTCGGGGCGCATCCGGCTGCCGGGCGCTCCTCCTCGGTCTCCGGCCTTGTGGAGAGTGTGCATGCGCAGAGCCAGCTAGTTCCGTGCATGTACATTTGGTAGGCCGCCTTCCACGGGACCGGAGACTGAGGAGGAGGGTTTGGTGGCCGAGGGCAGAGGCTCCGCCTCCAGCTGCCGGGTGCTCCTCCTCGGTCTCCGGCCTTGTGGAGAGTGTGCATGCGCAGAGCCAGCTAGTTCCGTGCATGTACATTTGGTAGGCCGCCTTCCACGGGACTGGAGACTGAGGAGGAGGGTTTGGTGGCCGAGGGCAGGGGCTCCGCCTCCAGCTGCCGGACGCTCCTCCTCGGTCTCCGGCCTTGTGGAGAGTGTGCATGCACAGACCCAGCTAGTTCCGTGCATGTACATTTGGTAGGCCGCCTTCCATGGAACCGGAGACTGAGGAGGAGGGTTTGGTGGCCGAGGGCAGGGGCTCCGCCTCCAGCTGCCGGGCGCTCCTCCTCGGTCTCCGGCCTTGTGGAGAGTGTGCATGCACAGAGCCAGCTAGTTCCGTGCATGTACATTTGGTAGGCCGCCTTCCACGGAACCAGAGACTGAGGAGGAGAGTTTGGTGGCCGAGGGCAGAGGCTCCGCCTCCAGCTGCCGGGACGCTCCTCCTCTCCGGCCTTGTGGAGAGTGTGCATGCGCAGAGCCAGCTAGTTCCGTGCATGTACATTTGGTAGGCCGCCTTCCACGGGACCGGAGACTGAGGAGGAGGGTTTGGTGGCCGAGGGCAGGGGCTCCGCCTCCAGCTGCCGGGCGCTCCTCCTCGGTCTCCAGCCTTGTGGAGAGTGTGCATGCGCAGAGCCAGCTAGTTCCGTGCATGTACATTTGGTAGGCCGCCTTCCACGGGACGGGAGACTGAGGAGGAGGGTTTGGTGGCCGAGGGCTCCGCCTCCAGCTGCCAGGCGCTCCTCCTCGGTCTCCAGCCTTGTGGAGCTGCTGCGGGCGGCTCTGGCCTGCACCGGATGCACATGCGTGGAACCAATTGATTCCACGCATGCGCATTTGGTGTGGTGCGGGCAAGCCGCCTTCCACGAGGCCAGAGACTGAGGAGGAGAGTCTTGATCTTCTGATGGTTTGAGCCTACACAAGTCCAGAAAGGTTATATTTTAAGAAAGAGGAAATAATATATTTATACTAGCTGTACCCGGCACGTGTTGCTGTGCCCTATTTAGGAGATGCGAGAAAGTCTGAGTATGTAAGGGTTGGAATTGATGTTACTTATGGTCTTGGTGGGGTCAACTCTGGAGCACGCTACGTAGAGTTGTCTGTGGGAGAAGCATTCTGTGTCAAGGACTATGCCACAGATTTGTAGTGTTTGTCCTTGAGCCTTGTTTATGGTGATGGCAAAAGCAAGTGTAGTGCAGTGTGTTTCTGTTCTGGCGTTTGTTCTGCCCTTTTTTGTGTGATGTATGTAGCGTTGCGAGTGTGTCGTCCGATGCTGTTCTTTTTAGGAGGCATGGCTTGTCTTTTGGGTCAGCTTATGCCTGTGTGGAAGGAAGGAATGGCATACAAATGGGTTGAGCAGTAGGTTGTGTTATGTGCGTATTGTGTTGTGTGTAGGTATTACTTTTGTGTTATTCTGGGGGTATGTGTTTGTCAGTGGTGCCTGTGTCCCTGGTGCCCTATTTGTCTCCCTCCTAGATCTTGACCGTGGCAGTTTAACCCTCAACTGAAATCACTCAGCATTCTAAGTGGCTTTGCCCACCGTTACTATGGTAACTGAACATGGCCAATGGGTTTCTCTGGCTGCCACAGAGGATGCTGGGAAATGTAGTTTTTCTGTATCGTTGTTTTGGGGGCCTTCTAGGTTTTTTGGGGGGGGGAGTTTCTTTGCTAAAAAACCTTCCTTGCCTGAGGCTTATTTGTGTTGGCAAGTTTGGTGTCTCTGCCTTGGAAGGTTTCTCTGTCTCTGTCAGTCGTTCGATGACGGGACCTCCTTTATATAATAGATTTATTATTTCTGACCCTTTGGTGAACTATAAAACTATAAAACTTGGGGAGGGGGAATACCATGGCTCAATAACAATTAGATGATGCATCACTCCCAATCCTTGACTTACACAAGAAAAGACAATATTTTCTGCTATTGCTGTGAATCATATGTATATGAGTCTGTTGACAAACTGTGGGGACTCGATGGCATAAAAACTGGTGGTGCTTGATTGAAAAGTGAATGCTACCTGCAGTGAACTGGAAAAATTCAAGGCCTGGGCAGAGAATTATTTCTACCATTCTCCAAGGGAAGACATACTCCATAGTGACTTGAGGGGAAGCATTCAGAAAGCATTTCTATGAAATGTTCCGGACCTTGCCCTTTCTGACAGCATTTGTTGCACATGAATCCTAATGTCTGTGGGCTATTTCCCAAGAGGGATCCTCTAAGCAAGCAGAGAAGTCAATTTTTAGGTTTGGAGAATAGTAATTCAAATATCAATGAATATTGATCTACCTTCTTAACCTAGGAAGACATTCTCAGATTACTTACAAAAAGAAGGAAACTATACATTATTTATCCACCTCTTAAAAGATTCGTTCTCCATTCTTCTTTGGAAGTCCTACACAGAAACTTAAAGAAGAAGTTGAAGACAGGAGAAAACTGAACTCTTCTTTTTCTGTTTCCCTCTTATTTAAGAAGAAACAACAATGCACTGGATATTTGAAATACATAACGTGGGATCTGGTACAGGTTGAACTTCCAGGAAATATGAAAAACTCCAAAATTGCCCACATGAGTGGCTGAGATAGTAACACCTTTGCTTTCTGATGATTCATTGTACACATACTTTGTTTCATCTATGAAACACCTACACATATACATACACATACATACACACACATACATACACAAACACACACATACATACGCACACATATACAGACAAACACACATACATACATTAACACACATACATACAAAAACACACACATACATACACACACATACATACACAGACACACACACACATACATACACACACACATACATACACACACACATACATACACACACATACATACACAGACACACACACATACATGCACACACATATACCTACACACACATACATACACAAACACACACATACACACACACATATACAGACACACACACACACATACACAAGCACATACATTAACACACATACATACAAAAACACACACATACATACCCACACATACATACATAGACACACATATACAGACACACACACAAACATACACAAACACACATACATACACTGACACACATACATACACACACATATACCTACACATTAAAACACACACACACATACATACACACATATACATACACAGACACACACATACATACACACACATACATACACAAGCACATACAAAGACACACACACAAACATAAACACACACATATACCTACACATACATACAAAGACACACACATATACCTACACATACATACACACACATACATACACACACATACATACATACACACACATACATACACAAACACATATACATACACAAACATAAACATACATATACAAACACATATCCATACACACACACACACATACATACACAAACACATATACATACTCAGACACACACACACAAACATACACACACAAACACATATACATACTCAGACACACACACATACATACACACACACAAACATACAAACACATATACATACTCAGACACACACATATACATACACACATACACAGACACACACAAACATACACACGCACATACATACTCACATCTCCTAAATAGGGCACAGCAACGCGTGCCGGGATCAGCTAGTATATATATATATATGGCTTTTCTTCACGAACAAAGATTCAGGAAGGACTCATCCCATGCTTTCTACAAGCGCGTTGATGACATATATATGAAACATCGTTTAATTTCGTGTTCAGACTTGGGTCCCATTTTTCAAAAATCTCATTATTTATTGATTTGTTTATTTATTATTCGAATTTGTATACTGCCACTCCCCAGGGGCTCAGGGTGGTTCACAATTTAAGGAGAAAAGCAAACAGACAGGATAGATTTAGACCACTGATTCCCAAAGTGGGCGGTACCACCCCCTGGTGGGAAGTGAGGCAATCCAAGTGTCCACCTCCTCCTCCTCCCGCGACCGAAAGGAAGGCGCGAGGTGGACGGAAGCCATGGGGCCGGGGCTGCTGCCACACATGTGCAGCAGCACCCTTGGGGCGTGGCTTTCTGTGCCCTGGGGGCGTGGCTTTCTGTGCCCTGGGGGCGTGGCTTTCTGTGCCCTGGGGGTGTGGCTTTCTGTGCCTGGGGGTGTGGCTTTCCGTGCCCTGGGGACGTGGCTTTCCGTGCCCTGGGGACGTGGCTTTCTGTGCCCTGGGGCATGGCTTTCCATGCCCTGGGGGTGTGGCTTTCTGTGCCCTGGGGGCGTGGCTTTCTGTGCCCTGGTGGCGTGGCTTTCTGTGCCCTGGGGGCGTGGCTTTCCATGCCCTGGTGGCGTGGCTTTCTGTGCCCTGGGGGCATGGCTTTCAGTGCCTGGGGGCGTGGCTTTCCGTGCCCTGGGGGCGTGGCTTTCTGTGCCCTGGGGGTGTGGCTTTCTGTGCCCTGGGGGCGTGGCTTTCTGTGCCCTGGGGGCGTGGCTTTCTGTGCCCTGGGGGCGTGGCTTTCTGTGCCCTGGGGGCATGGCTTTCTGTGCCCTGGGGGCGTGGCTTTCTGTGCCCTGGGGGCGTGGCTTTCTGTGCCCTGGGGGCGTGGCTTTCCATGCCCTGGGGGCATGGCTTTCCGCACCCTGGGGGCGTGGCTTTCCACACCCTGGGGGGGCGGCACGGGGCGTCTTGGCCTCGGGTGGCCGAAGAGCCTAATCCGGGCCTGGTACTTCTCCAGTGCAGTTAGATACAGTTTTCCCCCCCTTCAGATCTTTTGGCTTTTTAGACTCAAAGCACAAGTTAATTTTAAAGAAGGCAGCAATTAATCTTGGCCATGCCCCTCTCAAGAAGGAGTCGGAAATGCCTGCTGTTGATGAGGAGGCCTGCTGCCATTGTTTGCGAGTGCTGATGGTGAGTTTCCAAGCTGCACTGCTCTGTCATCAACTTTACACGGAGGCAACCTGGCTTGATTGGATCTCGATTATTAGCAGTTGAGATGCCATTAGAATCCCTTCCCTTGCTAATTAATCACTTCTCCCAGTGACAGAGCTTGACCATTAAATACTGTTCATTAGCACCAAGAGGCCCACAATGTGGATGGGTTTATTTGTCTTCATTAACTCCCTGATTCCAGAATCCGAGAGAGGCTGATTGATGGCAACTGGGTAGATTCTTCCCATGGCATTTCTCCTGTTTACTTGTCCAGCTGCCAGTGAAAAACCGGACTCTTTAAACGTCACTTTGAAATTAATTACTACCAAGAACCTATTAGCTTCTAGCTGTCTTTCCATCAGATCCTTCTTCTGCCTATGTCTGTTCAGGCCCGGATCATTACCTTTTGCCGACCTAGGCCACAGTTCGGACTTGCGCCCCCCCCCCCTCCAAAAAAATTGGCTGCCGCCGGCGCTACTCCAGTCCTCTAGCTTCTGCTATGCCTTAGCAGAAGCAGGAAAGGGTAGCGTGGCGGTGGCAGCCAATCGGGGGCGCCTGAGGTGGTGCTTAGCTGCTAAGCGCTGCCCCGGGCAACCCCCATTGGCTGCCACCGCCACACCAGTCCCTCCTGCTTCTGCTAAGTTAGCAGGAGCAGGAAAGGGCAGCGCGGCGGCGGCAGCCAATCGGGGGCGCCTGAGGTGGTGCTTGGCTGCTAAGCGCCGCTCCGGGCAACCCCGATTGGCTGCCACCGCCGCGCCAGTCCCTCCTGCTTCTGCTAAGTTAGCAGGAGCAGGAAAAGGTAGCACGGCGGCGGCAGCCGGCCTGGAACCCGCAGCGCCATGCCCCTCCCTGCACTCTCCTCCTTGCCGCGGCTCGGCTCCTCCCGCTCCCTCCCACGGAAATAAATTTTTGTTTTTAATTGGGGGGGTCTGGATTTGCCATCCGCCATGGCTGCCGCCCTAGGCCATGGCCTAGGCTGGCCTTATGGATGATCCGGGCCTGTGTCTGTTAGCTGGGTACATTAAGCCTATCTATCTATCTATCTATCTATCTATCTATCTATCTATCTATCTAATAAAAGTCAGTGTTTGCGGGCAGTGGTACGGTGGTGCGGAGGGAGGAATATGTGCCAGCATTTCGATTGGTTGCCACTGTGGGATTATTTGCATAAAGGACACTGATTGGCCAGCCTCAGAACTCCAACATTCTACGCCCCAGACAGAGGGGATTGGTTGCCACTGAAATGGTATTTGCATAAAGGACTCCGATTGGCCATCCACATTCCAACATTCTAAGGCGACTCAGAGGGAAAAGGAAAGGCCTCAGGCAGTCAGCCACTGCGGCCCACAGCAATGACGGATCAGGACCAAACTTGGCAAACAGGAGCCCAATGGCCCACTTCGCAACTAATGGGATATTGTTAGGCTTCCTCAACTTGATTTTCCTGACTAGGCCCCCAACAATGACAGAACAAGACCGAACTTGGCACACAGACCCCTCAAGATGCACCCTACATCCTGGTGCAGTTTGAGAGAGGATGGACCATGGATGATGGGACTTGCAGTACTATAATTCACTTCCTTAGAGCACTGTGGCCCACACCAATGACGAATCAGGCCCAAACTTGGCACACAGAGGCCCAATGGCCCACTTTACAAGCCTGCTGCAGTTTACGGCAGGATGGCTCACAAATGATGGGATTTGCAGTACCTTCGCCCAATTCATTTCCCACAGAACATTGCAGCCCCTACAAATCACAGACCAGGCCCAAACTTGGCACACAGAGTACCCATGACCCATTCTACATCCTGGTGCAGTTTTGAGTGAGATGGACCACAGATGATGGGAGTTGAAGTACCTTCACTCCCTTTCTGAGACCGCTGCGACCCTCATCCAATGACTGCTCAAGACCACACTTGGCACACAGAGCCCCCATGACCCACTCTATATCCTGGTGCAGTTTGGAGAACGGGGGACCATGGATGATGGGACTTCCAGCACCTTCCCTCACTTCCAGAGAATGATCAAGACCAAATGTGACACACAGAGCCCCCATGACCCCCTCTACATCCTGGTGCTGTTTGGAGGGGGATGGACCATGGCCAATGGGACTCACAGTACCTTCACTAAGTTCCTGAGACCACTGCAAGCCACATAAACATCTAATAGGAACCAACCTTGGCACACAATGCCTTCCTCAAATAACCCGGGCACCGCCGGGTCCTCAGCTAGTGGCTTATAAAGGTGGTCACTCACCTGTTATTGGATTACAACTTCAATGAGTTGAAGACAGTATAAGGACCTCATCACACGTGCCAATTTAGCCCTGGCCATCAATTGAGCCAGCCGACTCCCATCAGATGCTGTTGCTCTGGCTCCATGGATGAAGGAGGGCAGAGTCAGCATATGACATTGCTGCATCAACATGGGACGCTTCCCATGTTGCCGTTGACTGTAATGGAGGGAAGCCGCATGCTCCACCCATGCACCATGCTTCCCCACATGGAATCAGCTGCCTGAGGAGCCAGGCGATGAGGGGCATGGAATGGCAGCTTCCTCATGCCCCCGGTGAAGCAGAGCAATGTCGGTAATTTTCTTTATTTATATTCCACCCTTCTCACCCCGAAGGTGTCAGATTATTGCATTTTGAATAGCAATTCATGAGTCAGCACAAGATATATTTTCGCAGTTTGAGATGACCTGCAGTGTGACATGTTTGGCACCAGATGGCGCTGTCTCAAGACTGCTAAATGGAACCTTGAGGAATTTCCGTTACAAAGTGACAGTTGGGATTTGTCAGTTGGGATTTGACAGTTGGGATTAAATATCTGTGAGGAAAGGATGTTTAGAAAGGTAGCTGTGATGGCTGTTGTTTTTCGATGTTTTGCCAGTTATTGTTAAATACAATTCAATACAGAGTTATATATTTACCTTGTGAATTGAATGGGAGTTTCATTATTCACACGAACAGAGACTGGAGTTTTGGGCGATGGGGGAATTAAACTTCTATATTTCTGTTGCCTATCGCTGTGACATAAATACTCAACGCCGAAGAGAAGGGCACTCAGGGAAAGCGCGGCCTTCCCCAGCAGAGGCGGTGGTGGAGGGAGCAGGAGAGCTCGGGACTTCCGCGAAGAGAGCAGGCCTCACTTTTTCGTCCCCTCAGGCCGCAGCTGCCCGTCCCCTCAGAGCAGTGCCGCGCGGCTTCTGTCCACCTTCTCCTCCTCCTCCCGCGACCGAAAGGAAGGCGCGAGGAGGATGAAGGGAAGTCCCGCCCCCCTCCTCGCCACCTGGGCTGCCCCCTTGCAAAGGAAGGAGGCGGCCAGGAGGAGGAAGGGAAGCCTGCTGGTGGGCATGCGTGCGCATGCATGCATGCCCGCCGGTGAGGCGGAGCTTCCCTTCCTTCTCCTCCTGACTGACTGACTGACTGACTTTATTATTTCTGAGTCGCCCTCCACGTTAGTGCTCCGGGCGACTTACACACAACAAATTCCACAACTAAAATAGAGTATTTAAAACTAGATTAAAATATTCAGTGGTTAAATGCAGGGGCCAGGCTCGGTATTTGAGTTCCTGGTTCTGCATTAACCATGGGCTTTCCTAAATAGCCAGGTCTTCAGAGCGGTCAGGAACTGGGGCAGGTCGAGGGAGGCTCTCTGGTCCGGTGGCATCGAGTTCCAAAGAACGGGGGCCACAACGGAGAACGATCTCCGTCTCGTGGTCTCCAGGTGGGCCTCTTTCAAGCCTGGTACGTGAAGAAGGTTC
Organism: Anolis apletophallus; assembly: GCA_030556195.1. Lineage (NCBI taxonomy): Eukaryota > Metazoa > Chordata > Lepidosauria > Squamata > Anolidae > Anolis > Anolis apletophallus. The sequence goes on along the minus strand of JARBWK010000010.1, from coordinate 137,869,878 downwards.
TTGTTTGCTGGCCGCGGGGTCCTTGAGTAAGCAGGCATCAACAGGTGGTCTTTTAGGTATGTTGGGCCCCGGCCCCGTAGGGCTTTGAAAGCCAAGGTCAAAGTCTTGTGTAAGGCTCTATACTCAACGGGCAGCCAGTGCAGGCGCTGCAGAGATGGTGTAATGTGGCATCTCATCGATGTTCCTGTGAGAAGCCTGGCGGCCGCGTTCTACACGATCTGGAGCCTGCGGGTTAGTGATCGGGGTAGACCTACATACAAAGCATTACAGTAATCCAGCCTTGATGTAACTGTGGCATGGATTACTGTAGCTAGCGCTTCCGTCGGAAGATAGGGCGCCAATTGTCTCGCTTGGCGCAGGTGGAAGAAGGCCCTTTTGCTCGCGGAGGCAACCTGGGCCTCCATCGACAATTTGGAGTCCAGGATAACACCAAGGCTTTTACTGCGGGGGTCGGAATCAGCGGTTCCCCTTTAAAGGGGGGCAGCGAGAAAGGCGGTTCTGGGCGGCCCGGCCATAAGATCTCCGTCTTTGATGGATTTATTTTAAGTTTGTGGGCGCGGAGCCATTTTGTCACTGCTTCTAGGCCTCGAGTGAAGTTTTCGGGCACCGAAGTTGCGCCAGGCTCCAGTTTCAGTAGGAGCTGGGTGTCATCGGCATATTGGTAGCACCCTAGGCCGAAGCTCCGGGCTATACCAGCCAACGGCCGAACATAGATGTTAAACAACGTTGGTGATAATATGGCGCCTTGGGGCACTCCGCACTCGAGGAGAGATTTCCTAGATGTTTGGCCGCTGCCTCCTCCACCTCCCGTGACCAAAAGGAAGGCGCGTAGAGGAGGGCGGGACTTCCCTTCATCCTCCTCGCGCCTTCCTTTCAGTCGCGGGGGAGAGGAGGCGGCAGACGGAAGCCCCACGAGCAGTGCCGCGCGGCTTCCGTCCACCTCCGCCTCCCGCGACCGAAAGGAGGGCGCGAGGAGGATGAAGGGAAGTTCCACCCTCCTCCTCGCCGCCTGGGCCGCCCCCTTGCAAAGGAAGGAGGCAGCCAGGAGGAGGAAAGGAAGCCCGCTGGCGGGCATGCGTGCGCATGCACGCATGCCCACCCGGCGGGGCGGAGCTCCCTTCCTCCTCGCCACCTCCTTCCTTTGCAAGAGGGCAGCCCAGGCGAGGGGAGGGCGCCATTCCCTCCTCCCCCGCCCCCTCGCAGCGCTCTCCCCCGCCCTCTCCCGAGGTGTGATGACTCTTTGGGAGAGGGCGGGGGAAAGCACTGCGAGGGGGTGGTTTTAAAAAATAATAATGTTTTCGGGGGGCCCCCCAAAACCTGCCGCCCGAGGCCATGGCCTAGTCTGCCCTTATGGGTAATCTGGGCCTGAGAAGTACATGGTGTCAGGCAAGTCTTCTGTGTTTCTGTGGTGCAAAATAAAATACAACGTGAATATGGGAGAGGAAAGATTATTTTCAGGCCAAAGACCTTGTGACATTTTTGATAATTTCCTGATGTTGTCCACATCAGCAGTTCCAACTGGCAGCAATCCATCCCAAGGCAGATTGATTTTTACAAGATTTGCCATGCTGAAGAGTACTATAAATTACAGGACTAGGACGCAGTCCAGAAAAATACATGGGGAGAACCTTTGAAAGTTGCCTAGATCAGTGTTTCTCAACCAGCGTGCCGTGGCACACTAGTGTGCCGTGAGCGATCATCAGGTGTGCCGTGGGAAATTGGAACCTCCAATACCCTTTCTTCACTCTCCTGCCCACAGTGCTCTCTGGGTGTAGGTGAACTACAACTTCCAAACTCAAGGTCAATTCCCAAGCAAACCCTTTCAGTACTTTCTGTTGGTAATGAGAGTTCAATATGCCAAGTTTAGTTCAATTCCATTGTTGCAAGAGTTCAGGATGCTCTTTGATTGTTTTTTTTTTTTTTTAGTCTTTATTGGTTTACAAAGTTAAAAGAGAAAGATACAACCAAAGCAAAAAAGAAGAAGGGAGAGAGAGGAAAAATAATAATAATAATAATAATAATAAATAGAGTGTGCCCTCGGGCACATTCAAAAGAGTAAGATAGAATAGGGTGTCAGAAACATGAAAGCATAAAAGACAGTTCTGGATAGGTGGATTGTTAATACATAGATGATTTCATCACGAACATTTCAGGTTTTCCCTGTATTTTCTTCTTGCAATTTTTCCAGTTGCCTAGAAGAGAAAACAGCAATTCTTATTTAACATAAATTTGTCGTATATTTACACTTTTATTTTCTCCCCTTGTAGCTTTACTCAGTGATTCTTAATTCCTCCGTTACCCCAATTCCGCCCCCCACCATGGTCTTTTACTTTCTTTGTATAGTATACCTACAGACGGTCTCACTCCCAGTTAAGTTGCAAAACAATATTATACTCCTTCTTACAGTATTCCTGCATGGGTTTCCAATCCTGTTTTCTACCCGATCCATTTTCACTATTATTTTCTTTAGTTGCTTCTGTCAGCCACTCCATTTGAATGGCCTCGATCGCATTTAATATCCATTCGTCTTTTGTTGGGGCTTTTTCAGACTTCCAATATTTGGCGTATGTTATTCTTGCCGCCGTAATTAATATCAGAAATATCTTTTTGTCGTTCTCATTTAATTTTATATTTGGGCCAAATATTCCTAACAACAGGCTATCTGGTTTTTTTTCTATATGGGTCTTAAATATCTTTTTTAGCTCTCCATTTACCATGTTCCAGAATCTCCTTGCCTTTCTACAGTGCCACCATAGGTGGAAGAAGGTTCCGTCCTTTTCCCCACAAGGTCAATTCCCAAGCAAACCCTTTCAGTACTTTCTGTTGGGAATGAGAGTTCAATATGCCAAGTTTGGTTCAATTCCATTGTTGCAAGAGTTCAGGATGCTCTTTGATTGTGTGTTGACTATAAATCCCAGAAACTGTAACTCCCTAATGTCAAGGTCTACTTTTCCCAAACTCCATCTATGTTCACATTTGGGCATATTGAGTATTCATGCCAAGTTTGGTCCTGATCCAACATTGTTTGAGTCCACAGTGCTCTCTGGATATAGGTGAACTACAACTCCAAAACCCAAGGTCAATGCCCACCAAACTCTTATAGCATTTTCTCTTGGGTTATGGGAGTTCTGTGTGGGAAGTTTGTGTCTTTCTGCCATNTCTGCCAGGATATCTATGTTGTGTTCATCAAAATAGGTCCAGGTTTCACACTGAGTGTATAAATACATTTAAAAACATATTAGCTACATGTATTACTGTGTTAGAGTGTCATTTTGTGTCATTTTGGTTGGTGGCGTGCCCCAGGATTTTGTAAATGTAAAAAACGTGCCACGGCTCAAAAACGTGCCACGGCCTAGATTAAAACCCACTGCTATAATATGATTCATTGATACGAGGGTGGGTCAATAAGTCTGTGACTTTTTGAATAAAACACAGGTTTTGGATTTAAAAAATCATTTTATTTTTCAACGTCGTCTCCTTTGAGCTCTAAACACTTTGTCCAACGTTTCTCCATTTTTTTTATCCCTTCCAAAAAATAAGATTTCCTGAGGTCATCAAAATAGGTATTTGTTTGTGAGATGATTTTATTGTCGGAGTCAAATCTCTTTACGCCGAGCCATTTGTGGGAGTGGCGGTATATAAGCTGAAATAAATAAATAAATCAAATTTCTTCAGGTTTGGAAACAAAAAATAGTCACTTGGGGCTAAATCCGGAGAATAGGGTGGATGAGAGAGCAATTCATATCCCAATTCATGCATTGTTGCCATGGAAACTGCACATGTGTGCACCCTTGCATTGTCCTGGTGCAAAAGAACTTTTCTCTTGGCCAAATGCGGTATTTACCACCCCCCCCCCCCTCAAATCCTCATTAAATCGACCCAAGAAGTTGGCATAATATTCGCCATTGATTGTTTTACCCTTTTGAAGGAAGTCAATGTGGATTATACCGCGTGCATCCCGAAAAACAGTCGCCATGACATTATTGGCTGACAAACCCACTTTGGCCTTCTTTGGCGCCGATTCACCCCGAGAAACCCACTGTTTTAACTGCTGTTCTCTGGTGTGTTGTGGTGGATCCACGTTTCATCCACAGTTACAAAAACTCGTCCATATTGCGGTTGAACAACGCCAAACACTCCTGCGAAATTGTCACACGATTGCGTTTGTGATCGATTGTGAGCAAACGCGGCACCCATCTTGCGGAAAGCTTTCTCATACCCAAGTGATCATTTAAAATTGAAACCACTGAGCCACGTGAGATGCCTATGGCTTCCACAATCTCTCGCACTGTCAATCTCCGATCGGCCAACACCATATTGTGATTTTTTTTTCAATTATTTCACGTGTAGAGACCTCAACTGGGCGTCCAGAACGTTCGGCATCTTCCGTGCTTGTACGGCCACAATGAAATTCAGTAAACCACTTTTTTACCATTGAAATTGATGGTGCAGAGTCCCCATCATATTGATCAAGCTTAGCCTCAGTTTGAGTGGTGGTTTTTTTCTGCAAAAAATAATGCTGAATGAGCACACGAAATTCAATTTTTTCCATTTTCTCCTCAAATCACGCAGTAGTCTGCTATCAATGGTCTTAGCCGATGGTTTGTTGACCGAAATAAAGGCTACTGACTGACTGACTGGCTATCAATGGCTGTCAAGCACAAACTAAACGACGCAGCTTGTTCAAATTTTGACAGGAGTCAACTGACAGATGCCTGTTAACAGGAGCAGGGTTGACCTTTCAGTTCAGAGGCGGGAAATTCAAAAAGTCACAGACTTATTGACCCGCCCTCGTACCTAATTTTGCTGTTTATGTGAATTTTAAGTGGGTGAGTGCTGTTATTTCTTGTCAATGTGTTTTTAATCAGACATTATTTGAATATTTTGTGGTCTAGTCCTAAGAGAAAAATGGGATAGTATTATTATCTGTCATTTTCAACTGCTGATTTTAATGATAAATTCCCATTCACTGCATTGTATTGTTTTGTAAGTCACCTTGAATGTTGTTGTCGTCATCATCATTATTTAAATATCACAAACAAGGTATTTTATTTTTATTTCTTTTATTTATTTTGAGATTTATTAATCGCCCATCCCAGATGACTCTGGGCGATTTACATTAGAACACACAACTAAATACTAGGCATGAGAAAAATGAAACGGAAATTAAAAGGATTCGTAAGAGATTCGTATGTAATGGGACTTTTGAGGTTTTACGGATCGCTGCCGCGATCCCGGAAGTAGACTTCCTTTTACGGTCCTTGAGGCCAACAATTTGCGTTAGGATCGTAATAAATTCTTAATTATTAATTAATTAATTATTGTACTACCTACTCACTTCTCCCTGTCTTCTCCCCTCATTTCCTTCCCGCCTTCATTCAGCTTCTTCTTTTTCCGCATTTCTATGGGGAACTGGAAGTGACGCTGCTGCTAGGTAGGCAATGCATTCTGGAAAGTGTAGTCCTCCACGCTTCCCCCCCCTCCTTCTCTTCCCCGTTGCTCTGCTGCCATGCCCCATCGCAGGGGCCAGCTTCACACACACGCGCGCGCGCGCTTCTCCTCCTCTCTCTCCCTGCGCTCTCTCAGATGCTTCTCTTCCCCGTTGCTCTGCCTTGCCCCATCGCAGGGGCCAACTGCAGCCCTCCAGGTACGTGTTTTGGACTTCAACTCCCACCATTCCTCACAGCCTCAGGCCTCTTCCTTTTCCTCTCAGCCTGGGCAAACTTGGGCCCTTGCTCCCTCAGGATTGGGGTGAGAGAGGCAGCGAGGAGCGAGGGGGGCCTCCTCCTCCTTTTTTGCTGCTTCCAAGAATAGAATACCCCCTCCCTCCTCCCTCCTTCCCTCCCTCCTTCCTATTTGGAGAGTCCCATCTAGAATTCAGTGTGGTTTATTCAAGTTTTGGCCTACAACTCCCAGAAATCCCAGCCAATTTACCAGCTGTTAGGATTTCTGGGAGTTGTAGTCCAAAACCATCTGGAATGCGCATGCTCTGGCATACGAATTACTAACGAATTTCGTAAGTACTTAAGTTACATTTTAGAAATTTTTGGAAAATTTTTGTAAGTCTTTGATATACTAATCTAAAAAAATCCCCCCCATTTGATTTAAGAATCGCCATTTTTGGGTTCTAAACCATGCCTACTAAATACCTAAAACAATTTAAACAATCTAAAACAGTTTCTCAGCCGAACGCCCTCTCAAGCAGCCATGTTTTATTTATTTATTTATTTGTCACGTTTCTATACCGCCCCTCTCAGCCCAAAGGCGACTCGGGACGGTTTACACAGGCAGTCTCTGCCCTCAATACAACACAGCAACAAGTCAACACCCCACCCCGAGAAAAAAAATATAATAACAATTTAACAATTAAAAACATACAATTGCAGCCTCAGCGTCGTGTTGAAATCAGTTTCCATCACATCGTCGTCATTCCTTATATCCAATTAAGCCTTATATTTCATCACCAAATGCCTGCTCGAATAACCAGGTCTTGACTTTCTTGCGAAACGTCAGGAGGGAGGGGGCCGATCTGATGTCTTTAGGGAGGGCGTTCCAAAGCTGAGGAGCCACCACTGAAAAGGCCCTGTCTCTCGTCCCCGCCAGCCGCGCCTGCGAAGAAGGCGGGACCGAGAGCAGGGCCTCTCCAGATGATCTTAAACATCTCAATGGTTCATAGGTAAGTTGGACCCGAACCGTTCGGACAGGTAAGTTGGACCCGAACCGTTTAGGGCTTTAAAGGCTAAAGCCAGCACTTTGAATTGTGCCCGGTAGCAAACTGGCAGCCAGTGGAGCTGGCACAACAGGGGAGTTGTACGCTCTCTGAAAGGTGCTCCTGTTATCAACCTGGCTGCTGTCCGTTGGACTAGTTGCAGCTTCCGAACAGTCTTCAAAGGCAACCCCACGTAGAGAGCATTGCAGTAATCTATACGGGATGTTACAAGCCATGAGAAAATCTTTTAAATCACGGGTAGCTCTGATGTAGGAAGAGAGTGATGGAGTGATCACCGAAAAAGCTCTACGCCGGGTTGATGTCAGATGGGCTTCCTTAGGGCCAGGGATCTGTAATAAATTCTGATGGTCTGAGCGCGATGATCTCCAGGGTTGACAAGGAGAAAGGCGTTCCCGTAGGTATGCCGGCCCCTGGCCCTGCAAGGCCTTGAAGGTTAGTACCAGCACCTTGTGAGTACTACGCAACTTGACCGGAAGCCAGTGCAGTTGGTACAGAGCCATGGCCGGATTACCCATAGGCCACCATAGGCCATGGCCTAGGGGCGCATGCCGAGAGGGGGTGCAGATCACGGACCAAAAAAACCTGGTCCGCGCCCCTCTTTCCCCCTTTCTCATGCCCCTCCTCGCTCCTTCTCCCGGCAAAGTCTCTCCTCCTGTCACAATGCGGGACCTGGCCCGGCCCCTTAATCACACACACAAAGACAATGTCAATTAACTGTTTATTAAGCACAAATTGAAAGCAGGTGAAAAGGGTAAAATGTCCAAAAAGGTAAAGATCAATTAGTCCAAGGTGATTAGCAATCAATGTCCAAAGGAATCCCAAAAAGCAAAGAATCACTCAAAAGCAAGGTCCATAAAAACAAAGCAAAACAAGGCAAGGCCTGTGGTTACAGCCTATGTTGGATGGGGTTACACTCCCCCTTAAGACGCAGGTTCGCAGCTTGGGAGTGATCCTGGATTCATCGCTGAGCCTGGAGCCCCAGGTCTCAGCGGTGGCCGGGGGAGCTTTTGCACAGTTAAGACTCGCGCCAGCTGCGCGCCCGTACCTTGGGAAGTCTGATCTGGCTACGGTCGTCCACGCTCTGGTCACATCCCGAATAGATTACTGCAACGCGCTCTACGTGGGGCTGCCTTTGAAGACAGTTCAGAAATTACAACTAGTCCAACGGGCGGCAGCCAGACTACTAACTGGAGCTACATACAGGGAGCATACCACCCCTCTGTTGTGTCAGCTCCACTGGCTGCCGGTCCAATTCCGGGCTCAATTCAAAGTGCTGGTGTTGACCTTTAAAGCTCTATACGGTTCTGGCCCAGCTTACTTGTCCGAACGCATCGGCCGCTACATCCCACCTCGTACTTTAACATCATCCGGGGAGGCCCTGCTCTCGCTCCCGCCGGCTTCCCAGGTGCGGCTGGTGGGGACGAGGGAGAGGGCCTTCTCGGTGGTGGCTCCCCGTCTGTGGAATGCGCTCCCTAGTGACATACGATCAATTTCATCCCTCCTGACATTTAGGAAAAAGTTAAAGCCTGGATGTGGGACCAGGCGTTCGCATAGTAGCACAGGACAGCACTTTAGTAGTTTTAATGGAAAGTTGGTGAATAGGGCTCAATGCTTTTATGGATGGAACACTGTTTTTAACATAGGTGAATGCATAGGATGTGTGAATATAATTGTATTTTAATGTATTTTAGTGTCAAATGCTGGAGGGTTTTATATTGTGTTTTATACTGCAATTGTGATGTAGGCATCAAATTATGCCTTTTGGAAGCCGCTCTGAGTCCCCCCTCGGGGGTTGAGAAGAGCGGGGTAAAATGCCATAAATAAATAAATAAATAAATAAATAAATAAATAAATAAATAAGGCAACTTAGTCCAAAGTAAAACACGGCAATCCAGGGTACATGGAATCAACAGGGTTTCTTGGCAGTTCTCGGCAAGGCAAGCCAGACTATGGCTCCAAGGAACAGCAGGTTGCCGAAACGTCTGTTCAGCAAAGACGTGGCCGACCATCTGAGGAACTTTCCCACAGAGAGTATATTTAATTCCCACTTTTGTGAGTCCAGCGCCTCTCAGGCTTCGCCTCCAATCTCGGCGCCAGAGCACAATATTACTCCTCCGGTCGGCTCCTCGAAGGCCGGGCACCATCTGGCTCGCTATCTCACCGGGAACATACCTCCACTTCAGTTTCCATCTCTTCCTTCGCATCTGGTGGCAACAAACGTTCCTGTGAACCGAAGCCTCCCGGATTCTCATAGGAATCATCTGATTCGTCTGGTCCGGAATCTCTCTGACCTTCATCATCCGAGTAAGCAGAAGGCCAGGTGTCATCCCATTGCAAACTGTCCGTTGGGGATGCAGGCCCATCATCCCTTGTATCCCCTTCAGCTGGGTCCAAAGCAATTGGGACCCCCGGAGCGGCACCCCCCCCCCCGGCTGGAACGGAGGCTGGGTTGCTACAGCTCTATCCCATCCGTCTCTCGCTCTCTGGGTTGCGGCAGGTCCCTCACATTGATCCATTGATTTGCCCGCGGGTCTCTGGCTGGCCTTACTTCCTGGCTCCCGGGGAAGCTGTCTCCATGGCGACTCGCCCGGCTCCCCCGATGGCAGAGTGTAAATTCCTGCAGCCAGAGCTGAGCGGCAGAGTCCGGGAGAGGGTGGTGGGAGGGAGGGGAGAAGGAGGAGAAGGAGGCAACTAGGAGGAAAGTAAAGAAGCAAGAGAAAGAGAGGGGAGAGAAAGGGCGTTGCTTGGGTGGACCTCTCCCAGGCCCCCAGCACGAGACCACACCAACCCAGGCTCGCTCCTGCGCTCTCGGACCAAACCGGGGCGGGCTGCTTGGCCAAAGGGAGCCGTGGGAGGGAGGGAAGGATCAAGGCCAGGATCTGGCTCTCCTGCCTTCGGGAGCAGCCGAACAAAAGCCGCACAANNCCCAACCTGAATCCAAGCAGCCCGCCCCGGTTTGGTCCGAGAGCGCAGGAGCGAGCCTGGGTTGGTGTGGTCTCGTGCTGGGGACCTGGGATAGGTCCACCCAAGCAACGCGGGAGCGCACGCCAAGCGGACATATCTCTCTTTTGCGCGCACTCTCTCTCTCGCTCTCTCACTCTCTCTAGCTCTCTCTTTCGCTCTCTCTCTCGCTCTCTCACGCCGCTTTCGCGCTCTCTAGCTCTCTCTTTCGTGCTCTCTCTCTCAGGCGTGCCTTTGGAGCGAGTTTGCACCCGCTGTACTCTCCCCAAGCCTCCCGAGGAGACCTTCAGAGCACAGCGGAGCTTTCCAGCCGGTGGGAATGGGGACCTTGGAGTTGGCGGGATGGTGGCTACTCGCCTTTCTCTTCTGTTCCAGAGGCACCATGGCGAAAGCGTGGGTCTTAGTGGTGTGTGGGGGGGGGGGGAGGTAGAGGTTGGCTTAAAGGGGGCGTAATTCCAAAGTGTGGCCTAGGGTGCAAAAAGTTGTTAATCCGGGCCTGTACAGAGCAGGTGTTATATCGTTTCTCACGGGGAATATATCAATTTTTTGTGATGGGTGTGGTGGAGGCCCCTTCTTTGAAGGCTTTTAAACAGAGGCTGGATGTCTATCTGTCGGGGGTGCTTTGAATGCAATGTTCCTGCTTCTTGGCAGGGGGTTGGGCTGGATGGCCCATGAGGTCTCTTCCGATTCTATGATTCTATGATTTCCTGACATTTTAAATAACTGTTTACTGGGGAGTTGTCCTTCTCCTCTTAGGGCGCTTGTGCCCGCTTTGTGCTGGTCTGTGACCGTAATAAAGTTTTGATTGATTGATTTCCTGACATTGGCTAACAGTGTCCTAAGAAGCAATGCCATAGCCAGAAAAAAATTCAGGGGCAGTTTTCCTTCTCTACCTCTTTCCTTCCTTCCCTTTTTTCTTTCCTTCTCTACCTCTTTCCTTCCTTCCTTCCTTCCTTCACTCTTTGCTTCCATCCTTCCTTCCTTCTATCCCTCTTTGCTTCTCTCCCTCTTCTTCCTTCCTTCTTTCTTTCTCTTCTTCCTTCCCTCCCGCTTTCCTTCCTTCCCTTATTTTCTTTCCTTCTCTACCTCCTTCCTTCCTTCCTTCCTTCCTTCCTTCACTCTTTGCTTCCATCCTTCCTTCCTTCTATCCCTCTTTGCTTCTCTCCCTCTTCTTCCTTCCTTCTTTCTTTCTCTTCTTCCTTCCCTCCCGCTTTCCTTCCTTCCCTTTTTTCTTTCCTTCTCTACCTCTTTCCTTCCTTCCTTCCTTCCTTCACTCTTTGCTTCCTTCCTTCCTTCTATCCCTCTTTGCTTCTCTCCCTCTTCTTCCTTCCTTCTTTCTTTCTCTTCTTCCTTCCCTCCCGCTTTCCTTCCTTCCCTTTTTTCTTTCCTTCTCTACCTCTTTCCTTCCTTCCTTCCTTCCTTCACTCTTTGCTTCCATCCTTCCTTCCTTCTATCCCTCTTTGCTTCTCTCCCTCTTCTTCCTTCCTTCTTTCTTTCTCTTCTTCCTTCCCTCCCGCTTTCCTTCCTTCCCTTTTTTCTTTCCTTCTCTACCTCTTTCCTTCCTTCCTTCCTTCCTTCCTTCACTCTTTGCTTCCATCCTTCCTTCCTTCTATCCCTCTTTGCTTCTCTCCCTCTTCTTCCTTCCTTCTTTCTTTCTCTTCTTCCTTCCCTCCCGCTTTCCTTCCTCCCTTTTTTCTTTCCTTCTCTACCTCTCTCCTTCCTTCCTTCCTTCCTTCACTCTTTGCTTCCATCCTTCCTTCCTTCTATCCCTCTTTGCTTCTCTCCTTCCTTCCTTCCTTCCTTCACTCTTTGCTTCCATCCTTCCTTCCTTCTATCCCTCTTTGCTTCTCTCCCTCTTCTTCCTTCTTTCTTTCTCTTCTTCCTTCCCTCCCGCTTTCCTTCCTTCCCTTTTTTCTTTCCTTCTCTACCTCTTTCCTTCCTTCCTTCCTTCCTTCACTCTTTGCTTCCCTCCTTCCTTCCTTCTATCCCTCTTTGCTTCTCTCCCTCTTCTTCCTTCCTTCTTTCTTTCTCTTCTTCCTTCTTTCTTTCTCTTCTTCCTTCCCTCCCGCTTTCCTTCCTTCCCTTTTTTCTTTCCTTCTCTACCTCTTTCCTTCCTTCCTTCCTTCCTTCCTTCCTTCACTCTTTGCTTCCATCCCTCCTTCCTTCTATCCTTCTTTGTTTCTCTCCCTCTTTTCCTTCTTCTTTCTTTCTCTTCTTCCTTCTTTCTTTCTCTTCTTCCTTCCCTCCTGCTTTCCTTCCTTCCCTGGTGGCGAATGGGGCTTCCCCTCTCGCTGGACCCACCATTGTGCCATCCGTTCGTAGCTCCTGCTCTGGCCGTAAATGCAGTGGTGCCTCTCACACTTGCGGTGTCCTCGCACAGGAGGGGGCGGGGCCATGGAATTTGTTTGTGCGCATGTACTGTATCATTTTCTACCTTTTGGGATTTCGAAGTTTTTTTCACTTTTTTGGGGTGATTTTTTAAGTGATGGTGACTTCTATGATGTTTGAATCCAGGTAATATTTTTTATCATTGCTGTGCCGTCGCTCCCGAGCTTTCAATGCCTTATGAAAGGACAAGGACGTGGTCTATCTGTCCCGGGGGATTGCTTTTTTGCCTCCTTTTAAAGGCTCAGAGCTCCAAGGACCAAACTGGACACTTCGGTTAACTCAGGGCTGTCCAACTGGCGGCCCAGGGCCTGCATACGGCCCCCCAGCCCCTTCCCTACGGCCCCCTAAGCTTTTTAATAAAAAATAAAAATTGAAAAATAAAATAAATAACAAAATTTTAAAAAATTTCTACTTCCGGGTTCGGAGCAAGTATTGCGAGAATACGCAATCCACACGGGATTTCGCTGTTAACGCAAGATCACGCCGGCGTTGACAGCGAAATCCCGTGTGGATTGCGTATTCTTGCGATAGTTTTCGGCTACTCTACTACTGGATCGCTGAGGCCCACAGACGCGATTAGGACCTTCTTCAGCTCAGTCAGTCGTCGCCTCTCTCGTCCGGTACTCCTGGATCCTGCGCGTTTGGAAAAGGTAGGCAAGCAGGGGCTCCTCAGGGGCTCCTCATTCCCTCCCCCATCTCCCCTCATGTATTAAATATAAAATTAAATATATTTAAAGATGAAATAAGGGAGATGGGATACATTAAAATAAGGGGAGAGGGGAGGATGGAATTAAATATATTTAATATTAAATAAAAATAAGGGGAGAGGGGAGGATTGAATTAAATATATTTAATATTAAATAAAATAAGGAGATAGGGGAGGATGGAATTAAATATATTTAATATTAAATAAAAATAAGGGGAGAGGGGAGGATGGAATTAAATCTATTTAATATTAAATTAAAATAAGGGGAGAGAGGAGGATGGAATTAAATATATTTAATATTAAATAAAAATAAGGGGAGAGGGGAGGATGGAATTAAATATATTTAATATTAAATAAAAATAAGGGGAGAGGGGAGGATGGAATTAAATCTATTTAATATTAAATTAAAATAAGGGAGAGGGGAGAGGCGGGGTGGAGCCACAAGCGGGGCAGACCCTACGGCCCCCAGGTCATCAGTGACCGGAATTCAGGCCCCTGGGCCGGTAGAAGTTGGACAGCCCTGTTCTAGACTAAGCTATATATGAACAAATTGGATTCTATATGCTCTTGAGATGTGAAGTCAACATGTTGTTTTAGATTTCCTTTCTATTGTATCCCCCCCCCCAATTTGCTTCCCTATCCCCTATCCCTTTGTTTCTTGTATTGTGTTGTGATGCTTTTATGTATTCTTTCAATAAAGGATTTAAAAAAAATCCTAAAGACTATTTTTTTAGGTTGGTGGCAGCGATAGCCAAGTGGTCCAAGCCCAAGTCGTCACACAGTGCAACCTGTGGCTGAAGAATGTTGAGAGGTATCATGCCAAAGACTAACTTTTCCCAAGTCGGTTTTCCAATGATTCATCAATGTGTGTTGACATGCATTATTTGCTTAAGTGAGATGATTATATTTAGCATCGCAAAGTGCTTTGAAGTGTTCCAAGCACATCTCTTACATTAACTCAGTGGTGCTTACTCTTTCTGTATTATATCAACATTGCTGCATTATTTCAGATAGGGGCGGCTGGGAGGGGCCTGCAGTTAAGCAGCTTACCCAAGAAGACCTATTGATGTTATGTCCACAGGGAATGTTTGGCAAGGGGAGCAGCTGGTTCTCTCTCAGTAATAGATCAGTGCCTTTGCTTGCAATCCTATCCATATTTTGGCATAATTTTACTGATTTATTATTTACTAGCTGTACCTGCCACGTGCTGTTGTAGCCAACCGTCCCTCCCTCTTTTTCTCCTTCTTTCCCTCCTTCCTTCGCTCCCTCTTTCTTTCCTTCCTTCCCTTTTCTTCTTCCCTTCTCTCCTTCCTTCCTTCACTTTTTGCTTCAATCCTTCCTTCTCTCTTTTCTTCCTTCCCTCCCTCCTCCTTCTTTCCCCACTTCCTTCGCTCCCTCTTTCTTTCCTTCCTTCCCTTTTCTTCTTTCCTTCCCTCCTTCCTTCCTTCACTTTTTGCTTCCGCCCTTACTTCTCTCTTTCTTTTCCTCCCTTTTCCTCTCCTTCTTTCCCTCCTTCCTTCCCTCCCTCTTTCTTTCCTTCCTTCCCTTTTCTTCTTTCCTTCCCTCCTTCCTTCCTTCACTTTTTGCTTCCACCCTTACTTCTCTCTTTCTTTTCCTCCCTTTTCCTCTCCTTCTTTCCCTCCTTCCTTCGCTCCCTCTTTCTTTCCTTCCTTCCCTTTTCTTCTTTCCTTCCCTCCTTCCTTCCTTCACTTTTTGCTTCCGCCCTTACTTCTCTCTTTCTTTTCCTCCCTTTTCCTCTCCTTCTTTCCCTCCTTCCTTCCCTCCTTCTTTCTTTCCTTCCTTCCCTTTTCTTCTTTCCTTCCCTCCTTCCTTCCTTCACTTTTGCTTCCGCTCTTACTTCTCTTTCTTTTCCTCCCTTTTCCTCTCCTTCTTTCCTTCCTTCCTTCCTTCCTTCTTTCTTTCCTTCCTTCCCTTTTCTTCTTTCCTTCCCTCCTTCCTTCCTTCACTTTTTGCTTCCACCCTTATTTCTCTCTTTCTTTTCCTCCCTTTTCCTCTCCTTCTTTCCCTCCTTCCTTCCCTCCCTCTTTCTTTCCTTCCTTCCCTTTTCTTCTTTCCTTCTCTCCTTCCTTCCTTCACTTTTTGCTTCCACCCTTACTTCTCTCTTTCTTTTCCTCCCTTTTCCTCTCCTTCTTTCCCTCCTTCCTTTGCTCCCTCTTTCCTTCCTTCCCTTTTTGTCTTTCTCACCTTCCTTCCTTCCTTCTCTACTTCTTTCATTGGTTCCCCCTTTTTCTTTTCCTACTTCTTTCTCTCCTTGTTCCTTCTCTACCTTTCCTTCCTTCCTTTGCTCTTTGCTTCCATGCTTCTTTTTCTTTCTTGCCCTCCCTCCCTCCGTCCTTCCATCCTTCCGTCCTTCCGTCCTCCCTCCCTCCTTCCTTCTTCCCTTTATTCTGTACTGTCATTTAGCTTTTTGGGGGGTTTTTTGGGTCCTTTCTGCAGTTTTTTTGGGAGGGAGCGTAAATGGCGGCCACGATTGCGCAATGCGCAGAAACCTTTTAGAAGGGACAGTCAAAACTTGGGGGTTCACTTTCCCCCCGTTTTTGACCGCTACTACTGACAAAACTAGCCACACTGGCACAAAATATTGAACATATTTAACACATTAGTAAACATTTTAAACATGTTAAATGCAATTGTTATTAGGCAGCCTGCCTGCCTAATAACACAGCCTTCCTTCTTCCAACGCACCCCAGCAAGGCTACATGTGGTGGCTGGCTGTGTTCATGGCCAAACAGCAGCCACTTCCCAATGCCTTGCCTTCTCTCCCATTGCCTAGCCTTCCCTTCCCAGCCTTTCTCTCCTTTCTTTTTCTCTGCGCCCGAAGACCGACTGGCTGCACGTGGCAAGGGCTCGCCTTTTAGAGGCTAATGGCCCCGCCCTTCTCTTGCTGCCTCCCCCTGATTGGCTGGTGGAAATATGGTGATTTCCCGCAAACCACCAGCTTGCCATCAGCCAATGAGGAGAGGCAGCTAGAGAAGAGCGGAAATGACATACGAGCCCTATCCGAATATGGCGATGGAGACTTCAAAATGGCGAATCCACTTCCTGTTTCCTGTTTTCTTAACTCTCTTTGGAATCGCTTCATAAGTCTAAAACACTGGTTCTCTTTTTCTTTTTTTTTGAATATTCTTTATTGAATTTTTAGCATAGTTAAAACACAAGGGGTAGGGGAAGGAAGGGGGAGTGAAATGGAAGATGGGGAAAGGAATACAACAGAAATACACACACACAATCAGTCTTCCAGTTCGGGGCATCGAAGGCCTCTCATACTTGAAATATTAACAATTGGCTCACCCAGGGCCTTCCCCTGCTGGGTACCCATTACTTGAATTAGTCTTTCCTTTCACGGCTCCTTTTACCCAAGTATGACCGAACAGGTTGCCAGTCCGCCTTTACCTTTTCACTTCTACCATATACCTTGCTGTATAATTCATCTGATTCCATTAAGTCCCTTAATTTATTAAACCACTCCTCTATTTGCGGTGTCTCCTCTTTTTTCCAATTTTTGGCAAATACAAGCCTATAAAGTAAAGCAATTTCTCCTTATTTTGATCCCAACCTTCTTTGGTAAGGTTTAAAAGATAAATTTCCGGCAACAAATCAAACTTCTCCTGTAAAAATTTTTGGGTGTGTTTATGGATCTCCTTCCAAAATCTTTGTGACTTGCCACATGCCCACCAGCAGTGGATAAATGTCCCCAGATGGGCTTTACACTTCCAACAATTACTGTTGGTCTTTGGGTAGAACCTGGCTATTTTCTGCGGGGTCATGTGCCACCTATAAAACATTTTGTACCAGTTCTCTGCTGGCGATGTGGAACCCAATATTTTGATGGTTTTCCTCCAAGTCCTCTCCCATTCTTGTAGCAAAATGCTATGGCCAACATCTCGTGCCCATTCTATCATTACATGTTTGATCAGCTCTGGTTCTGTATCTAACTCTAACAATTTGTTATATATACTTTTTATATATTTTTTCTTTTGTTTCAATACCCTGTCCCATGTATTTTCTTCACAATTAAAATCTTTTTTACAATCTACTTTGAAGTAGTCCTTTAGTTGTATATACTGGAACCAGGATATGTCCACCCCTGCCTCTCTTAAGCTCTCCAGGTCTATCAATTCCCATTTCCCATTTACCTTCTTAATCAATGATTTATATGTATACCATCTGGACATGGGTATCTCCCTTTTATGCTGCGCTTCCAAGGGCGAGACCCATAAAGGGGTCTTCCTATAAAGTTGGTCCTTGTACTTGTTCCATACTTTGAGTAAGGCTGCTCTGATGTGGTGGTTGTTGAAGGTTTTTTCTATTTTTGCTTTTTCGTACCACATGTACGCATGCCATCCTCTATTAATATTAAATCCCTCCAAGTTAAGCAATCTCGTTTTTTGGAGAAGTGCCCAGTCCTTTACCCAGCTGAAAGCAGCGACCTCATAATATAATTGTAGGTTCGGGAGAGCCATCCCTCCCCTTTCCCTTCTGTCCGTCATAATTTTATACTTTATCCTGGGTTTCTTCCCTTCCCAGATAAATTTTGTAATATCTGTTTTCCATGTCTTGAAATCATAAACTGTCCTCAGAATGGGTATTCTCAAAGTGAGCGGTACCGCCCCCTGGGGGGCAGTGGAGCAATCCAAGGGGGTGGTGGGGAGCCCCACGGACAAGCCCCATGGCCACGGCTCCCTCCTCTGCCGAGGAAACCTCGCACGGAACAAGGGAGGAGGAGAGAAAGGGAAGCCTTCCTCAGGCTTCGGCCATTGGTCTGGGCATAGAAGTACGCACATTCCTCTATGATCTAGACCTACGCACCTGCTTTACCATGGATTGTGAGTTGATATGTGTTTGATATGTGGCCTTGATAAAGACCCATCTTAAAGGGTCGAAACGAGAGTTGGTGCCATTGTACATTGATATCCTTGTCGGCCTACACGTATATAGGTGTGATCCGGGCATTGTGGAATACTCCTATCATTTTATTTATTACTAGCTTGGGGACCCGGCCCTGCCCGGGTTATTTGAGAAGCGCAGCAGGATGTAGAGTGGGTCATGGGGGCTCTGTGTGCCAAGTTTGGTCTTGATCCATCATTATTGGGAGTTGCAGTGGTATCATGAAATTACTGAAGGTAGTGCAAGTCCCATCATCTCTGTCCCCCCCCCAAAGTGTAGTAGGATGTAGATTGGGTCATGGGGGCTCTGTGTGCTAAGTTTGGTCTGTATTGGTGAATGGATGAGGGATGCATTGTTTTTTGGAAGTGAGTGAAGGTACTTCAAGTCCCATCATCCGTGGTCCATCTCACAGTAAACTGCACCAGGCTGTAGAGTGGGTCATGAGGGCTCTGTGTGCCAGATTTGGTGTTGATCAGTCATTGGATTAGGTTTGTAGCAGGATTGGGAAGTGAGGGAAGGTACTGCAAGTCCCATCATCCATGTTCTGTCCCCTCCAAACTTCAGTAGGATGTAGAGTGGGTCACTGGGGCTCTGTGTGCCAAGTGTGGACTTTCTCGGTGTTTTTTGGCAGCCACAGTGGTCTGTGGAAACAGAGGGGTGTGAAAATACTACAAATTCCATCATCCATTGTCAGTCCTCCCCCGAACCTCACCAGGACATGAAGGCAGTCATGGGGGTTATGTGTGCCAAGTTTGGTCTCAATCGGTAATTGGATGAGGGTCGAGCAGACTTGGGAAGTGAGTAGAGGTACTTCAAGTCCCATCATCCATGGTCCACCCTCCTCCAAAGTGCACCAGAATGTAGAGTGGGTCATGAGGGCTCTGTGTGGCAAGTGTGGTGTTGATCAATCATAGGATTAGGTTTGTAGCAGTCTTGGAAAGTGAGGGAAGGTACTGCAAGACCCATCATCCATGTTCTGTCCCCCTCCAAACTTCAGTAGGATGTGGACTGAGTCCCTGGGGCTCTGTGTGCCAAGTGTGGTCTTTATCAGTGTTTGTTGGGGGCCACAGTGGTCTGTGGGAACAGAGGGTGTAAAAGTACTACAAATCCCATCATCCATTGTCAGTCCTCCCCCCAAACCTCACCAGGACGTGAAGGCAGTCATGGGGGTTATGTATGGCAAGTTTGGTCTCGATCCGCTTCGGCCGCTGGTCTTACCATGGATGTATGACTTTACCTCCATGGCTCTGAAAACGTACCTTTACCACCCATACTACAGGAGTTAATTTGTTATTACTGGCCTTGATAAAGACCCTTCTTTCACCGGGTCGAAACGGGAGTTGGTACCATCGTACAGAGTTATCCTCATCGGCCTGCTTATTTGGATCGGTTTGAGTCTACTCGGACCTCTCGTCACTGCAGCATTGCCTGGAACTCAACCGACTCACCTACCTAACTCCGCTTTCCTTACCATCCTTGTCTATCTGGGCATTTCTGACCGAGCCCCCCCCCCCTCCCCGGACTTCCTCCCTATAATTCCACCCTTGTGCTTGAACTATATTGGACTTATGTATCTAAACATGGACATGCAATGCTAAAGGGTAGGAACCCTCCGGGGTGATGTTTGTGTATTGCTTAATTATTGATGTTTGATGACTACTTGTTTACTTCACATGTATATGATTATATATGACTATGACTATTGATTATATGGATATTTGATACTACTACGCTTGTTGTTTCCTTGTGAGTATAGAAGAGGGTAATCACTTCAATACACGACAAAGTAATCACTATTGCAACTTCTATACACACTGCTAAACCACAATGTTTAAAGGGGCAGTGTCAAAGGAATACCAAGACATAGCATATATAGATAAAAACCACTATATTGTATGGCAGTATATGCTCAATAGCAGAACAATATTACAAACAGTACAATGTAATGCAAATAATCAATCATGTGATTAATACACAGTATGAGCATAAATCACAAGCCCATATACATGGTTGGGCGAAGGAGTATTCCACTAGGCACTGAGTAACCCTTAGTGAAGTCCTGGGTATGATGACCCATGGACCTGCGACTGAGTCAATAGGGGAACCTTGGTAGGTGGCAGGGCTGGTGGCTGCTATGGTGGGCAGGCGCCAACGGCTGGAGGTAAGCTGACGACGCCAAGATGGCGTTTCGCAGAACCGCTTCCTCAGGGCGCTGATCACTTCTGACCGCTCCTCCCCAGTATTGTAGTAGACCAATTTAGACTCTTTTTTTTTTTATATAAAATAAGTTTTTATTGATTAAAAGGATAGACATAACATACTGACTTACTTAGCCACCTCTGGCTAAGGGGGAGGGGGGTGGGGACGGGGTGGGGAGTACAGAGGGAGGGTGTGGGGAGAGACATCGGGGGGGGGGAGGGGGAAGGGTCACAGGAGTGTGTACCCGAACATTTAAAAACGAACAGAGAAAAACAAACAAGCTAGATTGACTTCATCCAAAAGCAACAAGGTAATAATGTTTCTCGGTCGGTATAAGCTTGGGTCTTGCTATCCTTTAAATCCAATAGCCTTTCAGTACTATGTTCTTCTTTCTTTTAACATATTCTTTTAGGGGACTCCACGTATCCTCAAAAACTTTTGCTGGGTACTTTCTCAGTGACATAGTCAATTTGTCCATCTCTGCTATATCTAATAGCTTATATAGCATCTCCTCCGTTTCCGGGATCTTCTTATCCCTCCAATACCTAGCGAGGGTGATTCTGGCGGCGGTCACCACAAAGTAGATCAATCTTTCCAGACCCCTCCTCAGCTCTTTTCCTCTATAATATTCAAAAGAAATAATTCCGTTTTATACTCAATTTTTTTGTGTCATATCTTCCAAAAATTTATGAATTTCTTTCCAGAATCTGGACACTTTCCTACAGGACCACCACTGGTGATATAAGGTTCCCCTACTTTCCGCACACTTCCAACAACGATCATTACCCGTCTTATATATTTTATCTAGTTGGGCTGGTGTCATGTACCATCTGTACACTACCTTATATAAGTTCTCTCTCAGGGAGAGGGCACATGTATACTCCCAATTCTTTTTTCATATTCCATCCCACTTCTCTTGGCTTATCCTATATCCTAAGTTCTTATGCCACTTTTCCTTATAATCCATCGCTGGGGTTTTCTCCTGGTTCTGTCTAATAATCAACTTATAAATCTTACTCACTCTCTTAGCCTGTGCCTTAAGGAGGATTTTACCTCCCTCTGCGGGGCTGTCCTCCTAACCGACCTCTTTATCTTTTGCATACCTTGCTTTTATTTGATTGTACTGAAACCAACCGAGGTTTAAGATTCTTATTTCCTCCTGGGATTTTAATCTATAACTATTGTTCTCTTTAATGATTAGATCTCGATATGTGGGAGCCTCCTTTATGTCCCCTCTATTGATACCAAGAGCCTCCATCGGGGAGGCCCATAGCGGAATTTTGTCACAAACTATATCTCTATGTTTTTTCCATGTTTTCAGCAATGGAGCTTTTATAATATGGTTTTTGAAATTTTGGTCCCCTCTGCATCCCTCATAGAATAGGTAGGCATGCCATCCTTTCTTGTTTTCCCAGCCTTCTAGGTCTAAAAGTTCCCTATCTTTAATCTCTAGCCATGGTTTTATATTCTCCAGGCAATTTGCCTCGTAGTAACTGGCCAGGTCGGGGAGCCCTCCTCCTCCTAGTTGTGGTGCTGGTTGAAGGTATTTTGCTTTGATTCTAGCTTTTTTCCCGTTCCACACAAATTGGGCCAATTCTGACTGCCATTTCTTTATCAGTAGTTGATTTTTTAAGATGGGAAGGGTCTGGAACAGAAAGTTTAGTTTTGGAAAAATCTTCATTTTAATTAATGAAATTCTGCCTATCCAGGAGATATTTAACTTTTTCCAACTGGCGAGTTTCTCTCTGATGTCCTTCCAGCATTTTTCGTAGTTGTTTTTTACTAGCTGGCAGTTTTTAGCTGTTATTTCTATTCCTAGGTATCTAATTTTTTTTCCTACTGGAATGCCAAATTTCTTTTCTAGTTCACTACCCTCCTTACTATCCATATTTTTAATTAGCATTTGTGATTTTTTTATTTAATTTAAACCCAGATACCTCCCCGAATGCTTCAATTTTTTTTAGACTCAAAGTCGAAACGAGAGATTTCGCGTTTCCGCGTTTCAATACAGATCGCTCTTGATTGCAGCCCGGGAGATAACTCACAAGAGCGATCTGTATTGAAACGCGAAACGCGAAATCTCTCAAGCTTCGACTTTGAGCTAAAAAAAAAAATTGAAGCATTGACTTTGAGTCTAAACGGCCATCATTGAGCATATACTGCCATACAATATAGTGGTTTTTATCTATATATGCTATGTCTTGGTATTCCTTTGACACTGCCCCTTTAAATATTGTGGTTTAGCAGTGTGTATAGTAGAAGAGGGTAATGCCAAGCCAGTGGTGGCATAGATAGCCACCACTGGCTTGGCATTACCCCCTTCTACTCTTGAAAAGCTGTGGAAATGCTGAAGCTGGCGAAGGGGGCGGGGCTTGTCTGGGCTTAGCTCCGCCCCCTTTTCCTCTGGCTTTAGCATTTCCACAGCTTCTCCAGGGTACAGAAAGTGGTGGCTATCTATGCCACCACTGGCTTGGCAATGCCCTCTTCTACCCAGGAGAAGCTGTGGAAATGCTGAAGCCAGAGGAGGGGGGGGCGTGGCGGGGCTTGGCTCCACCCCCTCTGACTTTAGCATTTCCACTGCTTCTCCTGGGTAGAAGAGGGTAATGCCAAGCCACTGGCTTGGCATAGATAGCCACCACTGGCTTGGCATTATCCTCTTCTACCCAGGAGAGGCAGTGGAAATGCTGAAGCTGGCGGAGGGGGCGGGGCTTGGCGGGGCTTGGCTTGCAATCCCCCTTTTGTGATTGTATTACCCTCTTCTACGCAGGAGAAGCAGTGGAAATGCTGAAGCCAGAGGGAGGAGGGGCGGAGCCAAGCCCCGCCAAGCCCCGCCCCTTCCCCAGCTCCACCCTGTTCTCTCTTGGTAGATCTTTCTGACTTGGTTTTAGTTTAAGTAGCTCGCATGCTGAAAAAGTGTGGGCACCCCCGCACTATTGTATCCTCCTTTCCCTTTTCTTGGACAAAGGACCAGAAACTCTACAATGAGAGGAGTACAAATATTCCAGCAAGAGAAACTTTGAACTAGTTACAATTTTTGGATAGCAAGTTCTTCACTAGCGCCTGATGTCTCACACCATCTCCACTGCAGGAGTTACACGACGTTGCCTGGCTATTCACAGCAGGCCAGCAGAGCCTTTGAGAGGTTGGCTGCTGAGCAAATTAGAACATCACACAGCCTATTTTGGGCAGAAAATCAAGTGTTCAGCTTTGCCAAAAGTAATTTCCGCCAATAATCACATTTGTTTTACCTGGAAAGCCTTGGGTGTGAGATTATGTTTGATGTCCCCGCGTTTCTCTTCATTTGTTTAATAATGGCTGGGATAGACTCTTTCGAAACAACTGTCTTTCTCACTATGGGGTTGAACATCATTTATCCAGGGTTCTGAAATCGGAAACACTCCCAAATTAATCATTATTATTTAGATAAGTAATTTTATTTGTTTAAATAAATAATGTTATGTATTATTTTATAGAAAGTATGGTGTAATGTAATAATATATGATATAATGTAGTGTTACATTGCATTATAATTTAAAATAATTGTTTAAAATGATTCTATAAAATTATTTATTTAAATAAGTAATTTTATTTTGTTTAAATAAATAATGTTATTTATTATTTTAAAGATAATATAATATAATAATATATAATATAATATAGTGTTACATTGCATTGCAATTTGATATAATATAATATAATATAATGTCAATATATTGTATTATGTTATAGTATAATAATTGTAATGTAATAATAATAATAATAGTATGATTACGGTATGGTATGTGGTATATGCATTTGGTATTGGTGGTGTTGTATTGTAACACAGTATAATACTGCCAATGATAATGTGATACAATAATTATATCGTGATATTATAATTTATATATTTGTATTACATGCAATATTGCTAACAATATTGCGATATGTTGTAATGTTAATTGTTGTTTTTTCAGTTTGTTGTAAGCCGCTCCAGCAATATTGTTATATGTACACTGCAAGCCACTCTGGCAGTATTGTTGTTTGCTGTAAGCCACTCTGAGTCCCCTTCGGGGGTTGAGAAGGGTGGCATATAAAAATAGTAAATAAATAAATGAATAATAAATAAATAATCACATGGGAGCAGGGCCGTAGCCAGGATTTTGCTTCGGGGGGGCTGAGTTTGGTTCGGGGGGCTGAGACTGGGTGGAAGAGGGTCTACCCTAGCAAACCTTTTGTATTGTTATCCCAATAACCCCACTAATGTGGGATATAATGAGCATGGTGATCAGATCATGATATGAATAAACGTAACAGTTTAAATAATGTACCAGTAAGGCCTTTTCGTGGACCACCCTGAGAATTTCGGGGGGGGGGGCTGAAGCCCCCTTAGCCCCCCCCCCCTGGCTACATGCCTGCATGGGAGGCTATCTCCACTTGTTCTTTCTGATGAGTTCAATGTACACACATTTTGTTTCATAGACAAAATGATTTTAAAATATTGGGTTTAAAATTACCTTCAGGCTATGTGTACGACAAGATGAACATAAATGTTTCGACTGAGGCCCGTTCCACACAACTGTATGAAACCCACATTGACCTGGATTATATGTCAGTGTGGACTAAGGGCCCTGCCACACAGCCCTATATCCTAGAACAGGGCTGCCCAGGAAGTCGATCGCGATCGACCAGTCGATCCCAGGACCAAACGAGGTCGATCCCAGCCGGATGGGGTGCTTCTCAGAGGGGGGCGGAGCCAGGGTGTGACAAGCCCCGCCCCTCCCCCAGCTTTGGCACTCCCAGCAGCTTCTCCAGGCTTGAGGATGGCAATGCCAAGCCAGCCTTGTGCTAGGTATGCCACCACTGGCTTGGCATTGCCATCCTCAAGCCTGGAGAAGCTGCTGGGAGCTCCAAAGCCAGAGGGGGAGGGGCTTGGCTCAGCCTGGCTCTACTCCCCTGTGGCTTCCACTCTACCAGCACCTTCTCCAGGCTTGAGGATGGCAATGCCAAGCCAGCCTTGTGCTAGGTATGCCACCACTGGCTTGGCATTGCCATCTTCAAGCCTGGAGAAGCTGCTGGGAGCTCCAAAGCCAGAGGGGGCGGGGCTTGGCTCAGCCTGGCTCCACCCCCAGTGGCTTCCACTCTACCAGCAGCTTCTCCAGGCTTGAGGATGGCAGTGTCAAGCCAGCCTTGTGCTAGGTATGCCACCACTGGCTTGGCATTGCCATCCTCAAGCCTGGAGAAGCTGCTTGGGGCTCCAAAACCAGAGGGGGTGGGGCTTGACACAGCCTGGCTCCACCCCCATCTCGCTTCCGCTCTACCAGCAGCTTCTCCAGGCTTGACGATGGCAGTGCCAATCCAGCCTTGTGCTAACCTATGTCACTACTGGCTTGGCATTGCCATCCTCAAGCCTGGAGAAGCTGCTGGGAGCTCCAAAGCCAGAAGGGAGGGGGCGGGGCTTGGCGTGGCCTGGCTCCGCCCCCTCTAGATTCTGCTCTACCAGCAGCTTCTCCAGGCTTGAGGATGGCAATGCCAAGCCAGCCTTGTGCTAGCTATACCACCACTGGCTTGGCATTGCCATCCTCAAGCCTGAAGAAGCTGCTGGTAGAGCGGAGGCTAGGGGGCGGAGCCATGCCATGCCAAGCCCCGCCCCCTCCCTCTCCAGCCTTGAGGAGGTAGATAGATCTTTCTGACTTGGTTTTATTATAAGTAGCTCGTGTGCTGAAAAAGTGTGGGCACCCCTGTCCTAGAATATCAAGGCAGAATATCCCACAGGATCTGCTTTTAACTGGATTATCTGAGTCCACACTCAGATAATGTGGGATGTTCTGCATTGGTATTCTGGGATATAGGGCCATGTGGAAGGGCCCTCAGATAATCCAGTTCAAAGTAAATATTGTGGATTATCTGTCTTGATATTCTGGATTATATAGCTGTGTGGAAGGGCCCTTTGATTCAATCTCCAATATGATATATGTATATGCAAATATAATATTCCAAAACCCCAATAAATCCAGATTCCATCACACTTCTGATACAAAGAACTTTGGATAAGGGATAATCAAACCATAGTTGCCCTGCCATGAGACAAAGTGAGGCACTGGCTTCAGAAGCAAACTAGGCCTGGGTAGGTTCGTCAGAATGCTCATAAAATCGGAATGAATTTGGATTAAATTCACCTTTGAAGCGTTTTCGAAGCGATGTAAGCAACCCGGAAGTGAATTTGCCATTTCGAAGCCACCGCCGCCATTTTCAGAAAGGAATCGGCACTAGATTCCCGCCCCTCCTGAGGTGCTTTCCCCTCATTGGCAGTTTAACCC
The DNA here is from genome assembly GCA_030556195.1 of Anolis apletophallus. Lineage (NCBI taxonomy): Eukaryota > Metazoa > Chordata > Lepidosauria > Squamata > Anolidae > Anolis > Anolis apletophallus. Next base: position 137,843,690 of record JARBWK010000010.1, on the reverse strand, counting down.
AGTTTGGAGGCGGATGTCCTTCCCTCTGCATCAGAACTGGGGTGATAGCCGCATCCAAACTGGGTTAAACATGGCTGTCGCCCCAGTTCTGACCCGGAGGGAATACATCCGCATCCAAACTGGGTGTTGTTTAACCCAGTTTGGAGGCGGATGTCCTTCCCTCCACGTCAGAACTGGGGCAACAGCCGCATCCAAACTGGGTTAAACATGACTGTCACCCCAGTTCTGACCCGGAGGGAAGACATCTGCATCCAAACTGGGTTAAACACAGCTGTCACCCCAGTACTGACCTGCAGGGAAGACATCCGAATCCAAACTGGGTGTTGTTTAACCCAGTTTGGATGGGGATGTTCTTCCCTCCATGTCATAACTCGGGCGACAGCCACATCCAAACTGGGTTAGTATCGCCCTCTGAGGCCTTGGCAACCTGACCCCCCTGGATAAACCACACAGCAGCTGAGGTACAACGAGTTTTATTAATAATAGGTAAGTATAGGAAAGAGCTTGGAGGCAATCCCTATAGTGCCTCCAACTAGCAGCAAACAGGAATCAGCAAGGGTGTAGGTGCTCCCCAGTAAAAAGGAGCACAAGCGGGAAAACGGGAACACAAGCCGGATGCAAAGAGTCTCTTGGAATCCCAGCCGAAGCAAGTGAGGCTGGGACGCGTTGATTAAAATGTAAAGAGTTCAAAAGGTAAAAGAGTCTTTCAGGATCAATCATTGGGTCTCGACCATGAACTGGAACAAGGCAACACTGGAACAAGTCAGCCTGAAGCAGGCTGGCTGGCAAGGCTTAGTGGAAGGCCCGACTGGCCTAACCCGCAAGATCTTCTCCCAAATGCGCTGTTGGTACAAGACACCGGCATGGGGGTCTGCAAGGCAGTTATAGTGTTCCTTAGTTGCGTCGCACGTCAAAAGCTAAGATTGATGATCCCTTGTATGTTTTGTGAACTCAGTACTCTTGGAATGCGGAGCTCGTTAGCGAGTGCCATCTGGGCCAGGGAGTCAGGCTTTCTACTCCTGCGGCCTGCTTCCATTATCAGGGAGGCAAAGATGGCACAACCTTGAAAGGCCTATGTTATGCTTGCATCCCTAGTCTTCTCATGGGAAAGGCACGGGAGGCCCAAGCAGGGTGGCAGAAAAAGCAAGCTGGTTTGGAAACTACATTCTGGTTACCTTGGCTGGAACAGCGCTCAAGCAAAAGTGACGCCTGAGGCCCTTGGGGTGTGACAGTTAATCACGGCTGTCGCCCCAGTTCTGATGTGGAGGGAAGACATCCACATCCAAACTGGGTTAAACACAGCTGTTGCCCCAGTTCTGACCCAGAGGGAAGACATCTGCATCCAAAATGGGTTTAACATGCGTGTCCGCCATTAACGATGCCATTCCAAGATTTCGGAATTAATTCGGGGAATTCCGAATTTTTTCCGGAAAATTTCGGAAGTCATTCAGATTTGAGTTTTGAATCTTTTTGTTTGTTTGTTTGTTTGTTGATTAAGCAGGCCTAGAAGGCAGTAATGTTCATCTTGAAGCTATCCAGGCATTTTCTCTCTTGGAATATATTTATTTATTTATTTTTCATGCTTCTATGCCGCCACTCCCGGGAGGGCTCGGGGCGGCTCACAGGAGCCATACAGGCACGATAAAATAGCAACAGTGGTTAAAAACAGCAACAAAACAGCATAAAAACAGTACAATAGTTAAAACTCTGGGGTAACGACATATCACCACAGATAACAATTTTAAAAACAAAGGGGCTACAGAGGGCCAAAACCTACAGGCCAAAGGCCTGACGGAAGAGAAAGGTCTTGCAGGCCCGTCTGAAGGGGAGCAAGTCCTGAATGGCGCGTGTTTCTGCCGGGAGGGCATTCCACAGAGTGGGCGCAATGACAGAAAACGCCCTCCTGCGGGTTGCAGTCAAGCGCACGAGCCTCACCGAGGGGACATCTAGAAGGTTGGCACCCTCAGACCGCAGTGATCTCATTGGGCAGTAGGGGGAGAGACGGTCCCTCAGGTACGTTGGCCCCAAGCCGTGTAAGGCCTTAAAGGTGAGAACCAACACTTTGAAAGTGATCCGGTACTCAATTGGCAGCCAGTGCAGGTCTTGCAAGGCAGGTGTTATATGACTACCTGCTGGTGTTCCAGACAGGAGTCGGGCGGCAGAATTCTGCACCAGCCTGAGCTTCCGGGTCACCGACAGAGGCAGGCCAACGTAAAGTGCATTACAGTAGTCCAGTCTCGAGATGACCGTGGCTTGGATCACCGTGGCCAGGTCGCTCCGGGATAGATAGGGGGCCAGCCGCCTCACCTATCTAAGATGGAAAAATGCTGGCCATGGAGACCTGGGCCTCCATGGTCAGCTGGGAGTCCAAATGGACTCCCAGGCTCTTTACTAAGGACGACGGGCGTAGGGCCGCGCCGTCCAGGGTCGGAAGCTGGACATCCCCATCACCCGGGCGACCTAGCCACAAGATCTCCGTCTTCGCTGGATTCACCCTCAACCTACTGGCTCGCAGCCATCCAGTAACGGCTTCGAGGCAACGCTGGAAATTATCGGGGACGGAACGAGGCCTGCCCTCCATCCTCAGAATGAGCTGAGTGTCACCAGCGTACTGATGACACTCACGCCCAAAACTCCGTACCAGCTGTGCAAGCGGCTGGATATAGATGTTAAGTAACAGAGGGGAGAGGATGGCTCCCTGAGGAACTCCACAGATTAACGGGGAGCCCTCGGAGACCACCTCAGACTGGAAGGGGTCAAGCCATGTTGCATCATCTAAGAAGGACTGCAACTGCTCCATTGCTGCCCTCTCAACTACCTTCCCCAGGTACGAAAGATTCGACACTGGGCGGTAGTTGGAGGGAACTGCAGGGTCTAATGCCGGTTTTTTCAGCAATGGAGCTACCACCGCCTCTTTTAAGCACTCTGGAAACACTCCTTGCTCAAGGGAGCTATTTACGATAGTGTGTGTCACATAGGCCCCTTCTACGCTGCCATATAAAATCCAGATCAGCTGCTTTTAACTGGATTATATAGCAGTGTAGACTCATACAATCCAGTTCCAAGCAGATAGCATGAATTATTTGATTTGATAATCTGGATTTTATGGCAGTGAAGAAGGGTCCGTAGCCTGACATTTGCCTTTTAAATTGACTTAGTGTGCTTTAGTGTAATAAGAAACATAGGGTTCTCCAGATATTATTAAACTGCGGCCCCCATCAGCCCTAGACTGTTGAACCCAAAGTAAAGGATTTATTTATTTATTTCCAACATTTTTACCCCGCTCTTCTCAACCCCCGAGGGGGGACTCAGAGCGGCCTAACAAAAGGCACAATTCGATGCCCACACAGTAAAATACAATATAAAAACCAAAAACATTCAGCATTAAAATACATTAAAATACAATTAACATTAACACATCACACACATTCACTTAAGTTAAAAACAGTGTTCCGTCCATAACAGGAGCATTGAGCCATCTCCATCAACTTCCTCTTATAAATCCAAAGTGCTGCATTGTGCTAATGCGCAAATGCCTGGTCCCACAGCCAGGACTTCACTCCTTTCCTGAATGCCAGGAGGGATGTTTTTGATCGTATGTCGCTTGGGAGCGCGTTCCACAGACGGGGAACCACCACCGAGAAGGCCCTCTCTCTCATCCCCACCAACCACATTTGAGAAGTTGGCAGGAGAGAGAGCAGGGCCTCCCCGGACAATCTTAAATTACGAGGTGGGACATAGGGGCTGATGCGTTCGAACAAGTAAGCTAAGCCAGAACCTTGAGCTTTAAAGGTCAAAACCAGCACTTTGAATTGAGCTCGGAAGTGGACAGGCAGCCAGTGGAGCTGACACAACAGGGGGTGGTATGCTCCCTGTATGTAGCTTCAGTTAGTAATCTGGCTGCCGCCCATTGGACTAATTGTAATTTCTGAACTGTCTTCAAAGGCAGCCCCAGGTAGAGTGCATTGCAGTAATCTATTCGGGATGTGACCAGAGTGTGGACGACTGTAGCCAGATCAGACTTCCCAAGGTACGGGCGCAGCTGGCGCACGAGTCTTAACTGTGCAAAAGCTCCCCCGGCCACCACTGAGACCTGGGGTTCCAGGCTCAGCGATGAGTCCAGTATCACTCCCAGACTGCGAACCTGCGTCTTCAGGGGGAGTGCAACCCCATCCAACACAGGCTGTAACCCTATGCCCTGTTCGGCCTTTCGACTGACCAGGAGGACCTCTGTCTTGTCTGGATTAAGTTTCAATTTGCTAGCCCTCATACAGTCCGACACAGCAGTCAAGCTCCGGTTCAAAGTCTGGACAGCCTCCTTGGTGACAGGTGGGAAGGAGTGACAGATCTGGACGTCATCTGCGTACAGATAACACCTTACTCCGAAACTCCGAATGATCTCTCCCAGAGGTTTCATGTAGATCAGGGGTGCTCATTAGGTAGCTCGGGAGCTACTAGTAGATCTTCAGCCCTCTTCCAGGTGATCTTCGGGCCTCACCAGCCACATGGGGCGCTCCTGCCATGCGTGCGCACACCCTGCGCGCACGCGCACTCCTGCTGCTGGCTTTTGCCTGCGGGGCATTGCAGGAAGAAGGAAGCACGAGGCGAGGCCTCTGGAGGGAGCGCCCTGCCTCTCTCTCGTCCAGAAACAGCTGTGCAGCCTCAGTTGCCGGCGAGACAGGCAAGGCGGAGCGCTCCCTCTGGATGCCCCGCCTTGTGCTTTCTCCTTCCTGCAATGCCCTGCAGGCGGAAGAAGCTCTTGTGGGCAGAAAACAGCAGCAGGAGCATGCGCGGGTGGCAGAAGCGCGTGGCGGGCGGGAGCGCACGGTGGCAAGGGCAGGTAGATCTTTTGGACTTGGTTGCTTTAAGAGTAGCTCGCATGCTGAAAAAATGTGAGCACCCCTGCTGTAGATGTTAAATAACATTGGGGACAGTACTGAACCCTGAGGGACTCCACACGACAAAGAATTCCGACCCTTACTTTATCTTGCTACTGAAGTTAGGATCCGTTTCTGTATAATTTGAACTGTACATTGGGCCAGTCCTGCTCACTAGAAATATTACAGCATTTCCAAAGTCAATTTGATGTGGCCATTGAATAAATACCACTGCTTCTGTGTCCCAGTTTAGTTATAAACTTTTGATACCTGCTGGAGTTCATAACATCAACTTGTAATATTATACCATAGCTCAACGTTTGGAAACTCTGTGATTGACTATATCAGAGCTGTCCAACTTCTACCGGCCTAAGGGCCGGAATTCCGGTCACTGATCACCTGGGGGGCCGCAGTGTGAAAAAGTTGGGAAAAAACCTCTTACCTCTTATACGACTATTGTTACAATTAATAGTTGACAGTTATACTTATATTTATTACAATTACAATTACAAGCATATCTGATATAATTGACAAGCGGAATAGGGGGGTTAATTACACAAGGCCCGTGTCGTTAGGAATTGTGAGAGTTGAAGCAAAAAAGCACCCCGAGGGCCCAAGTTTGCCCAGGCCTGCTATAATAAATAAAATAAATAAAATAAAATAAAATAAAATAATAAAAGGAAGGAAGGACGAGAGGAAGGAAGGAAGATGGATAGAGGGAAGAAATGAGGGAGGAATAAATGCAAGAATAAAAGGAAATACATAAAAATAAAAATAAAAATAAAAATAAAAATAAAAATAAAAATAAAAAATAAAAATAAAAATAAAAATAAAAATAAAAAAATAAAAAAAAAAATAAAAATAAAAATAAAAATAAAAATAAAAATAAAAATAAAAATAAAAATAAAAATAAAAATAAAAATAAAAATAAAAATAAAAATAAAATAAAAATAAAAATAAAAATAAAAATAAAAATAAAAATAAAAATAAAAATAAAAATAAAAATAAAAATTAATAAAATTAATAAAATAAAATAAAATAAAATAATAAAATAATAAAAGAAAGGAAGGAAGAGAGGGAAGGAAGGAAGGAAGATGGAAAGAGGGAAGAAATTAGGGAGGAATAAATGCAAGAATAAAAGGAAATAAATAAAATAAAATAAAATAAAATAAAATAAAATAAAATAAAATAAAATAAAATAAAAATAAAAATAAAAAATAAAAATAAAAATAAATTAAAATAATAAAATAAAATAAATTAAAATTAAAATTAAAATTAAAATTAAAATTAAAATTAAAATTAAAATTAAAATTAAAATTAAAATTAAAATTAAAATTAAAATTGAAGCAAGAATAAAAGCAAGGAAGGAGGGAAGGAAGGATTGAAGGAAGGAAGGAAGGAAGGAAGGAAGGAGCCCACCCAGCAAAAACAGCCCTCTGCTTCAGTCTCCCTTAGTTCGGTATCCTTCCCAAGCGACCGCTGCCCAAGCGGGCTCCACACAGCCTTGCTCGGTCCAGCTTCTCTCTTCCAACGAGGATCCAGGGCAGACACGAGAGGCGAAGACACAGAGGCAGGAGCCGAAGACACAGCAGAAGAGTACTTCCTGTACTCTTCTAGTCTCAAAGGAAATGGCGCCGCGGAGGGGAAGCTGGGACTTGTAGTCGTTTGGCTCCATGGCATCATTTCCTGTCCTGGCTCATTTCCTGTCTGCTGAAGAGCCAGGACAGGTAATGCCGGACAGCTGTGCCACCGCTACAATTTTTAATTTTTTTTTAAAAAACAGCTGATTTCTTGCAGTAGGGTGGCGGGCTGAATCAGGGGCTGGGGGCCGTGTGTGCGCCCGCGGGCCGCCTGTTGGACAGGCCAGGGCTATATAAAGACCCATCTTAACTGGTATGTGGAAGTGAGACTTAGTAGTCTGAGTCCCCCCTCGGGGGTTGAGAAGAGCGGGGTAAAAATGCTGGAAATAAAATAAATAGATACTAATCAACAAGAGTTATTCGTTCCTGAAGTTTATTGTCAACACTACAGATGAGAGCTTTGAATATCATCGCACCCACTCACCAATGTTCCCAAAGGGTAAAATGCAATACACTGCCAGAAGGCTGCGTCTGTGAAAGCAGATTGTCACCAGACAACAACTTTTCCTAGTCTAATTTCACTTTAGATTCTGAGTGGATAAATAACATTGACTGTGTCAATATTATGCCATAGTTTTCCTTTTAGAACTTCTCTCTGACTTCATACAAACTCACTGTATTTCTCAAGTAGCTCTTCCCTGACCCCTAGTGGGAAAAGGAAGGCACTGCAGCACCTTGCATAAAGGATAGAGCAGATCTGCCAAATTTTGGGAAAAATTTAAGCCAATGTGGCCCATCCACTATATATATGCAATAATAATAATAATAATAATACTAATAATAATTGTTGCATAACAGGGTCTGTTGCATAATGTCATGTACTCCAGTACAAAATATCACCCCATGTTTATTATTTTCCATTTACAATTGTATTTATTCCAGTGTTCTAACTCCATATGTTCCCAATGTATAACACCATTCCATGAGTATAATTCAATGACATAGAATAATAGAATCGTTGAATAATAGAGTGGGAAGAGACCACGTGGGCCATCTAGTCCAAGCCACTGCCGTGCAGGAAAAGACCATCAAATGTCTATAATTCTGGCATTCCAGTGTATAACACCATTTTGTGTTTATAATTCCAAATGGACAACTGTATGTATTCCAGTTAATAAATTAGATATTTAGGGGTTGCAATTTGTCGCCGAGCCTTCATGAGCCACGCCATTATGTCAAACGACATTATGTCCTGCACGCTCCCACGTCATCACGATACAGCATGACCCGCCTGCTGGCTGATGCACTTCCGGGTTCACGGGACGCTGCAGGGATTTATTTGCCGAGGTGCTCATATAGTGCAATTGGAAAGGTGGGACGCTTCATGGTAGGTGCCGGGCATCCCAGCCTCACCACCTCCTTCCCGCACCAGTGTCACGTGGATTTCTCACGGACAATCTAGAGTGGGACCTTGGGACTTCTTACTTCTTACTTTGGACTTGTTAGCCCCGGTTTGTATATATTGATTGCCCAGATTACTATTATTTTATTTTATTTATTTATTATTCGGGCTTCTATGCCGCCGACTCCCTGAGGCTCGCGGCGGCTTACAGGAACCGAAGGGCACAGTAAAATACAGGCAATAAGCAGTTAAAAACAATTAAAAACAACAGCAGTACAGTAATTAATAACACAGTTAAAACAATGAACAGCACATCATCCTCAAAGACGAATAGATGGCGGGGCATGGGCAGGACTTACTCACCAAGGCCTGCTTAAACAGGTATGTTTTACAGGCCCGTCTAGCGGGAGCAAGTCCTTCATAGCCCGAGTTCCGTCCGGGAGGGCGTTCCACAGGGTAGCAGTCAGCCTTGCGAGTTTAGCTGAAGGTATCTCCAGGAGATTGGAGTCCTCAGACCGAAGTGATCTCGGAGGGCAATATGGGGTGAGACGGTCCCTCAAATACGCTGGCCCCAGGCCGTGTAAGGCCTTAAAGGTGAGGACCAACACTTTGAAGGTGATCCGGTGCTCAATTGGCAGCCAGTGCAGATCCTGCAAAACAGGTGTTATGTGGGCGCCAGCTGGCATGCCAGACAGGAGCCGGGCGGCAGTGTTCTGCACTAGCCTGAGCTTCGGGTCACCGACAGAGGAAGGCCAGCGTGAGCGTGTTGCAGTAATCCAGCCTTGAGATGACTGTGGCTTGGATCACCGTGATTATTGTGATTGTGGGAGCTGTCACCTAGGTTGACCATTGATTTAGACCAGGGGTGGGCAATTATTTTTTCCAAGGGGCCACACGAGAGCCAAAAAATATTATGGAGGGCTGCACCTAAAGGCTGAACTACATTATTATTTATTTATTTGCTTACTTACTATATTTACTATATATTACACATCATTAATATTAACATATTAATATATCAAGAAATATTCATATATTATTAGTATTAATATCATAATTATTATATTATAGTATACCGTATTTTTCGCTCTATAAGACGCACCTGCTGATAAGACGCACCTAGATTTTAGAGGAGGAAAATAGAAAAAAGTATTTTGAGCCAAAAGTGGGGGCTGGTTGCTGTATGGGACACTACATGTACATGTATGTGGGGTTGCCCTAAAGTTGCACAGCCCCACATACATGTACATGAATGTGTTAAACGGACCCGGGGAGGAGCAGGAGGAGGGAGGCCACGAGGCGGCCCCCATGGAGCAGCGCGCGGCAGCAGCAGCAGCAGCAGCGGAAGGGCCCGAAGCCAGGCGCATCTTCGTGATGTCGCCGTCGCGCCTCTGCCGAGGAGGAAGGGGGAGGAAGGCCTCGCCAGCCGCGCTGTAAGGACGCCCGGAAGAGGCCGGAGGGAGGAGGGAAGGAGGAAGAGGCCGCAGCGCCTCCGCAGGGCTCCCTCCCTCCGGCGTCTCTCCTTCCGGGCCTCCTTGCAGCGCGGCGGCGAGGCCGCCCTCCCCCTTCCTCTCGGCAGAGGCACAGCAGTGGCGTCATGAAGCGCCTCTGGCTTTCGGGCCCTTCCGCTGCTGCTGCTGCTGCCACCGCTGCGTCTTCATGGGGGCCGCCTTGTGGCCTCCCCTCTCCTCCCTCCTCGGGTCCGTGGTGGCGAGCCCGCCCCGTGAGTCCCCTCTTCCGCCCCGTTCCTCCACGCCTGCTGTCCGGGACACTATCGTCACCCCCCTCTGCTCCAGCACCTCCCCCCACACACCTCCCTGCCTGCATCTTCGCTCCATAAGATGCGGCTGATTTTTCATCCTACTTTGGGAGGAAAAAAACTGCGTCTTATGGAGCGAAAAATACGGTATATATAGACATAATATGTTAAAATTAAAATATAACATTATTATATTATATTATTTGTTATATTATTACTAGCTGACCTGGCCACGCTTCGCTGTGGCTTTTTCTTTCCTTCCTGATTTAATTTCGTTCCCTCTCCTTCTATCCATCCTTTTTTTTTCTTTCTTCTTTTCTCCTTCGATCCTTCCTTTCTTTTTTACTCTTTCGTTCTTGGGGGTGTGAAGGGGGGGTTTCGCGGTGTCGCCTTGCTCTCAGCAGCAGTCAGTGGCCCTCTGCGTGGCTGTGGGAGGCCAGCGTCCCCACACCTCCTTTGTCTTTTCCCTCCGTACTGTGGAGGGTATCTATGTGGTGAGGAGGCTCCGCTCTCCCAGTGGAGAGCAGGTACAGGCTCTGTTTTTCGGCCACACTCCGGAGCCCTCCATGCGGTCGCCGGGGCTTCCTGACGGGCACCATCTGGAGTTGGGGGTTTTCCGGCAGTAAGGGGCGGGACTTGCTGTTTCAGTCCTGGAAGGTTAGTCAACTACATCTCCCAGAAGGCTCTGGGCGGGTCGCTGGGAAACGGGACGGCGCGGCCTTCTGGAAGTGTAGTTGACTTACCTTCAGCGCCTGCATGGAGGCGGGTCGCGGGAGGCTTTTCCCGCTGCGTTCTCGGCCTCTGTAGGCGGCTGCCTTAGTGTTTGGGACCCGGGCCGCGGCGCCGTTGTTGGCCTTTTGTCCCTCTCCTCGGGGCCAAGGATGCGGCGGAGAAGGCGTCCAAGGCGGCAGCCGGGTGTCCCGTGTTGAGGAGCGGCGTGGAAGCGGCGGAGGTGGTGGGTAAGGTGTCGGTGGCGCGGGTGGGAGGGAGGAGGAGGGCCGGGGGCCAAGGGGGCCGGGGTGGGAGGGTGGGTTGTAGGAGGAGGATGTGCGGGGCGTTGCGGCGTGGATGCGGCGGAGGAGGTGGGCATGGCGGCGGTGTCACGTGGCCGGGTTCTAGAGTGTGTTGGGTTGTGTGATGTGTTTTTGGCGGCCATTTTGTGTCTATGGTGTTTTTGCGCATGCGTAGCAATGTGTTTTGGGGAATGTGTTGGGGGGTTCTGTTTGTGTTTTGGTTGTTTTTGTGGGTGGGTGATGTACCTCGGGGTGGGGATGAGTGGCCCTGGGTTTTGTTGTGTGTGTGGGGAATGTAGTTTTGGCGTGCATTTGCCCCTTTGCACGACCATTTTCCTTTTATATATATAGATTATAAAATTATTATAAAATAATAATAAAAACCACTAAAATAAAATAAAATAAAATTTAAGACGACAAGGTGTGAACCAAGATGAAGGCTGGCATCCTCAAGATCCCAGTGTAGCTGCAGTTTATGACAGCGAAGGCCAGGGTTTCTTATTGGCTTTGCTCTCCCATCGCCCCCGGACCAATGACAGACAGGCTCGTTCTGGAACCTCGAGGAGGGCCGGCCCCATTCCAAGGCAGAACCGGTTGCCGGGGCAACAGCCTTTCTCAGCCTCCGTGCACGCGGGTGGGAGGGAGGCTGCTTGGGCCTCTGCCATCCCATTCTGGAAGGGATTGCCGAAGCCACGCCCAGGCCTCATGCTGGTTTGGGATTCAGCCACCTGCCGGCCTGGGAGGTGGGGACTCACTCAGGTTCCCCAGCTGATCGCCCTGTGGGGCCAAGAGGAAGGGGTGCCACCATCCAATCGCGGGCTCTGTGGGGCCTGTGTTGGCAGACAGGTGGAGGAGTGGCGGCTTTGGAGCGATCCTGGCCTGCAGGGGGAGCACTCGGCAATCTGAGGTGGCTCATCACCGTGGCAACCCGGAAGACGATCAAGTCTTCCAGTTCGCCACGCCGATCAGCCCCCGCAGGTCGCAGAGTGCTGCCGCTGCAGGCACGGATCGCCTGCGCTAGGGATGGCAGGCACTCCAAAGCTGCCGCTCCTCCGCCTGTCTGCCAACACGGGCCCCACAGAGCCCGCGATCGGATGGCGGCAGCGGCACCTCTTCCCCTTGGCCCCGCCCAAGGCACCCTTCTCCCGGGCTGCATAGATCCGGCTACCGGGCCAGATTTGGCCCGCAGGCCGTAGGCTCCCCGCCCCTGATTTAGACTATATAATCTCCCTGCTAATTGTGGGGGGTTGCATTTGGCCAAACCCTATGCCATTTTGGGTGCCCGCCCCCAATCCGTTTTTCAGGAACCTCACAATTTGGCGGGGGGGTGGGTGGGTGGGTGAATGTGTCATGAATGACTTTTCAATCCTGGATCTATCTCAGTTTCCTGGCCAGCTGTAGACTCCCATTGATTGGTGTTGACAAACACAGGGCTTGTGTTGACTTCCTTCTTAACATAAGGAATGTTGCAAACATTTCATTAACTTGAAAGAACCATTGTCACCGTTTTTATCAGAGTTTACTTTTCAATTCTCATTAGCAACTTTTAATTACAGTCCAGCAAGTAGGTAGTTAGTCATCGCAGGCCTTAATATTATACTGGTTTCTCCAAAGTTATTAAGTCCATTCATTCATCCTTCCATTCATTCCCACGCATTATTTTAAATTCATATTTATCAAATCTGCAATGATATTTTCGTGACAGGGTTTTTTTTTTGTTTTTTGTTTAGTCCAGCAGCTGAAAGATCTGTTTTGGCTCCGGGAAGATCCAGTCCATTATCTGCAATAGGGGAACTTCCCAGGCTCCCCTTTCCATCATGTTTAGGGCATAAGTCTTAAGATCCCACTTTTTCTGGGATCCTTTCTCCTCAGATCCTTCAATAAGACCTTGTTTTAAGGCATCAGACTTAATAAACCACCCTTTCTGGCATTGTTTGCCCGGAGGTTTAGCACAGCGGTTAGAACAACAGCTGCTAAAGATCTTATCAACCGAACGTTACAGGTTCGAGACCCTAGGCTGGCTTGGGCAGTCAGCTGTCAGCCCTGCCTCTGCTTACCTAAGCCAGTGTTTCCCAACCTTTTTGGGGCCGAGGAACACTTTCAACATTTAAAAAATCCTGGGGTACACCACCAACCAAAATGACACAAAATGACACTCTAACACAGTAATACATATAGTTAACTGACCTTGAGTTTCGGAGTTGTAGTTCACCTACATCCAGAGAGCACGCTGGACTCAAACAATGTTGGACCAGGACCAAACTTGGCATGAATACTCAATATACCCAAAAGTGAACACAGATGGAGTTTGGGGAAAATAGACAGGGAGCCGGAGAGAGGCTGAGAGCGGTTTCGCACGCACCGAAGTGGAGGGGGAGGAACGGGGCCCTGCGGGGAGCCGTTCTCCCGGTTTGCGGCTTCGCTGGACTTGGTGGAGCCGTGAACTGGGAGAAAGGCTCCCCGCAAGGAAATGGAGGAGATGCATTGCGGGCCCTGGTTGCTTCCAAAACGCGGCTTGGAAGCAGCGAGGCCCCGAGATTTACCCCGTTTCCCCAGGTCTCCCTCACAAGCGGAGGTAGACCATTCACAAGCGGAGGTAGACCATTCACAAGCAGAGGTAGACCATTCACAAGTAGAGGTAGACCATTCACAAGCGGAGGTAGACCATTCACAAGCGGAGGTAGACCATTCACAAGCAGAGGTAGACCATTCACAAGCGGAGGTAGACCATTCACAAGCGGAGGTAGACCATTCACAAGCGGAGGTAGACCATTCACAAGCGGAGGTAGACCATTCACAAGCGGAAGTAGACCATTCACAAGCGGAGGTAGACCATTCACAAGCAGAGGTAGACCATTCACAAGTGGAGGTAGACCATTCACAAGCAGAGGTAGACCATTCACAAGCGGAGGTAGAGCCCGGGGAAATGGAGGAGATGCATCTCGGGGCCTGGTTGTTTCCAAACCGCAGTTTGGAAACAACCAGGCCCCGAGATTTCCTCCGTTTCCCCAGGTCTCCCTCACAAGCGGAGGGAGAGCCTGGGGAACAGGCCCTGCCTGGGAGCTGGGTTTGTCCGGCTCGCGTCTTCCGCTGGGCCTGGCGGAAGACACGAGCTCGCCAAACCCGGCTCCCAAGTAGGGCCACGAACTGGGAGAAAGGCTCCCCGAGGTCCCCAGACTCCCGCCTCCTCCTCTAGAAGTGAGCCCACAGGATAGACTCTATTTTGTGGGCTCACTTCTGGAGGAGGAGAGCATCGCCTGGCCCCTCCCCTCCTGAGCCTCCACTGCCTCTCTAGGTACTAGAGAGGCAGGGAAACCAGAAAACCTCAGAGGGGGAAGAAAGGGGGAGAGAGGTTTTCTCACGGCACACCAGCTGATCGCTCAGGGAACACTAGTGTGCCGCGGAACAGTGGTTGGGAAACACTGACCTAAACAGTCAAAAACAGCCTAGCTGTGAGTAGAGAAATTAGGGACCGCTTTGCGGGGGAGGACTTGCATAACGCCAATAAATAAGGAAGACCGATTACCGGAAAGGTGGAAGTCCTAACGGGCTGGCAAGCTCTTCATCATAGGAGGATGTAGCAACAGCACCCCCTGTGGCACAATGGAGCAACAGCACCCCGGTGATACAACTGGAAGAACCTGGAAGAACCTGGCTCAACTGGAAAAGAACCTCCTACTGTATATGTTGTATTTATTTATTTATTTATTTATTATTTCACATTTGTCTGTCCCCCGTCCCCCCCAACGGCTCGGGGCGACTTACAACAGTTCGTAAAATACAATTGTCAGATAACTCATAATAACTCACAGTAATACCATTAAGATGGAATTACAATTAGAACAGTTGAAGCAACAAATGGAGTCGCAGTGGGCTGACAGCTAGGCGGTGTGAGCTACAGTTTAGCTAACTCCGAAGGCTTGTTGGAACAGCAATGTCTTAACTGCTCTCCTGAACGGGAGGAGGCCCTGGGTGGCACGGATGCCGGCGGGCAGTGCGTTCCACATGGTAGGGGCTGCAACAGAGAAAGCCCGGCGGCGGGTTGCGGACAGATGGTAGGTCCTCACATTTGGGATGACCAGGAGGTTTAGCTCTTCGGAGCGCAGTGATCTGGTGGGATGATATGGGACAAGGCGGTCCCGCAGGTACACTGGCCCCAGACCATGTAAGGCCTTAAAAGTCAGGACTAACACTTTGAAGGCAATCCGGCATTCAATTGGGAGCCAGTGCAGTTCGCGCAGGATTGGCGTGATGTGGTGGCCAATCGGGACCCCTGCCAGGAGTCGCGCTGCAGCGTTCTGCACCAGCTTGAGTCTCCGGATTACCGACAGAGGAAGGCCAATGTAAAGAGCGTTCCAGTAGTCCAGCCTCGAGATGACCGTGGCTTGGATCACTGTGGCTAAGTCGCGCCGGGACAAATAGGGGGCCAGCTTCCTCGCCTGGCGAAGATGGAAAAATGCTACCCTGCTGACGCTGGAGACGTGGGCCTCCATCGACAACAGGGGGTCCAAGGTTACTCCTAAGCTTTTAACAGAGGGCGACGGACATAATGTCACGCCGTCCAGGGTTGGAAGCTGAACATCCCTACAGCCCGGAGGACCCAGCCACAGGATCTCCGTCTTTGCCGGATTCACCTTCAACCTACTGGCTCGCAGCCATCCAGTGACGGCCTCAAGGCAACGATGGAAATTATCGAGTACGGATTCGAGGCTGCCCTCCATCTTCAAGATAAGCTGGGTGTCATCAGCGTACTGATGGCACACCAGCCCAAAACTACGCACCAGCTGGGCAAGTGGTCGCATATAGATGTTAAATAAGAGGGGGGAGAGAATAGCCCCTGAGGAACCCCGCAAAGAAGCGGGAACCCCTGGAGACATCCTTGCCCCTCCTCACTCGTTGTAGCCGGTTCCGGAGGAAGGAGGTCACCCAATTAAGGGCTGTCCCCCTAACTCCGGCCCTGGCCAGGAAGTGAGACAATACATCATACTCGACTGTATCAAACGCCGCTGTGAGGTCCAATAACACGAGCAGCGCCGATCCGCCCTGAGCCAGGTGGCAGCGCAACTTATCCGAGATGGAGACCAGGACCGTCTCCGTCCCATGCCCGGACGGAAGCCGGACTGGAAGGGGTCTAGCCCTTGTATGTGATGTATGTCAAATATAAAATTGCAGGGATTGTCTGCTTGTATGTGTACTGTAATCCGCTCTGAGTCCCCTTCGGGGTGAGAAGGGTAGAACATAAATAAAGTGTATTGTTGTTATTATTATTATTAGTTGGATTTTATTATTTTCTTTTAATTAGTATTACGTATTTTAATTTTATGCCCGGCGTACTAGACGACCCCCTCAACTTTTAATAAGATTTTTCAGGCCTAAAAAGTCATCTAGTACCCCAGAATATACGGTAATTGTTTGTTAACCTTTATCCATAATTGATTGTAGTTTAATTGTATTATTAAACTCATTGCCCATTGAGATTAGACAAGCCCCCACCCTGAAAACTTTCAAGAAGAACCTCAAAACTTGGCTTTTCCGTTGCACTTTTGGAGAGTGATCTTCCCTTCCCCCCTAATGTTTGTCCCCACACTTCTCTGTCTCTGCCCATATGACAGCCAGTCTCTCCTACTCCGTTGGGTATGAGTTTCTCCCCTTTTAAATATTTCTGTTTTATGTCTACCTCATCCAGAGTTTTTATCATTGTACGTACTCTTACACATCTGGCCCGCCCTTTATGATTGTGTTTGATTTTTTGTTGTATTGTCGAGCATTGTTTATTGTATTTTATGCCTTATTTATTATGTTTTGTTTTAGGCTTTTGGTTTTATTTTATTGTAATGCACTATTCGGCATGGCCTAATGTAAGCCACCCCGAGTCCTCATCGGGGAGATGGTGGCGGGGTAGAAATAAATATTATTATTATTCTGGTGGATGGAGTTTCTAAAACAGGGCTGCCCAGGAA
Organism: Anolis apletophallus; assembly: GCA_030556195.1. Classification (NCBI taxonomy): domain Eukaryota; kingdom Metazoa; phylum Chordata; class Lepidosauria; order Squamata; family Anolidae; genus Anolis; species Anolis apletophallus. Next base: position 137,827,099 of record JARBWK010000010.1, on the reverse strand, counting down.
GTCGATCGCGATCGACCAGACGATCCCGGGACTGAAGGAGGTTGATCCCAGCTGGATGTGGCACTTCTCAGAGGGGGCGGAGCCAGGCCGCACCAAGCCCCGCCCCCTCACCCAGCTTCGGCACTCCCAGAAGCTGCTCCAGCCTTGAGGAGGGCAGGGCCAAGCCAGCCTTGTGCTAGCTATGTCACCACTGGCTTGGCACTGCCATCCTCAAGCCTGGAGAAGCTGCTGGGAGCTCCAAAGCCAGAGGGGAGGGGGTGGGGCATGGCACGGACTGGCTCTGCCCCCTCTGGCTTCCACTTTACCAGCCGCTTCTCCAGGCTTGAGGATGGCAGTGCCAAGCCAGCCTTGTGCTAGCTATGCCACCACTGGCTTGGCACTGCCATCCTCAAGCCTGGAGAAGCTGCTGGTAGAGCTCCAAAGCCAGAGGGGCGGGGGCGGGGCTTGGCACGGCCTGGCTCTGCCCCCTCTGGCTTCCGCTTTACCAGCAGCTTCTCCAGGCTTGAGGATGGCAGTGCCAAGCCAGCCTTGTGCTAGTTATGTCACCACTGGCTTGGCATTGCCATCCTCAAGCCTGGAGAAGCTGCTGGGAGCACCAGCCAGCGGGGAGGGGGCGGGGCTTGGTGTGGCCTGGCTCCGCCCCCTCTGGCTCCACCCTGCCCCCTCCCCTCCCCTCTCCAGCCTTGAGGAGGTAGGTAGATCTTTCTGACTTGGTTTTATTATAAGTAGCTCGCATGCTGAAAAAGTGTTGGCACCCTTCTTCTAAAAGCACTCCCAAGAGGCCGAAAAGGACGGGGGGACATTTTGCAGCCAGAGGCGGGAGGCTCCACCCCGGCTGCAAAATGTTCCCACGTCCTTTTCGACCTCTTGGGAGTGCATTTACCAATAGCGCATGCGCGAAACTAGCTGGCTGCGTGCATGCATGCTCCGGGGCGCCATCTCCACCAGGTTGGAGAGCCAGGGGGTGCCAATTTTTTCACGCTTACTACTATTTTTTACCTTTGTCTGGTCCTGGGTATAAATAAAGTATTATTATTATTATTTATACATCACAACCTTACAGGGATATCAAGAATACCTAGATATAAAATAATAATATTCAGCACCACACATCTTGGGTAGGGTTGCCATTTTTTGATATAAGAAATAAGGGAAATTTACGGGATTTTTCACAAAAATAAGGGACACTTCATTAAAAACTTGAAACTCAAACGTTAGGTATAAATAGTTTTATTAACAGAATAAGATAATGATTGAAACTCACAAAAGAAACTGACTTACACCCTCTTAACAGGACATGGTATGTTTCTGCATGCTTTCTCATGCAGAAAAAACATTATCAGAACTACCTAATTTTCTCCATCTGCATTTAGTACTTGACTTTGCTGACTTTAAAAGTGCACTGTCTAAACATTAACATAAAATAAATGTTATAAGACAGTACATCTTCATGATTATTATGTCAATAGTTAATGGTGTAGTATAGCAGGGCTGTCCAACTTCTACCGGCCCAGGGGCCTGAATTCCAGTCACTGATGACCTGGGGGGCCGAAGGGTCTGCCCCCGCCCTCGGCTCCACCCCCGCCCTGCCCCCGCCCCTCCCCTGGCTCCAATTTACTTACAATTCATAAGAGGCATCCATACAATCAAATCTAATCTTTTACTAAGGGGAAATGCAGGGAGGGAATACATAAGGGGCATCCATACACAATTACATAATAATAACATAAAGGTTAGCCTACCTTCCCAAACGCGCAGGATCCAGGAGTAGCCGGACCACGAGCAGAGGTGACGACCAACTGAGGCAGCAGCTGAGAAGGTCCAAATCGCATCTGCGTGGGCCGCAGGGGTTAAGTAGTCGAGATTTCGGCAACAGGAGTATCGCGAGACTATGGAAGCCACACGGGATTTCGCTCTCAACGCAGCCGTGATCTCGTTGAGAGCGAAATCCCGTGTGGCTTCCGTAGTCTCGCGATACTTGCCCGGAACCCGGAAGTGGGTAATTTTTAAAAATATTATTATTTAATTTTTTAAAATTTTTATTAAAAAGCTTAGGGGGCTGCAGGGAAGGGGCTGGGGGCCGTATACGGCCCCCGGGCCGCCGGTTGGGCAGCCCTGTAGTACACTATGGGTTACACAGCATTGTATAGTATTGGGATGCACAGCTAGGCCTATTTTAAGAGTAACTCTCAAGCAACCAGAAACTATCTTTATCCAAAATGATCCAACATTCCCTTTGGGTAACGGTTAATTAGTCTACTGTACTTTGAAAAAGTCCTGTATCGTCTCTTCCTTCCAACGGGGACGCAGACTGCATTGCGAGTTGGAATCCCCGGGCAGGCATTGCCGTGGAAACCGCAGCGTGCAACTTCCTCTGGTCAACCCCGCCCAGTCCTGTCCTGCTAGTCAAAAATAAGGGACAGGGCCTGAAAAAACGGGACACACATTTTAGGGCCAAAATAAGGGACGTCCCTTAGAATAAGGGACATATGGGAACCCTAATCTTGGGGGAAAAGAAACAAGGATGTGGGCATGATTTATTAAAAAGCCCTAGGTCACAAAATATTGGTTCTTGTATTGCAGAAGTATTTTTTAAGCATACAGTAGGGTCAGAAAATGTACAGTAGGAAAATGTTGCAGCTTGGAAATGGGGTCGGGATTAGAAGACATTATGTACTGGAGATCCAAGCTTTGGAAAAGCCATAATCATAAGAAACCCTTTGCAGAAGACTTAAAAAAATTATTCAAAAACCTTGTTCTTATAGGAGAGATACTAATTTTGGGAGCAAATGTTTAATGAGACATGAACAGATAACTGTATTGCTGAACTAAGATTCATACATTGTCATTGGAGTACAGTGGCCAAGAGCTACTGGCATCTATAGAAAATAGGCCATGACAAGGTGTTTGCATGGAGCAATGTACACTTTCTTCTTTTTTTCCTCTCTTAATCTGAGGTGTCTCGGGGCTATTCATGCCGTTGAAAACCTGCTTTCAAAACCCTGTATTTCAAGTCTCTGCCCACTTACTGGACAACTTGAAGTATTTGTACTTAAATTAAGATCATTATGTTGATCGAGCTAAGCAATCGGTCTTGCAGTGGCAGTTCTACACTGTAGTTACAACAAATGTGCAACAGTAAATTATGCTCCTCTAGTCAACGCAGGCCAATAAGAAGTCAGCTCGTAAAATATTGCTGAAATGTTTCTAAAAGTTCAATTTGCTAACAAGTTCTTTAGATGGTCTTTTGTGCCCCTGCTCCAGTTTTTAAAAATTTAATGTAGATCTTCAAGCACCCTTATTTTCTTCTATCACATCTTCTATTATCTATATCAGGGCTGTCCAACAGGCGGCCCGCGGGCCATACACGGACCCCCAGCCTGTTGGACACGGCCCCCGCTACCCTCCTGAAAGAATTCCTTTTTTTAAAAAAAATATATTTTTAAAAAAATATATTTATTTTTTTAAAAAATATTTATTTTTTAAAAAAATATTTATTTTTTTAAAAATGGTGGGGGAGGGGGGAGGCAGGGCAGGGAGACGGAAGGGAGCCAGCTCCTCCTCCTTGCCGCGCCCCTCCGTCCCCTCTCCGCCCCGCCGCTGTGATCTGGTTCGCTGGTCCTCCCTTCCTCCTCCTCCTCCTTCCCCCCGGTGCTACGGCGATCGGGACACCGGCGGCGCCGGGAAGGGCGGGAGGGAGTGAGGGGGCGGGCCTCCTCCTCCTTCCCGGCACCGCTGGTGTCCCGATTGCCGCGGCGGCAGGGGGGGAAGGAGGAGGAGGGATCCTCCCTTCCTCCTCCTCCTCCTTCCCCGCCGCAGCAGCGATCGGGACACCAGCCGTGCCGGGAAGGGCGGGAGGGAGCGAGGGGCGGGGCCTCCTCCTCCTTCCCAGCGCCGCTGGTCACCCAGCCCTGCCCGCTCCCTTCCTCCTCCTCCGTCCCGCCTCCCCCAGCGCACCAATCGGGAATGCTGGGGGAGGAGGCGGGCCTAAAGGGGAGGAAGGGAAGCACTTCCCTTCGTGGCCCTCCATAGGCCCGCCTACTGTTTCTGCCTCTCCCCTGCGCTCTGGTCGGTGCGCCGGGGGGGAGGCGGGATGGAGGAGGAAGCTGGCATGTCCCTTTCGCTGGAAGGGCGAAGCCATGGAGGGCTCTCCTTGGCTTTGCCCTTCCTGCTAAATGGACACGCCAGCCTCAGAAGCAGCGATTTCCCCGCTTCCGAGGCTGGCGTGACCCTTTCGCTGGAGGGGCGAAGCCATGGAGGGCTCTCCTTGGCTTTGCCCTTCCTGCTAAATGGACACGCCAGCCTCAGAAGCAGCGATTTCCCCGCTTCCGAGGCTGGCGTGACCCTTTCGCTGGAGGGGCGAAGCCATGGAGGGCTCTCCTTGGCTTTGCCCTTCCTCTTAAAGGGAGACGCCCGCCTCAGAAGCAGCGATTTCCCGCTCCGAGGCTGGCGTGTCCCTTTCGCTGGAGGGGCGAAGCCATGGAGGGCTCTCCTTGGCTTTGCCCTTCCTGCTAAATGGACATGCCAGCCTCAGAAGCAGCGATTTCCCCGCTTCCGAGGCTGGCGTGTCCCTTTCGCTGGAGGGGCGAAGCCATGGAGGGCTCTCCTTGGCTTTGCCCTTCTTCTTCTTAAAGGGACATGCCAGCCTCCCCGCTTCCCCGCTTCCGAGGCTGGCGTGTCCCTTTAGCCCGGCATGATGCTTGAGGGGCCGTGACTGGGGGCGTGGCCGGGGGCGTGGCCGGGCGTGGGGCCGGAGCGGCCCCCCAGGTCATCAGTGACCGGAATTACGGCCCTTGGACTGGTAGAAGTTGCACAGCCCTGATCTATATACTGTGTGTTGGTATTCTATTAATCTGTTCATGAAGTTCCCAACTTGTGATATTTAAGTTTTTGAGGAGATACATTCCTGAACTTACCAATGGAAAGAGCAAAACATGGATAATAGCAAATCCTACTGAAATAATGACGTCCACAAGAACAGTAGTTCCCTACCTTTGGTCCTCCAAGTATTTGGGACTTCAGCTCCCATAATTTATTTATTTATTTAAAACTTTTATATCTCTATCTTCTCACCTCTGTAGATCGCAGGAGTGTTTGGCGTTGTTCAACCGCAATATGGACAAGTTTTTGCACTGTTTCGAGACCATGGACAAAACGTGGATCCACCACAACACACCAGAGACCAAACAGCAGTCAAAACAGTGGGTTTCTCGGGGTGAATCGGGGCCAAAGAAGGCCAAGGTGGGTTTGTCAGCCAATAAAGTCATGGCGACCGTTTTTTGGGATGCAAGCTTTATAATCCACATTGACTCCCTTCAAAAGGGTAAAACCATCAATGGCGAATATTATGCCAACTTATTGGGTCGGTTTAATGAGGATTTGGGGGAAAAACGACCGCATTTGGCCAAGAAAATGTTCTTTGCACCAGGACAATGCAAGGATGCATACATGTGCAGTTTCCATGGCAACAATCCATGAATTGGGATACAAATTGCTCCTCATCTGCCCTATTCTCCGGATTTAGCCCCGAGTGACTATTTCTTGTTTCCAAACCTGAAGAAATGGCTCGGGAAAGAGATTTGACTCAACAATGAAATCATCTCACAAACAAATACCTTGTTTTGATGACCTCGACAAATCTTTTTTTTTTTTTTTTTGTGGAAGGGATAAAAACTGGAGAAAGGTTGGTCAAAGTGTATTGAGCTCAAAGGAGAATACGTTGTAAATTAAAATGATTTCTTTATCCAAAAACCTGTGGTTTGTTCATAGAGGCACTGAGCTATTGACCCGCCCTCGTATATTTATTTATTTATTTATTTGGTTTAATATACCGCTCTCTCCGGAGCTCAGAGCGGTTTCCAGAGATAAAATCAGATAAAACATATTAACGTATAAAACCAATAAAAAATCCCAATTAACCCCATTCCCAATAAAACAACCATATACAGCATAATGGCATGACGGTGACGTGGCAGAGTGCAGATTATGGCGGGCACCAGCCAAAGCCGAATGCCTGCCTGAATAGCCAGGTCTTAACGGCTCTGCGAAATGGCATCAGGTCCCATGTGGTTCGAATCTCCTCAGGCAAGGAGTTCCACAGAGTCGGCGTAGCCACAGTAAACGCCCTCTGCCGCATACTAGATAACCTGTAGGTCTTGATACCAGGTACCTCCAATAAGTTGAGCCCCTCTGAACGCAGTGATCTCGTGGGCACATACGGGGTATATACAAAACATATGAATTACTTACGACTAACAAGTAAAAAATGAAGATTTGCACACCCCTAATAATCACTTTCCATTTTATTTATTTATTTATTATTTCGCATTTGTCTGTCACCCCCCAACGGCTCGGGGCGACTTACAACAGTTAAGTAAAATACAATTGTCAGATAACTCATAAACCACAGTAATACCATTAAGATGGAATTACAATTAGAACAGTTGAAACAACAAATGGAGTCGCAGTGGGCTGACAGCTAGGCGGTGCGAGCTACAGTTTAGCTAACTCTGAAGGCTTGTTGGAACAGCAATGTCTTAACTGCTCTCCTGAACGGGAGGAGGCTCTGGGTGGCACGGATGCCGGCGGGCAGTGCGTTCCACATGGTAGGGGCTGCAACAGAGAAAGCCCGGCGGCGGGTTGCGGACAGATGGTAGGTCCTCACATTTGGGATGACCAGGAGGTTTAGCTCTTCGGAGCGCAGTCATCTGGTGGGATGATATGGGACGAGGCGGTCCCGCAGGTACACTGGCCCCAGACCATGTAAGGCCTTAAAAGTCAGGACTAACACTTTGAAGGCAATCCGGCATTTTATTTATTTATTTATTATTCGGGCTTCTATGCCGCCGACTCCCTGAGGCTCGCGGCAGCTCACAGGAACCGAAGGTACAACTACACACAAGCAATGCGATAAAACATCTAAAACAGTTAAAACAGCAAAATACAAAACCCCCAGGTACAGTTCAGAAATTAGACAACGTGACACCCCAGGACAGCGGCTACAGCGGAACGTGGGCAGGACCTACTCACTGAAGGCCTGCTTAAACAAATAAGTTTTGCAGGCGCGTCTAAACGGGAGCAGGTCCTTTATAGCCCGCGTTCCAGCCGGGAGGGCGTTCCACAGCATTCAATTGGGAGCCAGTGCAGTTCGCGCAGAATTGGCGTGATGTGGTGGCCAATCGGGACCCCTGCCAGGAGTCGCGCTGCAGCGTTCTGCACCAGCTTGAGTCTCCGGATTACCGACAGAGGAAGGCCAATGTAAAGAGCGTTACAGTAGTCCAGCCTCGAGATGACCGTGGCTTGGATCACTGTGGCTAAGTCGCGCCGGGACAAATAGGGGCCAGCTTCCTCGCCTGGCGAAGATGGAAAAATGCTACCCTGCTGACGCTGGAGACGTGGGCCTCCATCGACAACAGGGGGTCCAAGGTTACTCCTAAGCTCTTAACAGAGGGCGACGGACATAATGTCACGCCGTCCAGGGTTGGAAGCTGAACATCCCTACAGCCCGGAGGACCCAGCCACAGGATCTCCGTCTTTTTTTTTTTTGCATCTATACGTGGATAATAGCATAACTGCATCCTCTTTTTAAAAAACGTTTCACAATGTGTATGAAAGCAGCCTAACTGGCAGCTTTAGTGCTTGGCAAATCCCACTTGATTATATCCATCCATTTCTACTGCATCGCTAGTATATGAAATATCATTTGCTTTATGCATTGCGACTTTCATCTTCGATTTCTCTTCTACCACAATCTCACACCAAATGACACAGCTGTTTTTTTCCTGTTCTCTGTAGTCTCTTTAGTGGGTCTGAATCTGTGAGTGGTTACTGGAGAGGGGGCATAAAAATCCCACTGTGTTCAACCCATTGGTAACTAACCATACAAGGGATTATAGCCTTAACCTTTATCTTGGTTCCTGCCTCTACTCAAGACATTTAAATTCACGGACACTTTCCGCGATGATTTATTTCCTTTCTCTTAAAAAACAATTTGGACAGAGCATAAAAGATTATGACTAATCTCCAATACTGTTACAGCAGACTATATGTCCTCAGAGGTATTTTCAATGTCAAACTCCTACAAGACTATAGAAATGGGCTATTACTGCAATGGCAATTGGCCAGAAATGGGGTTCTCATTCTGGGTTATCTCATCGTGCATAATTTTTAATTCAAATTGTTAATTTAAACCAGGGCTGTCCAACTGGCGGTCCGGGGGCCGTATACAGCCCCCAGCCCCTTCCCTACGGCCCCCTAAGCTTTTTAATATATATTTTTAATCCCCAAAAAAATCCAAAAAAAATCCCAAAAAAAGTGCGCATGCGCACGGTTTTGCCCACTTTGGAAGGGCAGGGGGAGCCCCCCGTGGCTCCTCCCTCTTTCCCAAAGCATCACGCCAGCTTTGGGCGAGGGGGCGGAGCCACGGGGTGCCTCCTCGCAGCTTCGCCCTCTCCCCCAAGCGTCACAACAGCTGTTGTGGTGCTTTGGGTGAGGGGGCGGAGCCGCGGAAGCCTCGCGGCTTCACCCTCTCCCCCAAAGCGTCACAACAAATGTTGTGATGCTTTGCGCGAGGGGGCGCAGCCGTGGAAGGCTCCCCGTGGCTCCTCCTTCTCTCCCAAAGCGTCACAACATCCTCGGAAGCAGGCGAAATCGCCCGCTTCCAAGGCTATTGTGACGCTTTGGGAGACGGGCGGAGCCGCATGGCTGGGGGCGTGGCCGGGGGCATGCCCGGGGGCATGGCCGGGGCCCCCAGGTGATAACTCACCAGAAGTCCGGCCCTTGCACCGGCAGAAGTTGGACAGCCCTGATTTAAACAAAGAGCGCTCACATTACAAAGCGATATTAATCTGGGAAAAATTCATATCTTTTTTCTCTGCCGAGAAATTAGGAATAACTTTGGTACTAACGTCAGTAGCTGTTGTAGTTGAGGGGAGAGACTGGGTGTGCTTGGAAGACGTCAAGGAGTCGAAAGAGACGGGTATATAGGATATATTTCAATGGTTTAATCTTCATATAATAAAGTAAATGTTCATCCAAAGGTCAACTTAGAAGTGGAATGTGTGTCTAAATAAGTAACTATAGGTGCACTCTCTGGCCATAAGAAGTCCCAAAGAAAATCATAAGTCTATGGCACATCAATAATACATTCTTTGTGGGACGGTCAGAGAGGGAAATGGGTCAACGGTCTGAGAAAGGCCCCGCCGTTTCGCCTGTACTTAGGCTTCTTCTGGACCGGGTGAAAGTAAACAAATAGTGTGACCATTCCACTGGTCCGGTATCCTAGGAGATACAATAGTGCATATTTTGAGTCACTAATACATTTTTAAAGAGATAACACGAAACAATGATAGAGAACCCGCCAAGAAAACACCCAACAGTACATTAAATACAATATGGTACATACCAATATTATGAGTACAAATACATAGTCATCATCCTGGAATGGGTGGACACAGCCACCGGTGCAAACAGACGCCCGGACAAAGGGCTGAGGAGGAGGGCCAGTTTAAATGCGGTGTAAAGGGTAATTGAGTAGCATTAACCAAACAAAAGATTACATCAAAACCTCATTGAGATTTAATTGGTCGTTAAGACCTAAAGGCAACTCAGAACAAAGGAAATTTATCCAGGCACATTCTCGTCTGCGGAGTAGGAGTTTAACATCTTGATGTGGTAAAGGGATAATGCGCTCCAAAACCACCACCTTAAAATCATCAAAGTGGTGTGTATTCTTAAAGTGGCTGTAAAGGGCTGACGATTCATTTCGCGTTCTAAATCTAGAACAATGTTCTTGTACCCTCACTCTTAATTCACGTCCAGATTCACCTATATAGTACCTAGAACACGCACAAATTAAACAGTACACGACATTTTTTGAGTGACAGGAGGCCCCTGAGCGTAAGGTGAAAGTGTGTTTGTTACGCAAATCAGTAATCGTAGTTTGTGTCAATATATGCTTACAAATAGAGCAGTGTGTACAAGGTACAGTATGTTGTTTGGAAAGGAGTCCAGGGGTCTCCTGACGTGGACGTGTATGGACTAGGAGTTGGCGAAAGTTTGCAGTTCTTTTGAAGGCAATCATGGGAGTTTTTTCGAGGCCCGGGATGGAATCCACAATGGGCCAATGTGTAGTAACAATGCGGCGGATCTGTGTGGCGTGAGGAGAGTGGGTGAGAGGCTATACTATACGGTCGGGCGGGGTTTTGGGGCGAGAGGAAAATAATGAGGATCTGGGAGTGTTGTGCACTTTCCAAAAGCAGAGTCGAGAACGGCCCGGGGTAGCCCTAGTCAGCAGTTGGGTGGCCAGGTCGAATGCGGAGGCTTCGAAATCTCGGTCAGTGGATGAGTTCCGTTTGAGTCTGGTAAATTGGGAAAATGGGAGGCTGTTTTTAAGGGAGGGAGTATGGTAAGAGTGGTAATGAAGGTAAGAATTTTTGTGGCCATACAGGTTGGCCACAGATGGCGCTAGACTGAGGCCCATGCTGACCCCGCCTTTCTGAATGAAGAATTCTTTTTCAAAACAAAAGTAATTATAATCGAAGACTATGTCAAGGAGTTCAATAAGGAAAGGTGTAGGGGGATGATGGGGAGGGGGTCTCAAGTCTAGTAATTTGAAAATAATGGTCCTAGCCGTGGGTAAATCAACATTAGTGTATAATGAAGTAATGTTGGCAGTAACGAGGACGTCATCCGCATGAGCGGGGAGGCCCTCAATCTTGGAAATGAAATCACGTGTGTCTTGTATGAACGCTGGGGATTGTATGACAAACGGTTGAAGGAATGTATCTAGGTACACAGCCAGGGGTTGGAGTAGGGTGTTGGTGGCTCCTACAATGGGGCGCCCTGGGGGCTTAATGGGGTTTTTATGAATTTTGGGGAGGAGGTAGAAATTAGCAATAGATGGGTGGCGATTAATAAGTGAACTACCCAACTCTGGTGAGATGAAACCCTGTGCCACACCGGCCTGGACCGTGTGGGTAATGGTATTGAGAAATTTGACAGTGGGATCGGAGGGAATGGGTTGGTAAAATTGGGCATTCGATAATTGGCTGCGTGCTTCCGCTAGGTAATCATTCCTTCTAAGTAGGACTAAGGCACCCCCTTTATCCGCAGGGCGAATCACAGTGTGGGGATCGTTACCTATGTCTCTAATGCGTTGGATATCCCTCCCAGAAAGGTTAGCATGGGCCCGATCCCTAGTATGGTTAATTTTGGTGACTTCTTTAAGTACAGTATGCTCAAAAATTCATAATTTTTCAGAAATAACAGGAGGGATAAAGGAGCTCTTACCCTTCAGACGGGGAGGGATGTCACTGATGCGTTCACTTGGATGGTTGAGAAAGTGTTTTTTAAGCTGCATGGTGTGGAAGAGGGTTGCTAAGTCCTTTCGAATGTTTAAAGTAGAGCAATTGGGGGTATACACAAAAGAAAAACCTTTGTCCAAAATGTCCATGTCATGGGGGGTGAGAGAAAGATCGGATAAATTCACTATCAAGTTGCTGGGGTTTTTTCTTTGGCCTTTTGAAAATTTTTCTTCCTTTGCTGGCGAGGGGGCTGTCCCTCAGGCCTGGGGTTCCGGAAAAAATACCTAGAGCTCGAGTTGGAGTTGGTCGATCCATCAGAAAGGGCTCCTCCTTCGTCAGTGCTGCTGCCGGATGGTCTGGAATGGCCCTGAAGTGAACGTTCGAGGTAGGATCTTTGGTAAGTGCGTAGTTGCCATTTAAAGATGCGGTTGTTGGCAAAGTCATGTTGATCCCTTTTGAGTTTTTTCAGTTTGTCTTCTTTAATCTCATTATAAAGCTTGTCAACTTCAGTTTTGATGGCATCCAAGTCGACTGTTTGCAGGGGGGATCAATGGTGGCTTTTATAGCATCAATCTCTTGTTCCAGAGTGCTAAGTTCCATCATTCCTTTTTGAATGACCAAAAGCCTGAGGCTGAAAGAGAGGAGTCTGTAGTTAAAACCGCAAAACGGTCTACTCGTGAGCAAGAGTCAGATGAGGCTCAGGAAAGGAAGAGATTAAGGCAACTACTTAGCGATTCTTCTGGGGATGAAACGTTTCTGGGTTTTTCGGAGGATGATGGGAGTGGGGATGAGGAGCAGGCAATGGGAGGTTGTGATGAGGGGTCACAGAGAACTGAAGGAGACTCTAGTGAGCCCCTATCCCTCCCTGGCTTCAGCGCTACCACAGCTTCTTCAACCTTGAGGAGGGTAGTGTCAAGCCAGTTGTGGCTAGCTATGCCACCACTGGCTTGGCACTACCTCCTCAAGCCTGGAGAAGCTGTGGTAGAGTTAGCCAGAGGGGCGGAGCCAGGCCATGCCAAGGCTCGCCCCTCCTCCTGCTCCGCCCCTGCTTCTCTCTCTCAATAGATCTTTCTGACTTGGTTTTATTATAAGTAGCTCGCATGCTGAAAAAGTGTGGGCACCCCTGATCTAGAGCCTAGAGAATAAGGAGAAATTGCACATTCTCCTACAGGGCTCAGATAAAAATTCTATTAAAACTGACCCTTTTTACGCAAAACGCGCTGGTCATCCCCGAAAAGTCGAAAGCAGAGAGCTCTGACATCACTGCCATCAGGACCGGACAAAGGTAATGAAAACTAGTAAGCCAACCTTATTTTGATGCCCCCTCGCTCTCCAGTCTGGTGTAGTGTGCATATGCGCGTGCGTGCGCTGGAACATGCACCCAGCTAGTATTGCGCTGGAGGAGCCTTCTGGAGGAGGAGCGTTTTGTAAGCGGTCAGAGGCAGCCGGGGCAGAGCCTCCCGCCCACGCGCCAGCCTGCAGCAATGATGTGCGGAACCTGGCGGCCACGGCCGGATGCACCTCTGGCCACGTGGCGCCCGGAAGCGTCCGCGTTTACTTCGCTTACACTTAGATCCGCCCCTGACTGCCATCAATGCAATTTAATATGGATATGTTTACTAGTTTTACTTACCCTAGCCCCCTCTCAATTTCTATTCTAAGTTTTGTATGATTTGATATGGTCAAAATAGACTAATCAGTGTGTGCGTGTGTGTGTGTGTGTGATCTTGCTGACTGAAGGATTCTGGAGCTTCTAGTCCAAAAGGGGAGCTATCCCAGTGCCTGCCATTGCAAACAAGTTGGGAGGAAGCCGGCACCTTTGCCATCTCTGCTATCACTTAATCCTCAAGGCTTTGAAAGTGCTATTCTTAGCTCAATTATTCAAACACCTTCATCTAGAATTATGCATATGCACACACGCACATGCTCTTCTTTGGAATCACAAAGACACTTTAATTACATTTCCCATAATTAAGCCATCGAGTCTGCCTTTCCTCCCAATGCCCCTGGTTCGCCCATAGAAACATACAGTGTGAAGAGACTGCAAGGGCCATCCAGTCCAACCCCCGCCATGTAAGAAAATACAACCAAAGCACTTTGTACAGATGTCCACATAGACTCTGCTTAAAACCTTCCAAAAATGAGACTTCATCGTGGTTCAAAGCAGCATATTTCGCTGCTGAACAGCTCTATTTAAGAGACAGGCACAGGTCTATCATGCCCAGGCCCAAAACAGATAAGAGTGCTTCCCAACTGCCTCTGCCCTGGCATGAGGAGGCAAGCTGGAAGAGGCAGGCAGATCGTCATTGTGCCCAGGTCAGAGGGAGGTGAAAGGCTACCCCAACTGCCTCTGCCCTGGCATGAGAGGGCAAGCTGAAGAGGCAGGCAGATCGTCATTGTGCCCAGGTCAGAGGGAGGTGAAAGGCTACCCCAACTGCCTCTGCCCTGGCATGAGAGGGCAAGCTGAAGAGGCAGGCAGATCGTCATTGTGCCCAGGTCAGAGGGAGGTTATAGGCTATCCCAACTGCCACTGTCCTGGCATGAGTGGGCAAGCTGAAGAGGCAGGCAGATCGTCATTGTGCCCAGGTCAGAGGGAGGTGAAAGGCTACCCCAACTGCCTCTGCCCTGGCATGAGCGGGCAAGCTGAAGAGGCAGGCAGATCTTCATTGTGCCCAGGTCAGAGGGAGGTTATAGGCTATCCCAACTGCCACTGCCCTGGCATGAGAGGGCAAGCTGAAGAGGAAGGCAGATCGTCATTGTGCCCAGGTCAGAGGGAGATGAAAGGCTACCCCAACTGCCTCTGCCATGGCATGAGAGGGCAAGCTGAAGAGGCAGGCAGATCTTCATTGTGCCCAGGTCAGAGGGAGGTTATAGGCTATCCCAACTGCCACTGTCCTGGCATGAGAGGGCAAGCTGAAGAGGAAGGCAGATCGTCATTGTGCCCAGGTCAGAGGGAGGTGAAAGGCTACCCCAACTGCCTCTGCCCTGGCATGAAAGGGCAAGCTGAAGAGGCAGGCAGATCTTCATTGTGCCCAGGTCAGAAGGAGGTTATAGGCTACCCCAACTGCCACTGCCCTGGCATGAGAGGGCAAGCTGAAGAGGAAGGCAGATCGTCATTGTGCCCAGGTCAGAGGGAGGTTATAGGCTACCCCAACTGCCACTGCTCTGGATGAGAGGGCTATTCCCCTTTCTTTGTGTATCCTGTCTTGTTCAGATTGTCAAACTAACCATTTACAATTCATTCTGAGAGCCTTTATGGCTGAAGAGCAGAGTTCTAATACTTTAAATCAATCAATCAATAATAAATACACTTAGCCTGTGTGTTACACAAAGTATCCATTCCTTTGTGTAATACATTTTTCGCCTGTAACCTGGAAACCTATTTTTCTCACCTTAGCTGCATTTTTAATAGCAACTATGAGTCAGCACAAGATGTATTATTGTTTGACACCAGATGGCGCTGTCTCAAGACTGATAAATGGAATGTTGAGGATTTGTCAGTTGGGATGGGAATTGTCCGTTGAAGAGGACAGTTGGGATTAAATATTTGTGAGGAAAGGATGTTTAGGAAGGTAGCTGTACCTTGTTATTATTGAATCAATTCAATACAAATTATATTCTTGTGAATTGAATCAGAGTGTCTGAAACAGAGACTGGAGTTTATTGGGCCGAATGGGGAATTAAACTTCTATATTTCTGTTGCCTATTCCGCTGTGGCATAAATACTCGACGTCAAAGAACATTTACCTAAAAAATTGGGATTTTTCACAGAAATAAGGGACACTTCATAAAACATAACTGAGGTTATGTTTCACTTGGCCTCCTTTTTTTCCTGCGCTCCTAGGAAAACCTCCCACCACCGCCTCCATGGACCCGGCACCTCATCCCTTCCCACACGGTCTCCTCCTCCTTCACCGGCACCGCGATCATTACGCAAGGCCCAGAATTCCCAGCAGGCCCAAGATGCAAGCAGCCATGTGCGTGAACCTCACTCTGGCTCCCTCTCTCCGCGAGCGCCTCTTACTGCTGCCGTCCCGCCCCTTCCGCCCTCCCTTACTTCCAGGAAGGTCCGCCTCTTCCGTTCCGTCACTCCCGGTGCGCACAACCAAATCACCCCCTCCCCTTCTGTTCCTCTTCCGCACTCACCTCTCTTTATGCTCAAGAGGGAGGGCTAGAGCAGCCAGGGAAGGTACCAAGATGGTGCCGCTGTCGGCTCGGTCAGTAAGCCAGACCAGGCCCGGTGTTTGTGTGGGGAGAGCGGCAGCTACTGGGCATTCATGTAGAGTTCTCCCTCTCTCTCTTCCTTCCTTCCTTCCTCACTGCTGGCCCGGCCTCGCATCCTGGTGCCACCCGTCCTGTCCTGTCCTGTCAATACGGTACAGGAGCTGAAAATACAGGACACGAAATTCAGAGCAAAAATACGAGATGTCTCCTATAATACGGGACAGGTAGCAATCCTACTTAACAGTTGAAGCTTGCTGAACGTGGTTAAGTTTAACAGAAGGAGCTTTCGTCAAAGGCTTTCATGGCCAGGTTGCTATGAGTTTTTCAGCCTGTATGGACATGTTCCAGTAGCATTCTCTCCTGGCATTTCACCTGCATCTGTGGCAAGCATCCTCAGAGGTTTTGTTCAGAGGACTGTTGGAAATGAGGCAAGTAGAGTGTGCATATGGCAGTGTTTTTCAGCCTTTTTTGAGCCGCAGCACATTTTTTTACATTTACCACCAACCAAAATGACACAAAATGACACTCTAACTTACTATATTGTACTACACCATTATACTGTAATATTATTAGTACTGTTACAAGTGATACAAAATATATAATTTCAATATTGTATTATTTTTTAAAGTGTTATCTTGTATTACATTATAATAATATAAATATTATAGGTACATGCAATCTATTATCAGTAAAGCACAGGAGTTAATCCTGACTGTTATCATTACTCTCATAGTCAATAACGATATAACCATGACTATGACGAATACGGATAATATAACAATATAATAGCATATACTAAGGGAAAATAATAATATTATGTTTAAATAAATAATAATAATAATATAGCCCATCAGGCTCCTTCCACGTCACATCACAGTCTCTGAGGCCTGGTAGGTCACTCGCGTACCTGCCCGGAGACGGGCCCCATTGTTCTCTGCGTCGTGGCAGCAGTGGGCGAAGAGGCAGTAGAGCCGCAGGTAGGAGAGGAAACCCTTGAAGGCGGAGGCGCCAGCGCCGGCTAGGGCCAGGCTCAGGCTCAAGGGCTCCACCGCCCTGGCCGGCCGGACCGGCGCCAGGCCCGCCACCAAGCCCAGCACCAACAGTCACACCTGCCGCCGCATCGCCTCAGACGAGACACTTCTGCTCCACTGGCGTCCCCTCAGGGAAGGCGCTTCTGGTTCCGCTGCCTCCGCCGCCACCATCTTGGTGCCAGGCAAGAGTTCAAGGCCACCGCGATGAGACTGGGCCGTGGGGAATCAAGGGGCGTGGCTTATTCAAGACTCAAGAGGTTCCAATTTCCTACGGCACACCTGATGATCGCCGCGGCACACCTGTTGGGAAACACTGGCATATGGGATGTCCAGGGTGGGAGAAAGAACCCTTGTCTGTTTGAGGCAAGTGTAAATGTTGCAATTGGCAATTTCGATTAGCATTGAGTAGCCCTGCAGCTGCAAAGTTAACCAATGTTGTTACCTGGAGGCATCCTTTGTTTGGGAGGTGTTAACTGGCACTTGATTGTTTGCTGTCTGAAGTTCCCGTTTCTGAGTGTTGTTCTTTCTTTACTTCCCTGATTTTTGATTTTTAAAATACTGGTAGCCAGATTTTGTTATTTTCATGGTTTCCTCCTTTCTGTTGAAATTGTCCACGTGCTTGTGGATTTCAGTGGCTGCTCTGTGTAGTCTGACACGATTGTGACAGAGATCTTGTGGCCCGGTCGCCCTGGGCTGGATGAGTGCCGGTTGCCTACCCTGGATGGCGAGCAACTTAGCCCGTCATCCCTTGTTAAGAGCTTGGGTGTCCAATAGACCCTTTGCTGTCCATGGAGGCTCAGGTCTCCATGGTCAGCAAATCCTCGTTTCGCCACCTACGACAGGCTAGGCGACTGGCACCCTACCTCTCCAGAGATGATCTGGCCACGGTGATCCAAGCGACGGTCATCTCGAGATTGGACTACTGTAACGCCCTCTACGTTGGCCTTCCCTTGTCGACAATCCGGAAACTCAAGCTGGTGCAGAATGCCGCTGCTCGCTTGCTGGTGGGAGCGCCAGTGAGGGAGCACATCACTCCCATCTTGAGGCAACTGCACTGGCTCCCTATCGAATTGCCTTCAAGGTGTTGGTTCTAACCTTTAAGGCCTTACACAGTCTAGGGCCTGAGTACCTGAGGGACCGCCTGACCCCGTATGTTCCCCCGAGATCTCTACGCTCAGAAGAGCAGAATCTGTTACTTGTACCATCCATCCGCTTTTGCCACCTTTCCACAACTAGGCACCAAGCCTTTTCTGCTGCGGCCCCTGTGTTGTGGAACTCCCTCCCAGATGATACTCGAGCGATTTCAGAGCTCGCCCCCTTTTGGAGGGCTTGCAAGACCGCCCTTTTAGATTGGCTTTTAATTAATCTGGTCTGGCCTGCCGTGTTTTATACCTGGAGTTCAATGGAATTCACAGGTTTTGCGAATTTTACTACTAAGACAATGTTTTATGTTTATTGTATGTTATATGTTCTTTTATTATATGCTGTATGTCAGTGTTTCCTCACCTTTTTTTTTGAGCCACGGCACACTTTTTACATTTGCAAAATCCTGGGGCACACCACCAACCAAAATGACACAAAATGACACTCTAACACAGTAATACATATAGTTAATATGTTTTTTAATCTATTTATACACTCAGTGTGAAACCTGGGCCTGTTTCGATGAACTCAACATAGATATCCTGGCAGGAATGGCAGAAAGACACAAACTTCCCACACAGAACTCCCATAACCAGGGCCGTAGCCAAGATTTTGGTCAGGGGGGTGAGTTTGGTTCGGGGGGGGGCTGAGACTGGGTGGAAGAGGGTTTACCTAGGAAATCTTTTGTATTGTTATCCCAATAACCCCATGAAGGTGGGATATAATGAGCATGGTGATCAGATCATGATATGAATAAACATAACAGTTTAAATAATGTACCAGTAAGGCCTTCTCGCGAACCACCCTGAGAATTTCGGGGGGGCTGAAGCCCCCTTAGCCCCCCCCCCTGGCTACATGCCTGCCCATAACCAAGAGAAAATACTATAAGACTTTGGTGGGCATTGACCTTGAGTTTTGGAGTTGTAGTTCACCTATATCCAGAGAGCACTGTGGCCTCAAACAATGTTGGATCAGGACCAAACTTGGCATGAATACTCAATATGTCCAAATGTGAACACAGATGGAGTTCAGGGGGAATAGACCTTGACATTTGGGAGTTGTAGTTGCTGGGATTTATAGTTCCCCTACAATCAAAGAGCATTCTGAACCCCATCAATGATGTTCAATCATTGATGGGGTTCAGAATGCTCTTTGATTCAGAATGCTCTTTGATTGGGCCTAACTTCCCTCACAGAACCCCCAGGAGGCAAGAGGAGGTCTCTACTTGGGGAAAGGGAGGCGGGCCTTCCCAATGCATGGAGAGGGAGAGACCAAGTAGACAACGGGTGGGGAGGGGGGTGGTTGTAATTTTGTGCCTTTATTGAGGTAGGTTTCTTAGGGTTTTTATACTTCAACACACTAGACTCTCCCCCCCCCCTTCCTGGAGGTTCCAATTTCCCACGGCACACCTGATGATCGCTCACGGCACACTAGTGTGCCCCGGCACACTGGTTGGGAAACACTGCTGTATGTTATATTGTATGTTTGTGATCCGCCCCGAGCCTGCAGGGAGGAGCGGAATACAAGACTGAATAAATAAATACATAAATACATACATAAATACATAAATACATAAATACATAAATACATAAATAAATATCACGACAGAATCAAGACAGAATCAAGACAGAATCAACCAAAATATAAACGTAATGTAATTACAGGCAGTTCCCCAAGTTAACAAACAAGATAGGTTCTGTAGGTTTGTTCTCAAGTTGGATTTGTTTGTAAATCTGAACAGGTACATTTTTTTTTAAAGAATTTTTTTCCCAGCCTCTGCAAGAATAAATGTATCTTTAAAGTATCACCGACTCCTTGTTTTTAATGGAAGCTTGAAAAGTTACTTTGTCAGTCTGTAGCTCGTATTCTAGCAATTGTAGCCGGACTAAAGATAGACCTACACGGCAGAATTGATGCACCGCAGTTTGGCACCACGTTAACTGCCTTGGCTCAATGCTTTGGAATCCTGGGTGCCTTCGACACTGTGAGCAGAAAAGGTCTGTGGCAGATCCTGGAACGACTAGGATGTCCCCCCAAATTCCTCAAAATGATTATCCTGCTACATGAGGGCCAGTGCGGTCAAGTCAGATACAGCAATGCTCTCTCGGAGCCCTTTCTCATAACTCAGGGCTGTCCAACAGGCGGCCCTGGGGCCGTACACGGCCCCCGAGCCCCTTCCCTCCGGCCCCCTAACTTATTTTAATAAAATACAAATTTTTTAAAAAACCTACTTCTGGGTTTAGACAAGCATCGCGAGACTACGCCAGCCACAGACGGGATTTCGAGGGAGGTCGAAATCCTGTCTGTGGCTGCGTAGTCTCACAATAGCTGCCGAAATCTCGGGTCCCGCGGGATTTGCGGCCGGCCTGGGCACGCGCCTCCTCCCCCCTCGCGGCTGCTTCCAGGCCAGCCCCCATTCCCTCAGAGAGAGGGAGGAGGGGAGTGAGGCAGGGAAAGCCCCTCCTGGGTCCTCCCCCTTCCTGTGGAGGGCCCTCGCTTCCCGCCCCACGGATGGGAGAGCTGCCGCACCTGGCCTGAGCTTGGCCTCGGCTCCAGCAGGGCTCTTCGGGGACGGCGGCGGCGTTGGCGCTTCAGCCCTGTGGCGGGGCTGCCGCAGTATGGGTAAGGGCCTGGCTCTAGTGAAAGCGGGAGGGTGGGTAAGTGGGGGGGAGGGGTCCCTCAGCGGCGGTTTCCTTGGAGACGTTTCTTCCCCCTCCTCCGCACCCCCTCCCCCTTGTTGTGCTGCCTTCCCCCGCATGCAGGGCGCAACGTGGCTTCCTTTGCGCCTGCCCCCGTGGCTTGTTTTCCCTTCAGGGAGGGAGGGAGCTCTTTGGGCCTCCTCCACTCGCCTCTGGGAAAGGAGGCCCCTTCAAGCCCTGCGACGGCATTGAGGTGTTTGGTTTTTTTTTGGTGTGTCCCAATTTGAGTGTGGACTCTAATAACTCAAAGGTATTAGGAAACATTCCCCCACATCCACCAGTGTTCCCATTTGGGTATATTGAGTATTCATGCCAAGTTTGGTCCAGATCCATCATGATTTGAGTCCACAGTGCTCTCTGGATGGAGGTGAACTACAACTCCACAACTCAAGGTCAATTGTAAGTAAATTGGAGCCGGGGAGGGGGCGGAGCCAGGGAGGGGGAGGGGCAGAGGCAGACCCTTCGGGCCCCCAGGTGATCAGTGAACGGAATTCCGGCCCTTGGGCCCGTAGAAGTTGGACAGCCCTGTCATAACTAATGGAGTGAAACAAGGTTGTGTTCTTGCACCAACCCTATTTATAATCTTCTTCAGCATGATGCTCCAAAGGGCTACGGCAGATCTCGAATAAGACGGCATATATATACACTATCGTACTGATGGTAGCTTGTTCAACTTAAGCCGTCTGACGGCTCGCACTAAGACTCTAAACCAGGGGTAGGGAAGCTATGGCTTGGGAGCCAGATGTGGCTCTTTTCATGATTGCATCTGGCTCTCCAGAGCAGCATGGGCCTCAGTTTCCCAGCATGCAGCGGGAAACCTTTCCTTCTCACCTTCCTTTTACCTCTCTCTCTCCCCTTCTTTCCTCCATTCTCCCTCTTCCTTCTTTCATCTTCCTTCCTTCCTCTTCCTTTCTTTCTCCCCTTCACCCTTTCCTTCTCTCCTTCCTTTTACCCCTCTCTCTCCCCTTCTTTCCTCCATTCTCCCTCTTCCTTCTTTCATCTTCCTTCCTTCCTCTTCCTTTCTTTCTCCCCTTCACCCTTTCCTTCTCTCCTTCCTTTTCCCTCCCTCTCTCCCCCTTCCTTCTTTCCTCCATTCTCCCTCTCTCCCTCTTCCTTCCTTCCTTCCTTTCTCCCCTTCACCCTTTCCTTCTCTCCTTCCTTTTCCCTCCCTCTCTCCCCTTCCTTCTTTCCTCCATTCTCCCTCCCCTTCCTTCCTTCCTTTCTCTCCCCCTTTCCTTCTCTCCATCCTTTTTCCTCCCATTTCCTTCCTTCCTCCCCTTCACCCTTTCCTTCTCTCCATCCTTTTTCCTCCCATTCTTCCATTCCTTCTTTCCTCCATTCTCCCTCCCTCCCTCTTCCTTCCTTCCTTCTTTCCTTCCTTCCTTCCTTCCTCCCCTTCACCCTTTCCTTCTCTCCATCCTTTTTCCCTCCCATTCTTCCATTCCTTCTTTCCTCCATTCTCCCTCTCTCTTCCTTCCTTCTTTCCTCTTCCTTCCTTTCTCCCCTTCACCCTTTCCTTCTCTCCTTCCTTTTCCCACCCCTCTCCCCCTTCCTTCTTTCCTCCATTCTCCCTCCCTCCCTCTTCCTTCCTTCCTCTTCCTTCCTTTCTCCCCTTCACCCTTTCCTTCTCTCCTTCCTTTTTTCCCTCCCTCTCTCCCCCTTCCTTCTTTCCTCCATTCTCCCTCTCTCTTCCTTCCTTCTTTCCTCTTCCTTCCTTTCTCCCCTTCAGCCTTTTCTTCTCTCCTTCCTTTTCCCTCCCCTCTCCCCTTCCTTCTTTCCTCCATTCTCCCTCCCTCCCTCTTCCTTCTTTCCTCTTCCTTCCTTTCTCCCCTTCACCCTTTTCTTCTCTTCTTCCTTTTCCCTCCCTCTCCCCTTCCTTCTTTCCTCCATTCTCCCTCCCTCCCTCTTCCTTCTTTCCTCTTCCTTCCTTTCTCCCCTTCACCCTTTCCTTCTCTCCATCCTTTTCCCTCCTTCTCTCCCCTTCCTTCTTTCCTCCATTCTCCCTCCCTCCCTCTTCCTTCCTTCCTCTTCCTTTCTCTCTCCCCTTCACCCTTTCCTTCTCTCCTTCCTTTTCCCTCCCCTCTCCCCTTCCTTCTTTCCTCCATTCTCCCTCCTTCCCTCTTCCTTGCTTCCTTCCTTGCTTCCTTCCTCTTCCTTCCTTCCTTCCTTTCTCCCCTTCATCCTTTCCTTCTCTCCATCCTTTTCCCTCTCTCTCCCCTTCCTTCTTTCCTCCATTCTCCCTCCCTCCCTCCCCCTTCCTTCCTTCCTTCCTTCCTTCCTTCCTCTTCTATTCATCCCCCCCCCCAGGTCTTCCTTTCCTTCTCCTTCCTTTCATTTCACTCCTCCCTCTCTCCTTCTTTCTTTTCTTCTTTTCCCTTCATGATTTTACTTTTTCCTAACTCCCTTTCCTTTCTTTTCCCCACCCTTTCCTTTCCTCCCTTCCCATTTCCTTCTTCCTTTTCCCCTCCTTGTCTCTCTCCTGCTTTTCTTTTGCTTCCTTTCCATAGTTCGTTCTTCTTTTCTTTCCTCCTCTCCCCCTCCCTCCTTTATTTCCTCTTTCTTCCTTTCCCCCTTCCTTCCTTCCGTCTTCTCTTCCTTCCCAGAGTCCTGAGCATGCCTTTTGCAGAGCCAGGTCTGAAGTGTCCCCTCATTTTGCTGGGGGAATCCTTTTCTCATCGTATGCACGTATAGACTCACATTTAGTTGAGTTGGACTCCAGGTACCTTTTTAAAAATCAGAGGCTAGATGGCCATCTGTTGGGAGTGTTTTGGTGGTGTATTCCATCAGGGAAGGGAGTTGGACTCCAGGTACCTTTTTAAAAATCAGAGGCTAGGTGGCCATCTGTTGGGAGTGTTTTGGTGGTGTATTCCATCAGGGAGGGAGTTCCAGGCACCCTTTTTAAAAATCAGAGGCTAGGGGGCCATCTGTTGGGAGTGGACAGGTACCTTTTTAAAAATCAGAGGCTAGGGGGCCATCTGTTGGGAGTGTTTTGGTGGTGTATTCCATCATGGAAGGGAGTTGGACTCCAGGTAGTGTTTTGGTGGTTTTCCAAAAATCAGAGGCAGGGAAGGGAGTTGGACTCCAGGTACCTTTTTAAAAATCAGAGGCTAGGTGGCCATCTGTTGGGAGTGTTTTGGTGGTGTATTCCATCAGGGAAGGGAGTTGGACTCCAGGCACCCTTTTTAAAAATCAGAGGCTAGGGGGCCATCTGTTGGGAGTGTTTTGGTGGTGTATTCCATCATGGAAGGGAGTTGGACTCCAGGTACCTTTTTAAAAATCAGAGGCTAGGTGGCCATCTGTTGGGAGTGTTTTGGTGGTGTATTCCATCAGGGAAGGGAGTTGGACTCCAGGTACCTTTTTAAAAATCAGAGGCTAGGTGGC